>OX101795.1:3294907-3851571 GCA_944452715.1 Ophion slaviceki | reverse complement strand
TCGCCCAGCAACCGCGTCTAAAATAGTCCTCGAGCCTTACTTTTACGATATCGATTTTTCTTCTTCCTTTCTCATCTCTAATCCTGTTTACCCGCCGGTCACGTGCAGCCCTTCACGGGCTACCTAGGTGGGTCAACAAATTACATTTTCCAAAAATATTTCTATTCTATAGTATCGATGTTTAGCTATATTTTCCTCGAAACACTGTTTTCAATGTTGGTGGACATGGTATCTCGAGAACCACTTGGTGGATTGTTTCCCAATTTACAAGAGATTCGATGAGAAATATTTGAGGGTCGTTGACGATCTCACTTTTTAAAAATCGACCTTCATTTTTTAACCCCCCTCGGTCACATGGGGTCCGGGTGACCCCACGCGCGACGTCGAGACCAAATTACTATGAGTCGTAGACGGCTAAGGGGGCTGGCCTGGCTTGTAAGGGTGCTTTGGAGTGTCCTTTGGAAGTACCGATTTGGGTCGGACGGTTCGCGATAGCAGTTTCGTCGTGATAATCGATAGAAAAAAATCGGGCGAGGGCTGGGGTCGTTTTGACCCCATGTAACCTGCACGTATATTTTTTTTTGTAAAGAGTGGTATTTCTTTTTTCTGCGTGGGATTACTCTACGTAATGTAAGTATGAATATGAGAACGGTAGAAATGTTTCTATCAAGTTTGTATGAAATTACTCCGAAATGCGAATTCCTTGCGACGTCAGTCTACGTCATTCAAAACCCATTACAATATTACCTGGAAAACCATGCGACTATTTAGAATGTGCGACGAGCACAGAGTTTCCATTTGTGTCGACTGTGGTGGACAAACTTGATTTATTTACGAATTTTTAATATTTTGTATTTTTAAATATATTTTTAAAATATTTTTCATATATTTTGTGTTTACACTATGATCTCATAATTCCTCGAGCCGCTGTTGCGAATAAATTGCTAATTTTTAACGATTATCGTTCTTTTTTTTTACTCCGAAATGGGCCCTCTTCGAATGTCCAAATAAATACCTTCTTCGAAACGCCCACTATGAAGCTATTTTTTTCCCGTAAACTGTCATCTCAAGAGTATCACCCTTATTTTTTTAAATTCAAAATTGCAAGAGTTACGATCTTTTAAGTAAAAATAGCTTTTTCACGCATTGATCTCTTCCTGATTTTTTTCCGCCATTTTAAATGTCGATTACAATATTATACTGAGAATGCCACATTCTAGAAGGTTCAAACTAACACCCTGAATTTTTATAAGCCTTTCGGAAGAATAGAATCAACGTGGCAATCGTTTAAACACGGCTGGGGTCTCAGGGACCCCATGTGACCACTAACGTACAGGCCGAGGGTGTCACCCCGAAGGGTTAATAGTTACGTAAAAATGACTTTTTTCATAGATTTTGTATGCTCGAATTTCAATTCGTTGCCACGTTGTTAAAAAATGATTTTAAAATGGGCGATCGTCAACGACTCGTATTTATTGTTAACTTGAATAACCCGTTTGGTTTTTTTTATTTCGGATGGACGTCGCGAAAAAAATGTCATCATCGGCCGGCATGTTTGTGTCGTTTTTCTGTATTTTTTGGTATTTTTTTTTCATTCCCAATATATGCCCCTTTGTACTTAAAAAAATGCGGTTCTTTTTCACCAATCGTTTCGCAGAAAAACATCGAAATTTGGCCATTTTTTGGGCCTCTACGTAGGTGTAGTCCCTTAAGAAAAGAAGCCGAACAAATAAAAACCATCCGCGCAACGAATCGTCCGCCTCGATCGACTATTGCCAAATCATTTTCGGTCTCCCACTGTTGCGTGAGATAATCAACGTCGAATGTTCGATGGAAAAGAAAAGAGGACGGATTTTCGAAATAAAAAAGAGATATCCATTCTCGAGCACGAGAGGCCGTAGAGGAGAGTCTTTCGGTCGTGCACAAGCCTCGTGTCTTCGAGTAATTGAATCTCGTCCAAGACGAGCCTCAAGTACGTACGTATACACATATAAGTAATATAATAAAGTACTCGGTGGTGGCCGAGTCGTTGATCTCTTAAAGTAACGGGGCCACGAACTTTGACTCTTCTCGTCGTGCTGTTTTTATTTTTCTACGATCCTACTTCTCTACGACGTCAGCCGACAAATCCGAAAATAATATTCTTATTGTTATTATCTAGACGACAAAAACATCGAAAATCACAATAAGAAAGATATAATCACTATTTATAGTGATTATAGTAGTAATAGGAAGTAGTAGTAGTTGTTGTAACAACAATAATAACAGTACAATAATAATCGTAATGACTGTTATTATTATTGTTTGTGTTGTTCCTATTACAAATAATAATAAAAACTATGACTATTAGTAGTAGACTATTAATAGTAATAATACTATTAACCCTTCGAGTGCACATTGGGTCGTTTTGACCCAGTGATTTTTTGTGTGTAAATACATATTTTTCAACGTATGCCCTTTGTGTAACACTTTGAACGAATGTTTTGGCATTTAATTTTCGTTTTCATCAAAAAATAAATTTAGGGCCATAAAATATGGATAATTTACTACAAAAAACGTCATGACAAAAAAAAAACAAAAAATGCATATTTACCTGAATACAACGATTTGAAAAACGCCTTGGGTCAGATTGACCCAAGATGCATTCAGAGGTTGGCGGCGGAGATGTGCACTCGAATAGTTAATAGTGATTATAGTAGTAATAAGAAGTGGTGGTAGTAGTAGTCGTATCGACAATAATAACAGTATAATATTAATCGTAATGACTGTTATTATTGTCAGTGTTGTTACTACAAATAATAATAATAACTATTACTATTAGTATTACACTATCAATAGTAATAATACTATTAATAGTGATTATAGTAGTGACGAATAGTAGTTATAAGAAGTAGTAGTAATCGTCGTAACAACAATAATAACAGTACAATAATAATCGTAATGACTGTTATTATTATTGTTTGTGTTGTCCCTACTACAAATACTAATAATAACCATTACTATTATTATACTATTAATAGTAATATGAATAGTGTAATACTAACTATTAACCACTATTAATAGTAATCACTATTACTATTAATAGTGATTACTATTAACCACTATTAATAGTGAGCACTATTACTCACTATTAGTAGTTATTACTATTACTCACTATTAATAGTGATTACTATTACACACTATTAACAGTAATAATACTATTAATAGTGACTACTATTAATCGCTATTAATACTAACGCTACTATTTATAATGATTATAGTAGTGACAAATAGTAGTTGTAAGAAGTCGTAGTAGTAGTAATAACGACAATAATAATAGTCTTAAAAAAATAATAATCGTAATGGCTATTGTCATTATAGTGTTGTTGGTATTATTATTACTACCAATAGTGATCACAACTATCACTTCAGTATTACACTATTAATAGTAATAATAATTGCTACTATTAGTAATGCACTATCAACCGTGATAATAACCATTACTAGTAGTATTGCACTATCGATAGTAAAAATACTATTGACAATGCTTATAGTAGGTATGATTATAGTAAGTATTGCTCGGTGCAACGCACTTTCTCAGTTTGGGTTATTATTATTGTGCGTACGCTATTTTATTTTTGTTTCCTATTACTGTCATAACTATCTTTACTACTACTCGTACTGCTAACAATTGATGATATTGAAGATTGCATCTTTTTTCTGGCCAATTTGGGGTACGAAAAACACGCAAATGTTTTTTAGGACCCGCATAAGAAATCTGAAGCCCAAATTTGCTGGATAAGATTTTGGATGTTGAAGAAAATTAGAAATACAATTTTTCTCATATTTGGTTGCATTTCAACGATGCACCAAATTATTGATGATGAACTATTGACGATGAACTATTATTATTATTATCATTTAGTACCCAGTACTGCTATTCAATGCCATTATAATAATATGACTATTATTGATAATTTATTTTTATTAGTAGTAGCCGTGAGTTTGTATAAAATCAAACAATGACAGAAAAAGCTGAAAGGAAGTTGTGCCCTTGTAATAACCACAAGTTAGTCTCTCCCCTTCTTTCTCTCCCTCGATAATTCACCGCGTGCATACAACACGCGGGAGGAGAGAAGAAAAAAAATCAATAATATACAACAGCGGACGACGAGAGTTCTAATCGGGTGTATGGCCGACTGCTGGCCGGCGGGGTATTAGCCACGAGCTCGCAACGTTCGTCGCCAGTGCCACATATATTGTGTACGACACACGCATTACGTCGCCTGTTCGATCACATGTTTTTTACGTTACAAGTGTTTGCCTCTCGCTTCGATTGGTGTAGCAGAGCGAACAGTTTTAGGGCCCGATCGCCGTTGCTTCTTCGATACTTTTATTTAGGAATTTTATCGCCCGGAAGCGAGCGAAAGAACGAGCAACATCGGGAAGAAAAAAAAGGTGTTCGCAGACTGAGGCGATCGACGCGCCGCGCTAGTTCCCTAACATCAAGAGGGAGAACTAGGATATCATAAAGTGAGCGGGACTTTATCTCGTGAATCGCGACTGTCCGTTGCTGGGGGTAGAAAGAGTACGAAGCACAAGGGGACGGGGAATAAGGTTGAGAACGCTGGCCGAAATCCAGTGGGATATTCCGACTCGCTCGCGCGAGCCTAGCAACCCCGAAACTCGTTCGGAAGGACCAGGGGTATGACACCGTCCGGTATTTTCGCTGTTCGCGATTTTCACGTCCTAGAGGTGGCGCAGCGATATTTCAATATGGCCGGTCAAAGTGTAGGCTCATACGGAAACAGTAGGCACGGTCTTACATACAGGTCTGGAAACTCCGTTAGTTCACATGGTTCGTTTGCCGAAGCTCGACGCTAGACGCGCTGCAATCGAGGAGTGTTGTGTGCGACAGAGACAACAATACTCACGCATTCGCGTTATAGCCTAACCTAAAAATCGAATTTTTCTACAAGCTATTGAAAGACTAACGATACTTCGATACAGATAGAAAAACAAACTCACAACGTGACGAGTATGAATCCAAAAAATCTATCCAGTAATCAAATGCCAAATTTTCCATCGATTCTACCAATGAAATTCAAGCGAGTCGAATGAGGATAAATCAATACTATTCTCTTATATATAAAATACGTTATCGAATGTATACATAGCTGCAGAAAAAGAACGAGCATTTTAATAAATTGTAAATGGCACGAATTATCGGACTTACTGCTCGCAAGTATTTCTATGTATACGTGTCCATCGACTGTTATTTTTGCTAACAATGAACATGGAGATAGCACCTTATATTTCGAACGCAAACAATTTCGAGTGAACCAGTCCTATAATAACAATTAATTATCCCTTAAAATTCAAATGATGGCGTAAAGATATTCATTAATTGCTGTTGTGCAGGTACAAAAAAAATCGAAAATAGAATGTACAAAATAGCGAAAGAAACAAAACTTTATTCGTTTGTCAATTTAGACAATTATTTGTTACCAACACATTGTTTTTCAATTTCATATTTTCTTGGAGGGCATTTTGCCTCACGGATAACCTAATATAGTAAACGATTGCGTATGATAAAATATCCAGACCATGTTCTTCGCATGGAAAAGTAAACGTATAACCTGCTAACACGTCTTCGAGCGTTAAATTAAAAACGTAAGCTTTGAGGCATGCTTCGCAAAACACGATTCAACGTAGCGTATAAGATTGAAGAATGTTAAATTGGCATGGATTAACCGGCCACCAGATTTCATATCCACAAATCTAGAAGGGCAGGTGAGCCAGCAGGATTCGAACAGACCCCTTCACAATAGATAACACATGTATCGTATCTCGTATACAATCAAAACAACACTCCTTGATACTAGCGACACCACAAATTCGGCTTCAATAGTCGAGTCACCCCCACCACCGCAATTTCATCGAGTTTCCAGACCTGTATGTAATACCGTGACAGTAGGGAACCTTACTGCCAATTTCTCACGCTAGAGGGGACATTGTATTATAACGTAAACAGAACATGACGTTTAGTGAGATTCTCGTTAGTTTTGCCTCTGTTTCTACGACTACTGTTGAATTTTCTTGAAATAATCCGTTCGTCGTCAATAAATTGTGAAGAATGCTTCAGTGTTGTGCAATTCGATGCAATGGGAAATTGCTATACGTCGCAAGCACTTTACAGCCACAAAACATACAAGGCTATATTCTGATCATTTTAGATCTGCAGACTATAGAAATGAAGGATCTGTTACAGCTCAGTGTATAAACATAATATTTTTTATGCTATTTACTTCTAAAAGTATATTGTAAAGTAGTTCATTATCATAACCTAAAAATTTGTATTTGAAATATTTGCATTTTTTTTAACCTTTTGGTATTATTTTTTTACATAATACTTACCTAGCTCATTTTCATTCTTTACGGGGATGAAACCGAGCCGGAAAATATTGAAAAAGGGGCTGTACCTTCCCCGTTTGTTTGGAGCAAAAAGAAACTTTAAGGGGTGAACAGGGAAGGAAAAGAGTAGAAATCGATTTTCCATTATGTCCATTCATATAATTTTAGTACAAGACAGACACCGTGAAAATTTACCGCGCGCCTTGACCGCTTCTTTTGTTTACGTTATGTTTGCGTGGCGCCATCTGCGCTGAGCTTTGCGTAAGGCATTACGTCGTTCGTGATTTCCTGCGAGTTGGCTATTAGATTTACCTCAATGGTAGATTGCAAAGATTCTACTGCAGTAAATAATCCATTGTTTGTTTTTTTTCAGCTCTGTCAGCTCTGCTTTCACATTTTTAAGGTTATGAGAGCAGGTTTTGAGAAGGAGTGATTCTATTTTTCAGAGCACACTTTTTACAAGGGACGTCTGCAATTATATTTATACATAATATATAACAGAAATAACATTCATTATTGCTCGAATTATTATTTACAGAAATACAAACATGGAAAGAAAGAATCATGTGGAGTGAGTACAAACTCGCCTGGATGACCTAAAGAGAGTCATTTTCAGAGCCAACAACCACTTTTTTTTTAACTTTTTCTACAGATGGTTTATGGATCAACAATGGTCTCGAATGCGAAAAATAGTATTTGTTTGGTAAAAATACGTGAAAATAGAAAAAAAATTCACAGCGGAGCCGAGCCCTTAGAAACGAAAAATAGTTTGAGCCAATGTGACTGTTTTTCATTGTGTTTTGATTGAAGAGCTTCCTCGTAAATGCTAAAGGGTATCGTTTCGGCTAGCCATTTAAAAAAGGAAAACCACATTTTGTCTGTTTCTACTCCCCATGCAATAATTAGTTGGGTAGTCCCCAGATCTTACCACATCCCTTTAGCGATTTGATAGCGACGCCGCACGTAGGAAGTCCACATTGGAATCCAAGTGGATTCCGCGTTATTTCCCGATTGATGTTTGAGAATTTTTATTTTAAATTGTCAACCGGGATTTGTTGGTCTCCCAAATAAATATCCTTAATTTCCTGCTCCCGTGCGCAAATTTGTTGGGGAGTCCCAAGATGCACCCACACATCCAAAGGGATTTTTCTGGGGGCACCGCACGTAGGGAGCCCTCAATGGGATCCAATTGAACTTTGCACTGTTCCCTGATGAACGCTGTTTGAGAATTCTTACCACGTTCAATTCGAAAAAATGTGAAAAGTCACGAAAAAAAGCTCAGTGTGTTGAAACATAACCTGCACACTTCGTGAGCATGTGTGGTGATGATGTGTCAATGCACAGTTAAATAAATTACAAACGATGATCAGAATGGATTTTTAGTGCAAACTAAGTTCACAAAATGCTACTATTTGATTCAAATTTATACAGTAAATTCGTTGTCATTTACTGAATGCACCCTCCACATTTTAACTCGATCCTATACACCAGTGTTTTTCAACCTTCTGGAATTCGCAACCCTTTACAAGTAAAAAAAATTCTGCCCCCTCCCCCCCCCCCGAGCTGGCAAGGGAAGCTTTGAAATCATTAGTGCCATTCGCCACTTCGTACCTATGTGAACTAGTCCAATAAAACAGACAAAACCCAGCACTTTTAGCGTACAATTCGAATTTTTGACTGAAGCTAGATGGTTGCATACCGAGATCAACTCCAATAAAATTGTGCCCCTAAACTCGCCCCAACCCTAACAAATAGGGGTTGAAAACTTAAAAATCGCCGTATCTCGATAATGAATAGCCTGATCAAAAAATGTTTCAAACAAAAGTTGCTTGGAATAATAAAATACGTATAAAGTTGTCTGACGTCCAACCCCCTATGTTTGAAAACAGCGGCACAAAAACGATTCGAAAATTCTAGGTCAGCGGTGCTCTCGCGTTTTTGTGCTGCTATTTTCAAAGATAGGGAATTGGATGTCAGACAACTTTATACGTATTTTATTATTCCAAACAACTTTTGTTTGAAACATTTTTTGATTGGGCCATTAATTATCGAGATACGGCGATTTTTAAGTTTTCAACCCCTATTCCGTAGGGCTGGGGCGAGTTGAGGGGCAACATTTCATTAGGGTTACTTCCAGTATGCAACCATCTTGCTTTAGTCAAAAATTCAAATTCTACGCTCAAAGTGCTGGGTTTTCGTCTCTTTTACTGGACTATAACGTTCTCTTCAATGGTGAACATAAAAACTAAGGGAAATAGGCTCCAATTAGAACATGATTTGGTTATTTGCGACTCAAAAATAGAACCACGATTCGACAACTTATTAAAAAATAAACAGGCACAGCCTTCTCACTGAAATTGTTGTATTTTGATTGTAGTGTAGGACCTACAATCCTTGCTTTTTACTTTTAGCTGGCTTGCGACCGCGACCCCCTTGGGGTTCGCGTCCCACACGTTGAAAAACGCTGGTCTACACCGTTTCTATCAAATTTACAATTGAAAAAAGCCTTCTTACATAAGGAGATGTTAAATTGTGTGAAAAAATGTTGCAAATGGCAGTTTTTCATCAAATCTGGAACATTTTTTGACTATTTCGTGCCTATAACTGCCATTCACCTATGAGCGTAGGCATCTCCATACGTTTAAGTGTTTTTTTCAATTGTAAATTTTATGTTAGGGCGTTGAAGAAGTGCTCCCTGTTTTTCAATAGATGGCGTTACCAGAAATGCGTGCGTGTAATTTAAGATGGTAACCCATCTATAAAGAAGTACTATAAGCAAGCTTGAAATTCAATCTGTCATTTCGCCGAAGTGTAAGCAACTTTTTTTTCATAGTGTTAATCATGTCAAATTTCAGGCCAAAAAAAGATTATTTGCAGGAAATTTTACTGCACTACTTTTTATTTTTATTTTTAATCCGCAGCTGGAGCACACAATTCGTGTTGAGACTTACTTTGACGCTGCTATGTCGGAAACAACATGCAGAGATTCGTTTAGCCGTATCAAAAATAAAGATTTTGATGTGTAGGATTGGAGGCATTACTTCATGAAGACTCATGCCAGACGCTAGCTGACCTTGCAGAATTGTTAGGAGTTGATCACACAACAGTTTATATTTATCTATCTATCTACCCAGGTAGGAAATCAAAAGGCTGACGATGGAAACAAGCTTGTGCGAGCCTTGTTTCACCGAACCTGAGTGAGACAGACCTGTCCCAGGTTTAATTGCATCGTTTGGAGCAGCCTGGAACCAAGACTGGCTGCTTAGCCTAAACTCAGGGTTATTTCAAGCTTCATTCAGACGGTGAATTTTGAGGCTGAAAAATCAAGGCTGGATGCAGGCTTGTTTCAGGTTGTGATAAAATAAAATAAGTTTAAAATAATATTTTTTCTGTACTTTTATGAAAAAAAATTTAGCAATAAATTTGTCGGGTGCGAAGGCACGAAAAACGAAAGCGAAGGAGGCAACTCAGAACATTTAAACATATGCTCTTATCGATATTTATGCGGTACACGAAAAAGTGTATACGAAAATAAAAGTACGCAATAAAATAAAGTATTGTTTTTTAAAATATTTTTTATATATATTTTGTAACCAATAATATAACAAATAATAAATATATATAATAAATCAAATGAATTCTTTACAAATTTATTAAATTTACCCCAATGTAGAATATAGAAAACTAAAAACAGGCCTCATATAGCCTCGGGAAGAGTTTGGGAAAAGCCTGGTCATAAATGCTCGTGAAGGCTTCATTAAGGCTCGTTTTGAGGCTTGTTGTTTCGTCGTTTCAGGCTTAGTACAGGCTTTTCTACCAGCCTTTGGTCAAGCCTGTGTGCAAGAGCCTGAAACCGCGTTATCATTCAGAGGTTCAGCCAGGCCTGAAATCAGACTGGTGCTCAGCCTGAATTAAAAAATGTGAGCCTTGTTTCAGAGCTTGGCGAGCCCTTTTTCATCGTCAATTCCTACCTGGGTATCTATCAGCGAGGTTTTTATTCAAATTCAAGTTAACAGTACTGTATTATTTTTTTGCTCCTAGAGTCTCTATACTTTTATGGGATAGATATTTTATGTGTTAATGTGAATGTGTGTTTTACTACCTCGCGGCTCGTTTTAATTATTGTTTGTTAGGCTCATTATATTATGATGAGATGAGGGGTTAGGATGAGTATCTACAAATGAAGGTTTGGGCGATATGGTTTTTTTCCGGGGTCTTTATGCTGCAGGGAGGACTGGACAGAGAATATTGTTCCTTGCCTCGGGGCGTTGATATTGTTGATGATCAGCAACTGTCAGTCCTCGTAGGCACGGGCAAGCGTGGGATGTTTGTTTTGTCAGGTTTTCGTTGTGGATGTTACGGAGCCGTTCAAGGAGTGGAACCTCGTTGAGCATTGACCAGAGATCGTTTGTGGGGAACACAAAAGTTTCGAAACGTTTGAAAGCGTTAGAAATGATTTTTTAAAGTAAAGCATTAGTTTCCATGAAAAACAGCAGGAACTTATTCGACATCCCAATAGAAACGGTATAGACGATCAATTTAAGGTTGTTTGTGCGCGAACCTCCCTATAAGAAAAAAAATGATATTTTCGTATGCTGTAGTATAGACATACAGAATGGCGTCCGCGAAAACTTTGCATGCCACACTGGCTAAATACAATAGTGATTAATTCACGAAATCAATGCATTCAACCGACACCATATAGAGAATCCGTGCAGATTGAACTTTGAGACGGAAATAACAATAGTTCGCGAATAGATACGGAGCTATGCGAAAGGGATAATTAACGAGAAAGCTGTCGCGCTCACGTATGTTCCATAGAAAATATAGGTTACGAGACATTTTGAGCAGATATCGATTGAATCGACTCATTTTCGTATTCGCTTTCCGGTTCATTAAATGTGCCATCAATCGTAAGCGGTAAGTTTTACAAAAAAGTTTATGGGAAACAAAAGATGCGAAATTTCATTCTCTACAATAATGGTCTCCATGACTTTTGCCCTAAAGTGCATAGTTTCCGAGATATCGGCCAAAAACCTTTTTTCAAGATGGCGCCTGAAGCTCCACCGGAATCTGTCAGCATTTTGTGATTTTATACTCAGTAAGTGATCCTAAACGTTATAAAAAATAAATTGGATCGGTAATTTAGTGCGAAGATAAATTCTATTTTTACTTCGCGCTACGCTTACGAGAAACGAGCGCGCGTGCGGCTTCTAGCGGGTACTCCGAGAACTACGGGTTTCCTCACACCTATAATTTCGGTAGCGCTCGGCCATGATTTGGTTGAATTTTTTCAACCAAATGGGTAAGAAACAAATTTTATTTTCGCATAATTTTTTAACCAATTCAGACACTTGCTTAATATTTTTCAATCAAAATAAAATATTAATGTTTTAACGAATAATGTACTTGCAAATCAATATCGGATATGGTGAAAAAATAAAATAACATATTTACTCAATACAAATTTTATCTGAATCAAACGAGCGAAATTAAATTTTTCTTGTGTACTCGAATCAACAATATTCATGTTATGAATTGAAACGCTTTTTTTGTTCGTTGCAGAAAATGCATTCAAAAAAATATAATTTGTTTGCGATAATTTTTTAGATTGATGAATTTCACTTCAATGAATTAATAATAAAAGATTTTTTTATAGTTTCAATGAACTGTTTATTTTATTCTTTTACTATTTTTGACCTAGCAATATATATATATATATGAAAACATAAAAGTAAATATGAAAAATCTGCCGCGTCTCTAGATACATGTTCTACCGATGAACGCGCCGAACGCTTGCAGCGCTGCCAGATCGCTGGCTCTAGTCTGCTCCAGTCGCTTCGTGGCGCTAGCGTCGCTAGACATTGCTTAATTTAAATAGCTATATCTCTAAAACTACACGGTCAAAATTCATGATTTTTTTAAACCCACTTCGTCATATGTTTCTCTGTAATTAGGCATTTTTTAAGAAAAATCTGTAGCAAAGTTTCGACGTTATTGCATGAAGTGTGAAATTTTCCACCGTTCCCCATAAAAACACTGACAAAACCGTGTAATTTTTGATTGCCAATATCTTGAATACAAAACGGTGACGACAAAAAATAAAAAATCTTTAGAAAAACGCCTTGCCGAGACTACTACCTTAAGATCCATTTGGTATATCTATATATTTTGTTTCGAAAATGCAACGTACAGAATGTGATGGAATCCTGAAAGAATGGTGTGGGATTTTGTTGGTCAATGTGGAAACTCTCAGGATTGAAATTGGATTCCAATCGTGGACAAGTGGACAACGTCACAACTCATCACCCAGAGGTCCCGGGATCGAAACCACGTTACGGCGTAAGCGTTTGTCTGAGATAACTTAAAATTGAACCATTGATATATTTACAGCGCAAATGTCATAACCCTAATTAATGAACAACGAAGAATATCGTAAAAGGGTCCAACGATGTAAATAATCCCGAGTAGAAATATTGTCAGGCTGGCCTGATATTTGATCTGCGCCTGATCAGCTTGTAGTACGAAGGCCTTACTTAAGTTTGCCTTAATTTGCCTGATCAAGCTGGGGTCAGGCGGTGGTCGAGCAACCGGACTTACGGCTTACTTCAATTCGCCTGACCCGGCTAGTTTCAGGCGATGTCAAGCAACTGGACTTACGGGTTACTTCAATTCGCCTGATCCAGCTAATTTCAAGCAATCATCATGTAACTGGACTTCTACAGTTTGGCGCTAAAAACGTGCCTAACCTCATCTTGTCAAATGATACACAGACACGAGAGAAGCACGAGACATATTATTAATCACTTTATACATTTTTACATATAACGTGTACGTTGTGAATAAGATGGACAAACACAATCGGAAGAAGATTGCGCAACGACTGTGTCTGCGTGAATAGCGGGCTCTAAATAAGGGAAAAAACGAAGAAATAATACAGCAGCAGGTTAGTATAACAATTAATTTTTTTCAAAGACTTACAATTCTTAAATCTATAAATGTAAATTGAATTAAATCTGACTGTAAATTAACCATACGCCAAATTATAGATGCGTTGGTTGAAATATTTATTATGATACATTTGACAGATCCGGAACAGATCCTCTCAGCGAGGAACAACTCGAAATTCCTGAGGATTGGCATGTGTTGGCGCTACCACTATGTAAGTAGATTTATATTTGTTTTGTGTATCGCTTTTATGTTTCTTTACTTGGTCCGTATCCTTTGTCAGAGGAGAAGAAGAGACAGCGTAGGCCAACCAAATAATGGTAAGCTGACAGCGTAGTTCAATCTGGTAAATGTTTTGCCATCGGTGCTGATTAGCCCGGACAGCGCAGGCTAACCGAATAATAATAAGTTAACTGCGCAGTTCAGTCAAGTGAAAGTAATTCTATCGGTGCAAGTTAGCCCATAAGAAATGCACTTCGGATGGACATTACATTCACTGAACTGACTACGCTGTCAACTTACCATTATTTGGTTGGCCTTCGCTGTACGGCCCCGGACAGCATAGGCTAACCGAACAATGACAAGTTGACTGTATAGTTCAGTTAAGTGAAAGTAAGTCCATCGGTGCAAGTTAGCCCATTAGAAATGCACTTCGGATGGACATTACATTCACTGAACCGCACTACGCTGTTAACTTACCATTATTTGGTTAGTCTTCGCTACGGGCCCGGACAGTGTAGGCTAACCGAATAATGATAAGTTGACTGCATAGTTCAGTTAAGTGAAAGTATTTCCATCGGTGCAAGTTAGCCCATAAGAAATGCACTTCGGATGGACATTACATTCACTGAACTGCACTACGCTGTCAACTCACCATTATTTGGTTGGTCTTCGCTGTACAGGCTCTCCTGCTTCGATTCTAATTTTCGTTAAAAAATGACCGCTCGCAGCTTTTGCAACAATTTTTTTTCTTCTTTAAAGTAGATAATTGGATGGTGAGAAAAAGGAAAAAAAAATAGAGCTCAATTTTGTGCCACCCTAATAAAATAATGTGCATACCTTATATAGATATATATGTAGACATTGAATTCTAAGTGGGATGAACATTTTCGTATTTTTCAGTGGCTGTCATTTCGAAATATAGGGAACACGGAATAGAAGTTCTTTCGAAGCAAATTGGACAAGCTGTTGGAGCGGTATCAAGGCCTGATTAATTCAGCAAAAGACTGGGACAAGTTTCGAGCGTCGCGTAAAAAAACGAACAGAACGCCCAATATAACGTTTCCTAGAAACGTCTGGTCATAAAAACGTTGAGCTCTGTTTACTTTATTCACGAAGTTTCTTAAGTTTTTGTTTGAAAAATATATTAGTTTATTTCGGGATGATAAATGGAATATAATACAGTGATATATCTTAGTTTATTTCGAGTTTTTGTTCTATTACAAATACAAGAAAAATGATGTTTGTTTTCCATATAGATATATGTGAAAAATATATGTGATAAATTTTATATTAAGATTAAAAAATAAACGATCAGCGTTATTTATAAAGTGGTACCTTTTTCTCTTTTGTGTATGCGTTGTATTTTTTATTTCAGGAAAAAATCGGTCATCCTGAGCCGTGAAAAATCATATGATTTTTCATTTTTATCAAGCCGTGAAAAATTAAGCCCTTATCAGGCCTTAATTTTTTACGCTGATCAGGCCTTGATCTTTTACACTGACCAGGCCTTGATTTTTTACCCTGATCAGGCCTTGATAGTTTACCCTGATCAGGCCTTGATTTTTTACCCTGATCAGACGGAAGTCAGGGATTGTGTTTCAAAAATGATCAGGGCTTGATAAAAAATTCTGATCAAGGCTGGAAAAAGAAGTCAGGATGCCTGATCAGGTGCTTATTGTAGCTGGAGCAAGATTTCTACTCGGGATGTGCAAAAAAATCACGAAAATATAAATATATAGCTGCAAGTTTTTTTTATCCAATCACCACCTAATTTTTTGTTCCCAGTCGCTAGCTGAAAATACTAGGTCATGGCTAGGTCAGAAATATAATACAGCCGTGAGATATTTCTTTCTATCTAGTCACCATCTAATTTTTGTATTCAGTGACTAGAGGACCAAAGCGTTACAAGGCTGGGTAGTCAATCGCTAAGACGGCTAGCTAATGGCGATTCGAAACATCACTTTACTAGCTTGTGACTAGGCGGTGATGAGTTACGTTTTCCACTCGGGAAAGAGCAGCATCAACTGGAACACTCCAGCTGTTTCACCGCCTAGTTGACTCAACAGCCAAAGTTTCAAAAAAAATGATACACATCCTCACAGCATCTCTAACCCTACCGGCCTGAAATCTCGCCATGAAAAATCGAAAGTGCATTCACTACAATTCGACAACATTACCAAGATAACAACGAATACGAGTACGTGCACGAAATTCGTGCACTCGAGTTTGTTGGGCCACAAAAAGATTACGAGATATGGCAATCTGGTCTCGAGTGGCGAGCTCCGAGAACAGTGTGTCATGGATCTTTCCTGAGACTGTGCTAGGGTGGGGGGGAAGTTTTCGTTGCTCTCGTCTTTGCTCTCCGGGTGAGCAAGTAACGCTTCGCAACAGCTTTTTCTTCTTCTTCAAGCAGACGAACGCAAAGATGACTGATGAGAATGTGATTGTAATGAATTGCCGATAATTTATTATGACACGACGGAGCGATAAAAAGAAAATATACGAATAATGATGATAACGATGCGAGGAATTACGCTCGGTTAATAATTCAGTGGATCGTCGAATTTCTGAATGAAGTATACATTTGGGTCTCGATTATCCATGCATAAACGGAGACTCTGGACGACGCCCCCGAGTCATCGGCCCGCGGGACAACGGTACTTTTTACCTGCTATTCTCACACGCCCCGAGAGACCCCACGACCCATCGTTCCTTCACTTCCCTCCTCTACTATCCCGTACCGAGTGCCTTCGACTCGTTTATCATAGAGCCATTCAAAAAGGGCTGTTTGTACAGGCTCTAACCAGCTCCAAATACTTTCAATCGTGTTCGCATCCTCGGGAAAATAAATCACCAAATTCATCTCCCTCAGCTTCGTACTTCATCATAGTCGACCGTGAAACTCGGCCTAACGCGATATTAAACATCTTCGAGATCAATGCACGCGCTTTAGGGAGCCTTGAGGGTGACCCATAAAAATGAAAAAATCCGTTCTTTTTCCGTCGATATTTTCGTTTTGCATCTTAAGGCCTAAGGCCACTGTAACGGTCCAAAAAAAAAGGTTTTTTCACGAATTTTTTGCTTCCAAAATTGAAGGTAATTGAAAAAAAACTTTTAAGGGTGCTATCGGGCATACATTAAACTTTATTATCAAATTTTTTTACAGCAAAAAAAAACAAAATGGCGGTTCCACAGCTATCTTCCCGGGGCATGTTTTGCTTGCAGGGCTCCGCGGCACGCAGCACCACTGGTGCACTTTTGAATCTAGAACAAAAAAAAACCATCAATCTAGAGGGTTATAGCTAGAGAATGTCGATCGGATTTTAAAAAGTATCAATTTTTGTGGATTTGGCGTGCGTTTGAAAAAAAAATTGATTTTTGACGAAAAAAACGGCTAGTTTTTTGTTAATAAAAAATCAATAAATAAAGTTATTGAAAATCCCGATCGACATTCTCAAGATAATGTTAATGTTCACATCTGGTCAAAATTTCAAGTAAAAAAAATGAAAATTGTTCGAGTGATGCTGCGTGCCATTTTGAAAAACCGTATTTCGAGAAAAACGCGTTTAAAGTTTTGCGAATAGTTTTTTATTGGAAAAAATAAAAAAAAGAAGGTAAAAAAAAATTTACCGTTAGTCTGCAATCCCAGCACCATACATTTGTCCTTCGATGGCCAAATTTTCGTCTGGCAAAATTTACAGTGGCCTTACCCCTTAAGAATGTCGTATTCAATTTTCGAGTCGAAATTCCGAGTGGTTTAGATCCGACAGGCAGGCAAGTTTACACCTGGGCAGGCAGCTACTCAGGTAGGAAATCAAAAGGCTGACGATGGAAACAAGCTTGTGCGAGCCTTGTTTCACCGAGCCTGAGTGAGACAGACCTGGCCCAGGTTTCATTGCATCGTTTGGAGCAGCCTGGAACCAAGACTGGCTGCTTAGCCTAAACTCAGGGTTATTTCAAGCTTTATGCAGCCGGTGAATTTTGAGGCTGAAAAATCAAGGCTGGATGCAGGCTTGTTTCAGGTTGCGATAAAATAAAATAAGTTTAAAATAATATTTTGTCTGTACTCTTATGAAAAAAACACTCAGCAATAAATTTGTCGGGTGCGAAGGCACGAAAAACGAAAGCGAAGGAGGCAGCTCAGAACATTTAAACATATGCTCTTATCGATATTTATGAGGTACACAAAAAAGTGTATACGAAAATAAAAGTACGCAATAAAATAAAGTATTGTTTTTAAAAATATTTTTTATATATATTTTGTAACAAATAATAAATATATATAACAAATCAAATGAATTCTTTACAAATTTATTAAATTTACCCCAATGTAGAATATAGAAAACTAAAAACAGGCCTCATATAGCCTCGGGAAGAGTTTGGGAAAAGCCTGGTCATAAATGCTCGTGAAGGCTTCATTAAGGCTCGTTTTGAGCCTTGTTGTTTCGTCGTTTCAGACTTAGTACAGGCTTTTCTACCAGCCTTTGGTCAAGCCTGTGTGCAAGAGCCTGAAACCGCGTTATCATTCAGAGGTTCAGCTAGGCCTGAAATCAGGCTGGTGCTCAGCCTGAATTAAAAAATGTTAGCCTTGTTTCAGAGCTTGGCGAGCCCTTTTTTCATCGTCAATTCCTACCTGGGTAATAATTTCTAAAACTTTGAGGGGTTAGGCTGTTGTGAAAATGACGAACGCTTGTTATCGTTGCAACGATAGAACTGCTGGTAAAACGTTAAACGCGTTTTTCTCGGTGGTATTGAAGTTTGCATAGTTGGACTGCAACGAAAATATATTTTCTTCAAGCTGCCGTTTTTTGGCCCATTCAGACTACGATAATTTCTGAAAAGTTTTTTCGAGGATCTTTATTGAAAATCCATAACTGAACCCGGCGAAAAAAAGATTTTAGTTACCAATAAATGATAAAAAAAATGTTTTATCAAGAACTTCCGTTGCATCGCAACGATGCAAACTTCGGCACCGTTTTTTTTTCGAAATTATGTTTTTCAAAATGGTGAACCTGATTTCTCGACATCTCGTCAAGGGATTGACTTCAATTTCGTATACTTATTTCGTGTAATAGTAGTTTAGTCTTGACCGAGATTTTTCTTCTTAACATTTATTTCATTAGTTATTAACAATAATAATGCCATTGTTTCTTGAAAAATCTCCAAACCCAAACAAACCCAAACAAAAAATATATTTTTTTGTTATAATTTAAACATGATAACAATTAATAAATAAATTTATTTTTAATTACGATTACTATAATTACTATTACTACTTTTTTCCGCCCATATGTGTGTCACTTACAGTCAAGGGGTTAATAACGAATAATTAAAATAGTTGTTTTTTTTTCGTCGTAAATCATACGTTTTGTTAACAGCTTGTAAATTTCGTGATTTTCAAAATGTCTAAGAAGCATTCGATCATACGAGGATTTATTACAGTAAAGGTACAATTTGCAATTTTTCTTTTGAGATGACCTTAATTTCCGGTACCAGCTACACCGATTCGCCATGTAGCAACAGCGGCGCTTTGTTTGGATAATAATAACTTCGTTGTTTATCAATATTTGTCGATTAAAAAAATACTCAAACTTGAAAAGACCATTCGCCAATTATGTCCAAAATTTCGATCTTATCATTCCAAAATTCCCATCAGAAAAAAATATTGAACATGGACCAGTTTTTCAGGCTTCAAGCTTATGCCCTTTAAGGGACCATTCCAGTGTAAAATTGTTTGGAAATCTTTTTTTTTATTATAAAAAAATATGAACTTTCATAAACATGCTGTTAAATTTTGGTCGCGAAATTCGAATTATTCCGGTCGCTGCAGTCCCTCTTAGAAAAAGGTGGAAGATTTTAAACGAATACTTTTCAAGCTATACGTCTTAAATTTTGCCACCTCATTCTTCGCGCCATTCTTTAACGTAGTGAGGAAGGTTTATTATATTTGAAAATTTGACGTTTTTTTTAACGAAAAACTGTTGAAAAAAAGTCCAATTTGACACTTCATTTTGAATTGCCCACCACTTTGTTAATTTTCATCGAAAAAAAATCTTCTCTACGCCTCTACAGTTTTTTAAACGATTAATAATCCTTTTGTTTTTTTTTTGACAATTTTTGGAGGCGTAGGACTTTCCGCGTCAGGCGCTATTTTTTTTAGACATCATTATTAGCAGTGGCCAAAAAAATTATACAACAAACAAAACTAAAACATTAAAAGACATTTTTACGTGTAACATAAGTCATTTGAATAAACGAAAAAAAATCCGACTGATTATCGATTTTTTTTTATGATAACCAGCTATTTTCAAGCCAGTCAGACTGGAATGGTCCCTTAATGTAAGTTTTTATAAACTTATTTCAGTCAAAGCTCCACGAAGAAATGTCCCGTACCGCGAACAACGTTATTTGTGGAAAGATCTTCGAGGCTCTTTATAATTTCGTTTTCAATTATTTTGTCATTACATTTAAGGGGTTACCCCCACTTGCGATTTTGAAAAAATCTATTTTTTTTTATTGCATTTTTTTGAAGTGCAATTTGAAGTGCAGTTTTTTTTTGATGCCCGGAATAGATGACTCTATGTAAGTTTACAAAAAAAATATTTTCTTCGTGTAAACTGAAATTGAAACTTTAAACGCGTTTTTCTCAAAATGGCATTTCTGAAGTCGGTGACCAAGATTACTCGAACACTAATGAACCGATCTTCTTGAAATTTTGCAGGCTTATTTAATACATAAAAATGTAGTCTTTAATCGTTCGATTTTTTTTTTCGAAAAAAAATGGCCGTTTTATAGCCAAAAAACGGCCGTTTTTTTTCGTTAAAATCGAACCATTAACTTTGACTGTCCGCCATTTTGTGAAAAATGAATATTTTTTAAAATCCTTCGATTAAAGACTAGTTTGTACTTATATTTGACTAAATCCATCCGCATTTTTTTTCAGATGATCCACTTCGCCGCAATGTTGGTCACCGCAAACCGTGTGTATAAAAACATTATTTCATTGACGGCCATTTGCCACTAAACAATGTAATATTTTTCAATAAAAAAATTACTGAAAGTTCTTCAAGATGTGTTCTTTAAGATGGTATATTGATCGATTAAAAAAGTTTTGTAGTTTTCTTTTAAAAAATCATGAAAAAGGCCTTTTTTTGCGCTAAAAGTGGGGGTAACGCCTTAAATTGATGAACGAAAAGATGTATATATAGTAATTTCTTTATCTAAAAAAGAAACTCATAAAAACGGGATTTTTTAGCCCCCCAAAGATATGTAACACCTTGAACGATGTTTCCTCCGTTTTTCGAAATCGTCCACTATTTACGAGCAGAATCCAAAGAACTCGTAAGCGCAGGCCCCCGACGGTTATGCTAATAGAGTGAGTCACGAATTTTATGCAGGAAGCGAGAGAGAGGCATAATCGTGTCTTAAAGACACACTGAACGTTTTTACGAAGACCCATTTGCATATCAGGCCGAATATGAAAAACACTCGGCTTTCCGGACTCAAAACGAATATTCAAAATTCATGTGTAAAAAAATATTTAAAAATCAAGCTTTTATTTAATGTACTAAAAAGTAGAAAATAATTTTTTTCACCAAGTCACCGAGATTTGACTAGAAGTGAAGCTTGGGGCGCTCAGCTTTTTAAAGGTTTAATACATTTGATCAATTCAGTTTCATTAACCGTATTTAAGGCGTTACCCCCACTTGTAGCGCAAAAAAGGCCTTTTTCATGAATTTTTTAAAGAAAACTACAAAACTTTTTTAATCGATCAATATACCATCTTAAAGAACACATTTTGAAGAATTTACAGTAATACAGGGTCATCTATTCCGGGCCCATACTTCTGTATGGGCCCGGATACTTATACTTCAAAAAAATGCAATAAAAAAAATCGATTTTTTCAAAATCGCAAGTGGGGGTAACCCCTTAATTCGGCAAAATAGTAATCAAAGAAATTATTATCACACGTTTATACTCAATTTCAGGATTTTTATTTAAGATATCTGAGGTTGTTTTACGGTAAATTAAATACAGTCGATATGTTAACGCATTTATGTAAATTAAAGATTATATGTCTAAATTTTGAGAGCTCCAAGCTTTTATTTATAGTCACATATAGGTGACTTGGTAAAAAAAATTATTTTCTTCTTTTTAATACATTAAGGGGTGAGATGCAGTTAGAATTTTCAAAAAATCGATTTTTTAACATCTCCTTGAAGTATGATGTTTCGAAAATATTCCCTGAAAATTTCAAGTCAATCCGATGAATAGTTTTCGGGATATCCCAGAATTAGTGAAGGGGCCACGTCTATTCTCAAAGTATAGCGTGGCTGACAAACGCGAAACGATAATACCCGGGAAGGCAGAATGCTTCGAAGACAACAACAAATTGATATTTTGGAAGCTTTTACATCAGCAGAAGCCCTATTGTATGGGCCAGGAATTGATGACTCGATGTAAGTCATTTTTTTATTAGTATTTCTATACATAAATCAAGTGTAAAATTGGAAAATTCTTTCAGAAATTTTCAAAAATTTATTACTCGAAAACTATGAACTTTAGAAAAATTTTATAAAGAATACTTTCGTTTTAAAATTGCGCAAAATATTTAAAAAAATAATTCATCCTGAAAAACTTCAATTTAAAAAAAATTGTTTTATCAATTGGCTATAAACAATTGAATGCTCGACTTTTCGGCAACAAAATTGTGATATTCGGATTCAGCAGATCAAAATGCATAAAAAAAAGTTTAGCTTCATCCATCGAGCTCAAAATTTTACGAACATATAATACCGTATCCACATCGAAAAACTTTAAATGCGTTTTTCTAGAAACTATGTTTTTCAAGTCGGTGACGACTATAATTAAAAAACCACCCGATGGATTTTGATGAAATTTGGTGTGCTTATTAATAGCACTAAAAACTAGTCCTTATCGAAGGATTTTTATTTTGTTAAAAATTTATATTTTTTTAACACTAAACGAGCGATTTTTTGGTCGAAAATCGAAAGTTATCTGTCGGAAGCCGCCAATTTGTTAATTAAAAAAAAGCTTCGATTAAAAACTAGATTTATTATTAAACTAATGATTTTTTTTTTGGTTTTTTGATTTCAGATGATCCAGTAAAATTTTATGATGGTCACTGCAAAGCACTACATGCCGAAGGGGGTTCGACAAAGATGGCGATATTTTTATAAATAATCAATATTTTTCTTTGAAAAAGTCTACAAGTCAAGTTGAAATATAACATAAAAAGTCTGTGTGCCCACTTTTGTAAAACAAACTTAATTACTATAAAAAAAAAATTAAAAGTGCTCGTTTTTTCACGCCCCTGACTGCATCTCCCCCTTTAAATAAAAGCTTTTATAAAAAATATTTTTGTTACATATGAATTATTTTCTACATTTTAGTTTTTAATCGATTTTACTAGTTGGTTGTTAATAGTTGTTTACTAATTTACAAGTTTGTACGTTAGGAACATGGAATGCTTGTAAAAAATAAAGACTGTAATTGGGATTGAACCCAAACAAACACAGTCGGCTACGAATTTGTTTGTATGTGTTGGTGAGATTTTGTATTGGATGATTAGATATCGCTGATTTTACATGAAAAGTTGAACATTTTATGCATATGAGGCGTTCCATACCATTTCGAACGGTCAAAAAGTTGTCCGCTCTCAAAAAATTGAAATCTTGTCAAATCATTTCATTATATGAAAAAAAACAGTGTAATTTTTTCAAAATTTTTGTATCGCATTTTCTCGAGATGTTCAAAATTTCAAAATTTTCAAAATACCGTTATATCTCGTGAGCATTCAATTTAACAGAAAAATATTTAAGACAAAAAAGTTGCAATTTTACATGAACTTTGTGAAAAAATGTTGTTTTGAATTTTTCGAGTTTAAAAAATGCCCATTTTCACCAAAATTATGCAAAAATATTTTATTTCGGTCGGTATGTCACTTTTGATTTTTCTCAAAAAATTCCAGATAATACTCTGAAGTGTGTACAGTGACACCTATTTTTTTCAGAGTGGGTCGATTCGTTATTCCAAAGCTGTGCTTTGTTTTATTATTATGAGATATTTTTTTTAGACGAATCAATTATTATTAAAAATTATTCTCTCCCAAATTTTTCTCACATTTTTCAGGTAATGAACATCCATAACAGTAATAATTTTTTCGAGCTTAATCATAAGTTATCGGTAAGGTATACAAAGTTAACCTTGCCATACAAAGTAACGTCGCCGTGCAATATGGAAAATGTGATGGAATTCTGTTAAATTTTGAAAAAACTCGAGAAAATGCGATCCAAAAGTTTTGAAAAAACTTATACTGTTTTTTTTCATATAATTAAATAATTTGACAAAATTTCAATTTTTTTGACAGTGGACAACTTTTTGACCGTTCGAAATGGTACGGAACGCCTCATATATATATATATATATATATATATATATATATATATATATATATATATATATATATATATATATATATATATATATAAGATGCATGATGCATTGTCATCTTTTAGATGCATGTTTGCAAAATTTCAGAGCTCTGAGTAGTCGGGAAGTGGGTCAAATATCGATTTTCCGTTTTGCATCTCACAGAAAGTCAAGTTAAATAAAAGCTTGTAAAAATGTTGGGGACCCAATTTCGAGCGTAACAGCAGCGTGCCTTCCCGATCGCTTTACGTATTGCTTCCAATTTCAGCCTGTCATCACGATTCCCTCTATTCCATTGTTAATTAATTCCTCATTTAACATTTTTTTTAAATGTCATTTTGGACTCAATTATCTCACGTGACCTATGCAAATACGATACGGCAGTTTTGCTATTTCCATTAATATATGAGAAAGCTTCGGGAGAACAATCTCATTCAGCGTGATACACGAGGATAATGAGGTTCGTTAATTCCGCAAACAGAGTGGCGCCATCTGGTGTCGAAATTGCGCGAACGTTTTGACGTGCGAGGATGACATATGTGGGCTATGCGTGACCGCAACAGCGTAGTACCAATTATCGCCACGCGGGCCGCCCGAGGCCCACTTTTGTGCTCCACATACACGCAGCCACGCCGCATGTGTCTTCGCTAACGATATCGCAACTAATGTGAAAACAGTCGATCAATTGAGTAATCCGCGACAAGGTAATCCATTAATTCGGACCGCAGTTAGGTCGATCGAGGCCGGCGACACTCGTGTGCATTCAACACACGCACACGTGTCCCGAAATAAAATAACAATATTTGGAGAATCTGTTGACTAGTCGAATGGTGTTGAAGATTGCAACGTTGGAATGAAAGCTCTTATTACATTTTATTTTTCTTTTATTTTAAATTATTACTATAGAAGATTTTTTTAAATTAGTTTACATTGTAGATCGCTAAATAAATATGTTAAAAAATGGTTGAGGCATTTGGCAACATTCGCCAAGAGAAATTAAAGGAATTCAGCACTATGATTTTTCATTGCATTCCAACGATGCAAACCACAACCTCATAACAATGGTATTGAAGCTTGCATCGTTGGAAATCCAACCAAAATTCTTTTCGATTTTTCAGTTTTTTATTCTTATCTCGAATACTTTTTTTTACAGTTTTTGGTTATGAATTTTTAATAAGGATTCTCAAAAAAGTTTCGTAGACTTCTGTAGCCTAAATGTGGGAAAAAAATTGGGTATACGAAAGCAAATATTTTTGCCTATGACTTTGAAGTTTGCATCGTTGGGAATGCAACGTTGTTTTTTCTTAATTTTTATTTATTCGTTTTTTACCATTTTATGAAGTTTTTGTTTGTTTGGGTTTGAATCTTGCATGGTTGGTGGGCAACCAAAATTCTTTTCGATTTTTTAAATTTATTATTCTTATCTCGAATACTTTTTTTTACAGTTTTTGGTTATGAATTTTTAATAAGCATTCTCAACAATGTTTCGTAGACTTCTGTAGCCTAAATGTGGAAAAAGTTCGGGAATACAAAAAAATATATATATATTTTCGTACAACGTTGAAGTTTGCATCGTTGGAAGTGCAACGTTTTTTTTCTTCATTTTTTATTTCTTTGTTTTTATTATTTTCTAAAGTTTTGTTTTGCAATTGAGGTCGTAAATTTTTAGTAAGAATACGTAGAAACCTTTGAGCAATTTTCACAGCCCAAGCTAGCAAAAAAATATTGAATAACTGAAAAAAATTAAGGGTAAGTTTCCGGAATCCCCCGCCCCCCGCTGATCGAGCTGAAATATTGCACAAACCTTCCCTTTAATATTTTTAGACAACCCCTAAAGGGATTTTTGGCCACGCACAGTAGTTTTTGAGTTTGTTTGTGTTTGTGTTTGTTTAGGTTTATTTGTGTTTGGGTGGGTTTATTTGGACAAAACGGAGAACACGATAACATATATAGGTATGCACGACGACGGAGCAAATATAGATATAGTCAGCGCGCGTTATAAAAAAACTAAAAAAATTAATATCTCAAAAACTATTGCGAGTGGCCAAAAATCCCTTTAGGGGCTATCTCAAAATTTGAAAAGGAAGATTCAAAATTTCAGCTTGATCAAGGGGGGGGGGGGGGGGGGTCGGAACCTTGCCCTTGAAAAAACTTAAAAATTCAACATCTCAAAAACTTTCGCGAGTTGCCAAAAACCCTTTAGAAGTTGTCTTAACGGGGTCCTCTAGTTTCTCGGGTCGAAAAAATCGATTTTTTTTTTCATGAATCACATCTACAACATGTGTAGAAAATGT
This sequence comes from Ophion slaviceki, assembly GCA_944452715.1. Taxonomy (NCBI): domain Eukaryota; kingdom Metazoa; phylum Arthropoda; class Insecta; order Hymenoptera; family Ichneumonidae; genus Ophion; species Ophion slaviceki. The sequence goes on along the minus strand of OX101795.1, from coordinate 3,825,262 downwards.
GTGCCAAAGGATTTTTCGATATTCGAAGTGGTTCACAAGTATAAATCACATGCTCGAACTTTCAAACGCGTTTTTCTCGAAACACCATTTTTCGAAACGGTGACCACGATATTTCAGAAACTACTGCACCGATCTTGTTCAAATTTATACAGCATCTTTAATATGTTATAAGCCAGCGATTGAACTAGGATTATCATGATTGCTTCGATAGTTTTTTTTGTACGAGCGAAAAATGAGTAAAAAATAGAATGTAATTTTCAAAAGTGTATAAAAAAAGTCAATTTTTGTAATTTAGAATTCACTCTAATTCAATCGCTAGTCTTAAATATGAAGATTAAAATGCCGTTTGGTTTTTTGATTTCGGATAAGCAGAACAGCCGCAATCTTGGTCACCGTCAAGCACCTCTTTTACTTGATGTCTTCCTGTCGGCCACTATAACGTTTATTCTATTATATATTTTGACTTCAAAAAATTTGTAAAGCTTATTTAAATGTTAATAAAGATTATGCAAAAACAATGAGATTGATTATTTCGATGCTTTGCCCGTAAAAAATTATTGACAAAGCCGTAAAAAAACAGCCCAGGTAGGAAATCAAAAGGCTGACGATAGAAACAAGCTTGTGCGAGCCTTGTTTCACCGAGCCTGAGTGAGACAGACCTGGCCCAGGTTTCATTGCATCGTTTGGAGCAGCCTGAAACCAAGACTGGCTGCTTAGCCTAAACTCAGGGGTATTTCAAGCTTTATTCAGCCGGTGAATTTTGAGGCTGAAAAATCGAAGCTGGATGCAGGCTTGTTTCAGGTTGTGATAAAATAAAATAAGTTTAAAATAATATTTTTACTGTACTTTTATGAAAAAAAATTTAGCAATAAATTTGTCGGGTGCGAAGGCACGAAAAACGAAAGCGAAGGAGGCAGCTCAGAACATTTAAACATATGCTCTTATCGATATTTATGAGGTACACAAAAAAGTATATACGAAAATAAAAGTACGCAATAAAATAAAGTATTGTTTTTTAAAATATTTTTTATATATATTTTGTAACAAATAATATAACAAATAATAAATATATATAATAAATCAAATGAATTATTTACAAATTTATTAAATTTACCCCAATGTAGAATATAGAAAACTAAAAACAGGCCTCATATAGCCTCGGGAAGAGTTTGGGAAAAGCCTGGTCATAAATGCTCGTGAAGGCTTCATTAAGGCTCGTTTTGAGCCTTGTTGTTTCGTCGTTTCAGGCTTAGTACAGGCTTTTCTACTAGCCTTTGGTCAAGCCTGTGTGCAAGAGCCTGAAACCGCGTTATCATTCAGAGGTTCAGCTAGGCCTGAAATCAAGCTGGTGCTCAGCCTGAATTAAAAAATGTGAGCCTTGTTTCAGAGCTTGGCGAGGCCTTTTTTCATCGTCAATTCCTATCTGGGAGCCGAGAAACTAGAGGACCCCGTTAAAATATTAAAAGGAAGGTTTGTGAAAAATTTCAGCTTGCTCGAGAGGGGGTCGGAACCTTTTTCAAAATTAATTTTCGTTGCATTTCCAGCGACGCAAACTTCAATACCATTGATAAATGGTGTTGAAGTTTGCCTAGATAGAGATGCAGTTTTCATCCGATTGACTGGAGAACTTGGCGAGAATTAGAAAATCCAACAGTCTCGTTTTTTCTCATATTCCCACACACAAAGCCAAAACTTTCGATTTCGTTTCGGTTCTTACGATTTTTCCCATTCGTCGATCGGTCCCCGATACGTTTCCGAACCGTTGACATTTAATTTCGGAACATTCTGTATACACGTGTGTGCGTGTGTAAGGAGAGTATTTCAGGAACGGCCGTCGATCCATCGCAGCTTGCCGAATAAACCATGTGACATGTAGGTGCAATATTCCGAAATCGTCCGACTATTGCTATGCCACCTATCTATGCTGTACCGTAAGAACGCCCGTCTGCTACGTACGTCCGTTTGTGAGCATAATACACAGCCTCGCGCGGTTATAGCCGCGCGCGCTCACGGCTAAATGTCAATGGACTCTTCAAACTCTCCCGCAAGGAGCTCCAACCTGTTTCCCCCGTAGTCGTTCTACTCTTCGGGGTAAGGTCAATCTCGGCCAATTTTGTGAAAACGTTTCGGCCTTTGCGATAACACGGCATCAGCGATAATAAGCATGATTGTTACGCATTATACCGGTCAACACAAATTTTGAGTCTGGGTTCTACCCAGGTAGGAATTGACGATAAAAAAGGGCTCGCCAAGCTCTGAAACAAGACTCACATTTTTTAATTCAGGCTGAGCACCAGCCTGATTTCAGGCCTAGCTGAACCTCTGAATGATAACGCGGTTTCAGGCTCTTGCACACAGGCTTGACCAAAGGCTGGTAGAAAAGCCTGTACTAAGCCTGAAACGACGAAACAACAAGGCTCAAAACGAGCCTTAATGAAGCCTTCACGAGCATTTATGACCAGGCTTTTCCCAAACTCTTCCCGAGGCTATATGAGGCCTGTTTTTAGTTTTCTATATTCTACATTGGGGTAAATTTAATAAATCTGTAAAGAATTCATTTGTTTTATTATATATATTTATTATTTGTTATATTATTTGTTACAAAATATATATAAAAAATATTTTAAAAAACAATACTTTATTTTATTGCGTATTTTTATTTTCGTATACACTTTTTTGTGTACCTCATAAATATCGATAAGAGCATATGTTTAAATGTTCTGAGCTGCTTCCTTCGCTTTCGTTTTTCGTGCCTTCGCACCCGACAAATTTATTGCTAAATTTTTTTTTCATAAAAGTACAGAAAAAAGATTATTTTAAACTTATTTTATTTTATCACAACCTGAAACAAGCCTGCATCCAGCCTTGATTTATCAGCCTCAAAATTCACCGGCTGAATGAAGCTTGAAATAACCCTGAGTTTAGGCTAAGCAGCCAGTCTTGGTTCCAGGCTGCTCCAAACGATGCAATGAAACCTGGGCCAGGTCTGTCTCACTCAGGCTCGGTGAAACAAGGCTCGCACAAGCTTGTTTCCATCGTCAGTCTTTTAATTTCCTACCTGTGTAGATGGCAAATTTGATTTCTTCCACGTACCGTAAAATGGGGATACTTTGAACAGGTTTTGGAAGTTTTTTGTAAGTCACTTCTGTTTAATCCTAAATTCCAACTGTTTTGCTCCGATAGAAGAACCCGAGTAGACATTTGAGTCGGGAAAAAGTCCTGCCCCTGATCTGCCATCCCTAAATAATATCAGGGCATGATTAGACCGCCCAGCGTGGATCAGGTTCGCCATGTAACGGGTCTTAGACCGGGCCCCAATCCGCCGTCCCTTTTCCGGCAACTGATTGGGAACTGACTAGGAACTGGACAGGACAAAGATCAAGTACTGGAAAGGCTTTTGGCGATCTATCCCAGTAAAATAGATAGTATTAGGTGGTATACTGATACTTATTAGGGGAGGCTGGGGTCAATTGAAACGTTTTTGAGAAAATCGGTTAGTGTGACTTCATTTCATACCTTATCTGTTTGGTAATGGGCTTTAATTATCGCTAGATTATCTGGCTATATGATAGCATTATTGATTTGGCATCTAATATGCCCTGAACTTAGGTAGAAGCTATTTAGAAACTCTTAGAAAACGCTTCATTTGACCCTGTGTCGGGGTTCATCGAAACGGTGCCTGGCGTTAGTTGAAACAGGTGTTTTCAGCTGATTAAACTAATGTTTCTACTAAACCCAGGTACTGTTAGTGATGTATGAAGTGATAAAGTATATTTGTTGTGAATAAAATACACTTTTAATTAAAATAATCGGTTTTGTTACTTTTCATTCCAGTTTTGGTATCACCGAACGCATACTGAGGTTCTTCGATATTATTTTACTTGTCTAGTTTTTATTTACGAAAGATACTTCGTCAGAGAATAGTTTTTGTCACTAGCTAGGTTCTCAATGAGATCAACATAGAGATAAATCAACGTTATATTAATATTTTGTCCCATATTAATTCAACCTACCATTTATAAACTAATCGACAATGATCTGTTGGGCCAAAGACAATTCTAATATAAACATTTATCAGGCTCACAAGTTTTTATTTGTTAATGAGTATCAGTCAGAGCAGAGAACAGTATTTCTTACTACCGAGATACTCAATGAGATCGACTTATTTAAAAATAACACTATTAAAAGTTTTTATCTAGTATTTACAACATCTAAGAAATCAACAAAGACCTACTGGTCCAAATACTCAAATATAAACATTATTTGGATTCACAATTATGGCACAAATAAATCAGATCGCCTGCTGTACAAGCTTCGTGTGCCCACAGCCTGCACCCAGAACATTGCACCCAGCCTCCTCCTGGCCTGCTGTGGCCGTAACTTTCCACCCAAACTAGACAGAAGTATTTTTCAGATTCATCATCTGTAGAAAACTCTTTATTTCGACGTTTATTCTTGTTCTTGCTCTTTTCTTTATTTGTTCCCCGAGCTTCTTTTTTACTCTCTTGGCCTGTTTTCTGCGGTCTTCCTCTTCAGTCTTTTTTCTTGTCTCTTCTTTTCCTGAAGTATCGGTGTATATTGTTGACTTTCTCTTTTTCCTGCCCCTATTTAGCGTTCTGATATTTTTATTATTATGTGTATTTTTTGGCATCTTCATATGTCTTTTTATAATTTTCGAGATCGCAGCTTCCGCGGTTCGTAGTTTCGGACGGTTTCTTGGCATCTAAAGAAAACCAAGCTTTGGAAAACGTGCTTGCGTATAAAATGTTTGTTCGGGGTCAATAGAAACGAGTTTCAATTGACCGTTTGTTTCAACTGCCCCCATGGTCTCGCTCCTCAATTTAACAAACAGCAAAGAACCTAAATCCCAGGTAGGAAATCAAAAGGCTGACGATGGAAACAAGCTTGTGCGAGCCTTGTTTCACCGAGCCTGAGTGAGACAGACCTGGCCCAGGTTTCATTGCACCGTTTGGAGCAGCCTGGAACCAAGACTGGCTGCTTAGCCTAAACTCAGGGTTATTTCAAGCTTTATTCAGCCGGTGAATTTTGAGGCTGAAAAATCAAGGCTGGATGCAGGCTTGTTTCAGGTTGTGATAAAATAAAATAAGTTTAAAATAATATTTTTTTCTGTACTTCTATGAAAAAAGAATTTAGCAATAAATTTGTCGGGTGCGAAGGCACGAAAAACGAAAGCGAAGGAGGCAGCTCAGAACATTTAAACATATTCTCTTATCGATATTTATGAGGTACACAAAAAAGTGTATACGAAAATAAAAGTACGCAATAAAATAAAGTATTGTTTTTTAAAATATTTTTTATATATATTTTGTAACAAATAATATTACAAATAATAAATATATATAATAAATCAAATGAATTCTTTACAGATTTATTAAATTTACCCCAATGTAGAATATAGAAAACTAAAAACAGGCCTCATATAGCCTCGGGAAGAGTTTGGGAAAAGCCTGGTCATAAATGCTCGTGAATGCTTCATTAAGGCTCGTTTTGAGCCTTGTTGTTTCGTCGTTTCAGGCTCAGTACAGGCTTTTTTACCAGCCTTTGGTCAAGCCTGTGTGCAAGAGCCTGAAACCGCGTTATCATTCAGAGGTTCAGCTAGGCCTGAAATCAGGCTGGTGCTCAGCCTGAATTAAAAAATGTGAGCCTTGTTTCAGAGCTTGGCGAGCCCTTTTTTCATCGTCAATTCCTACCTGGGATGTTGTAGGTAAGTACTGACCACAATGAACTTACTAGGATATTCATAGTGATGATGATTGTAAACAACGCTGAAGAAGGAACAATAGGTTTGGAGCAATACGCAAAATGATAGTAATAAAAAAACTTACTTTTTGTGTCGAAAAAGCGATGCACACAAAATGTTCGAAGCTCTCGGAGCGGCGGCGTGAACTAAGCGACAGGTTCCGATATGCAAAGCAGTTCCTTCCCCCTTTGGGGCCCCACCGCTACCAATAACCATCTTCGAGTTATTCAACTTGTTTCATTTGACCCATGTTTCTATCGACCCCAGCCTCCCCTATCCCTTTGCACTCGGGAGGTGACTCCCGCTCATCATCTATCCCAGCGAAGAAGGCATAGAGTGCAAAGGATGTCACAAATATCGCAAAATCATAAGCGTAAGTGCACGCCGTAAGCAACCCGCTTCTGTACGTGGTACAACGCACAGTACGAACTTTTATCCTCGTACGATGGTACCTTGCTTACGCGAAGCTCTTCGCTTGTAGCCACCTGGCGGACTATTGACAAAATACATTCAGGTGATGTCTTCCCGGCCAGAACATTGATATTTCCGAACATGGAGACAAGGCGTTAAGGAACCACGAATCACCTGCTTTACTTTTTTGCCTCATTAAATAATTTGGCTATTCGTTATGCTCAAATCATTAGTTATTGTAATCCCGGTATTTATGATAAGCATTCTTATCCTCGTCGATTATCATTGATGAAATGAATGCTTTTAATGGTGAATAGGGCAGTACTACGATATCTGGGGCGCCAAATTTTGACCACGTAACATTGTAGTTTTGGCCTAAAGAAACACTTTTTCAGAGTTAAACAAATCGATTTTCGATCAAATAAGGTCGATTTTTGATCATGAAAAAATCGAGCAATTGATCAAAGTCGGTTTTCGCGTGTGCCTGTGTGCGCATGTGTGCGTGTGGGTTTGTTTCCCAAACCTAAACAACCCAAACGAATCCCGGAAAAAATACCCCCGGCAAAGTGTAAAAAATCTAAGAATTACATGCAATGTAAGTCAGCTAAATATTATGCATATTTTCGCCAAATTATCTTTACAAATAAAACATTAATACATCCGAATTAATGACGTCGACTTATTCATTCGGAAATACATTTAAAAACTATGTCTAGTGTCTTTAAAGTATAAGTAAAAGTAAAGTAGCTTTACACAGTTCTTAAGACAGGCTCCACTTTTCAGGACATGGGAATGTGTCATTTGGCTATCCAATGTATATGAAAGTCAAGCCCCACCGGCCCCACAATTTTATATAAATTTTTTGAAGTATCAAAGTAATCTCGAGTTTGGGGTTTCTTTGACAAGGCATTACAAGGCAAATTACAAGGCAAATACAACTGATGTCAAAGATTAAGGGTTACTATGGCATAATTTTGATGAAAAATAATATTTCGTCCACTATACATGGAATTAAATGAAAAACAACGATTTTTTGACAATCAAATTGTCATCTTTATTAACGAAACAATTTACATAAGAATATCAAGTACCTAGGGCAATATTATGGGCACTTAATCAGTCTTATAATTATCATTGAGATCAACATCAACGTGAGCAACATTACAATCAACTTTAGCAACATTACAATAAAATTGAACAAATTTAAACGCACTCAAATGCGCACACATTTGAACCCTATTTTAGCGCTCTGTTAAGGTAGCCCCGAAAACTGTCTAAGTTACCCTTATGTCAATTTAACCCCGTTTTGAGTTAACTAATAAAAGAAAAAATAGTTTTACCAGATGAAGCTGGTATCTGCTGCTTATACTATCAACCAAAAACTTCAAGACTCATTTATCAACGTAAAAAAGACAAAAGCAAATTTTATAAGTAACAAATGAAGATTTTGGTTATTATTCGATGTATAGAATACAAATGTATTTATTAAAATACAAACTCAACAAAAAAATTCTCTTTTTTTACCTGTGTCATTGACTCAGAAATTCCCTGACTTTCCCAGGTTTTGCAAATATTCCAGGAGATTGGCGTCAAAAGAACATAATTTTTTTTAAGATCAACTATATGAAAATGTTAAATATTAAAATAAACTTGAAAAAAAAACTGGAATTAGACAAATAATTTTAACACTCTATAGTAAAAAAAAGAAACACATTTAAAGCGAATACGGAACCTCTTCTATACTATAAACAGCATTTTTATGACGGTGCCAATAGATAACAAATGTATATAAACACTTATCTACAATAGTAATTGTGTGGTCGTGAATCGACAGATCGAATGCAAATGTATAGAGCTTTAAGGTAAACTAGTTTTTAGTTTTCTCAATTTTCAATGTTTGGCACTGAGGTAACTATTTTTATATAAGGAAGAATAATGTAAATATAAAAATATACAAAAATATTTGTGTTTATACTTTTCAGTTTTTTTTTTCTAGTCGGTTTCATTTTTCGTAATGCTTAGAAAAAGTCTGAAAAAAACCCAAAGAATTTTCAAAATTCCCTGATTATTCTAGGAGGAAAGAAATTCCTTGAGTTTTTCCAGTTTTTCATACGCGTAACAGCCATAATAATGTTTATTTGGCTAGTTAATAAAACCGCAGTGTCCGTTTCTCGGTATGAAAAATGTTCCGAACTCCAAAATCGTCGCGCGTTTGTTTTGTTTTGGGTGAGACATCTGGCGATTTTGCAACAGCCTCGTAACCGAGGGGGAGAGAGGGAGAAAGAGAGGTGGGGGGCAAGAAATCTATATGCTCAGTGAAAACAACCGGAAATGCGCGCGTCTCCGATAAACCAGCATGTGATAAGATTACCGTTATCCTCGCTGGAATGAGCGGACTCGAACGGAAGGTTGGGAGTGTGGAAAAAAAAGACAATTATTCAACAGGATTTGCATCGATTTGCAGCAGCCTGCACGGCTCGATGGATTTCGAGACTCGCGTGCTATTGAGCATCGGTAAAACTCTTTAAGGGCAGGTTACTGTTCGTGACGATGAAACATTCGTTTATTTTAAGGGGTACCCCCACTTGCGATTTTGAAAAAATCGATTTTTTTTATTGCATTTTTTTGAAGTGCAATTTGAAGTGCAGTTTTTTGTTTTGATGCCCGGAATAGATGACTCTATGTAAGTTTACAAAAAAAAATATTTTCTTCGTGTAAACTGAAATTGAAACTTTAAACGCGTTTTTCTCAATATGGCATTTCTGAAGTCGGTGACCAAGATTACTCGAACACTAACGAACCGATCTTCTTGAAATTTTGCAGGCTTATTTAATACATAAAAATGTAGTCTTTAATCGTTCGATTTTTTTTCGAAAAAAAATGGCCGTTTTATAGCCAAAAAACGGCCGTTCTTTTTCGTTAAAATCGAACCATTAACTTTGACTGTCCGCCATTTTGTGAAAAATGAATATTTTTTAAAATCCTTCGATTAAAGACTAGTTTATACTTATATTTGAATAAATCCATCCGCATTTTTTTTTCAGATGATCCACTTCGTCGCAATGTTGGTCACCGCAAACCGTGTATATAAAAACATTATTTCATTGACGGCCATTTGCCACTAAACAATGTAATATTTTTCAATAAAAAAATTACTGAAAGTTCTTCAAGATGTGTTCTTTAAGATGGTATATTGATCGATTAAAAAAGTTTTGTAGTTTTCTTTAAAAAAATTCATGAAAAAGGCCTTTTTTGCGCTACAAGTGGGGATAACGCCTTGAACATAATATGCATCCTCAAAGTGTTTGGAATACGTGGGTTTTGTTTGTTTGGGTTGCCAAAAACAAACGTTAAATACGATTTTTTATAACGTCAAACTTTAAATGCGTTTCTCTGGAAACAGCATTTTTCAGCGCGCGCTCTATAACTTCAACGGATGAACCGATTCACATGAATCTCTGCGCAATTGAAAGGAAATTCAATTTGCGATCAGGAAGCGATTTTTGTAAAAAAATTATTTAGAAATCTTTTTTCGCCATACCTCCGTTATTTTTTAAGATTAATAAAAAAATATACCATGTAACAACGAGAAATCGTAATAAAACATAGCCTGTGTTTAAAAAATTGTGAAAAAAAAAACTTTTTTTCTTAAATCATGTAAAACGGCAATTTCTTTCTCGCCTAAAGGTATCTCCCCCCTTAAGGGAAATCGATGACCTTTGCATCGTTGGAATACGATTTTTTTCGTAATTTTCCAAATTTCTTTACATTTTTATCATGGAAAATCTTTGTATTTGCTAATTGTGGTCGCGAATCGATAACTTTTTTTTAAGATCGAATATATGAAAATGTTAAATATTACAATAAAATTTTTAAAAACTCAAATTCAAAAACAAATTAAAACACCGTAAGGTAAAAAAAAATACAGAACCTGTTCTTTATTACAAACAGAATATTTATGTCGGTGCATTGTTTCGTCCGTAGTCTGGCGAAATAATTCACTACAAAAACCATTTTTGTAGTGAATTTTCACAATTTCTATGCGTTGATCGATCGTGTAATGGTCTCCATGACTAAAACTCATTACTTCCTGATGCCAGTTGTCAAAGATCAGTACTTTATGTTCGCCACAAAAAAATGGCGCGCAATTAAAAATATCAGGTCATTTTGAGACAATCTATAATGAAGAATAATATAAATATTCAAAATATATATTTTTATAATTTTCGGTTTTTTTGCAAATCGGTTACATTTTTCGTAATTCTTGTAAAAAGTAAATTCCGGAAAATTCCAGAGACTTTTCAAAATTCCAGAGTAATTCGAAAATTCCAGAGTATTGTCAAAAATTCCAGAGCATTTCGAAAATTCCAGAGTATTTTAAAAATTCCGAAGTATTTTCAAAATTCCAGAGTATTTTCAAAATTCCAGAGAATTTTGGAAATACCAGAGAATTTTCAAAATTCCAGAGTATTTGCAAAATTCCAGAGAATTTAGAAAATTCCAGAGAATTTAGAAAATTCCTGAGTATTTTGGAAATTCCAGAAATTTTGGAAATTCCATACATTTTGGAAATTCCAGACATTTTGGAAATTCCAGAAATTTTGGAAATTCCAGATAATATAAAAAATTTCAAATTATTTTCAGAATTCCAGAGAATTTTCAAAATTCCCCGACTTCTCCCTGATTATTCCAGGAGGAAAGAGATTCCCCGAGTTTTCCGTTTTCCATATGCGTAACAGCCATGCTAACCCCTTAATGTAGGAACACATTCTACGGCTTTTCACCGTCAGCGGTACCATTGTTATTCCTCCCTCTTTCTCGGACCTACATCTGTTTTACATAACCTCACCGTGGCGCTCAGCCGGTGTTCCAAAGTCCCGTCATTCTCCCATCAAACTACACATCTATTCCCGTCACCGAAAAATCGCCCCTTTCCTTTGCTACCACCTCACGTGAAAAAACCTCCAATCGACAAATCCCGAAGAATTTTCCCGTCTCCTAAACTACGTTAATATATAGATATTAACGTTTATAGATATATATAGATATTAAATATTTCCGAGTAGTATTGTTCCTCCGTAATTGTGTCGTGCGAGAGCCGTCAATTTCGGACGGCCATCTTGATTAGATTGAATCTCGCCATGGTCTTCCCCATGCTATAGCTGCAACTTATCCCATGACCCAAAGCCCCTCGCGTTTATTCCTCGCGCAGATTGCATTGAAAAAAAAACATTCCCAACAATTTTTCGTTCGCTCCACGAGTAGAAAAACCCGGCCGTAGGATCAACGAGGGGGCCGTGCGCGCAGCATCGGGACAATGCACGCGATTGTGTTGCCAGCGATGATCGGAACTGAATATTGACGGCAATGGCGCGCGGATTTTAATATTTATATTGACCGAGTTTCGGGTCTCCGGAAGGCGCCAGAGAGCATTAGTGATTTGCGATTAAATTCGCGCGTTATCAATGAGAATTCGTTGAGTGCTATTGATTATCACGAACGGCGCTATTTCCCGGATACCCGTGATAAAAATAGAAAATCCGCCGATAATGCCATTCGATGTATTCGAGCAACGGCAGTAGAGGGGGGGGGATGTCTATGTTGGCGTTTTTCCTTCGCATTTCTTTGTTTCGATGGTGAAAAAAAAGATGCAAGAGTCGCGAGTTGCAGGCCGTGTCGCGTGAACGTGCAGCGCCAAACCGGAAAATCCGATAATCTTGAATGATAGGATACGCGCAAGGCCGAGGCACATTTTGTTTATACCCGCACGATTACAGCATCGAGCAGCGAGATTGTCCGTGCAGTCTCCGCCGAGCGACTCCCCCCGACCGCGCTCCGCCTCCCGAGCCGAGGGGGCGAAAAAAATATATATATATATACCTTGCGCTCTCCCTCGTTGTGCCGTGGAGCAGCTCGTCTTCGTGTTATCCCTCCAGGGGCGAAGAAGCTTCGTAAAATTCTCCGTGCACGTATACACATGTGTTCGTAGATTTTTATATGTTGAGATTGAAAGAGTGCGCGGCTGTGTTTTGTTACACCGTGCAGTATCGTCGCTCGCACCGTGTGCCACACGAAATGATATACATAATGTAAACACACTCCTGGCCCCTCCAACGTTTGTCTTTCGCTTTGTCAATTTTCGAGGCTGATCAATCGCGAGAACGAAGATGCGATGCCGCGGTCGACGAAAGTACGAAAATCGGACCGACAACTGTCAGATTTTACGGACACGAGCATTATATTGGGCCGAAAACAAAAAAAAACGGTGGCAAAATAACACAAACGCCTCTCCTTGTGTACTGGCAGGATTTGCGGGGCTGCTCTTGCGCAGCCGGCGCGATACTACCCGGAGAACTGCCGTCTCCCCTTCTACGCCCACTCGACGCCATTTTCACCGTAGCTAACCCCCACCACGACGCCCCCCCCCCTTCGCGCGCGTATGCACGTATCGCGATCTCCAGAAGTCTTGGCGCCTCTCGCGGCCTAAGGCGGAAGCTGTATTGTCATACTAAACTGTGGAAATGCATTGATAACAATGGACAAAATTTAAAAAATGAAAAACTACTCGAAATTCTCTTACAGGGTGTAAAACAGCTAATAAAAGTGGATTGTTCCATAAGCCACCTGAAGATAAAGTCTTGGAAAAAAGTGGTTGTGGGCTCTGGAAATGTCTCTCTTTAGGCCATCGAGACGAGTTTGTGGTAACTCTACAAGATTTTTTTTCTTTTCAAGTTTATATCTTTATAAATAATAAATCGAATAATATTAAATGTTATTTCTGTTATATACAACGTATAAATGTTATAGGGCATTTGACTTCCATACAGAAATCATCTTAAATGATTAATTATTTTGTATTATGCGCACGATATTTTTTTATCTTCGTCAATGTCAGTATTGACGATATAAATCGGCAATAAAATTTAAATATTCGACCAGACCGCCAAAACGCTCCCGTTGACAGATATGTAGTCATGTGACGCCTGTGACGTCACATGCCAGTAAACAAGGTAAAGGACCTATGACGCCGCTGAGTTGTCACACGGCAAACTTTCCTCTCCATCCTTATCTGAAAGTTGACAATATGGTGACTATCACTACAAATAACTACGGATGAACAGAAAAAGCACGGAAATACACTGAAATAAACTAGAAAATCGTGCATTACTCGGTACAGGATTCGTAATGACAATCCGTTTACTGGAATGTGACGACACAGAGATCCAACCAATCCTGGAGCTTTTTCGTTCACGTGACCAAACGTTCGAATTTATCTAATTTGAAAATAGAAATAAACGAACTAATGCATATTTTTACGATATAATGGTAGAAAATACTTTTCAAACACTATATTCTTTTAGAATGACAAGAGAATGAACCATATTTTTAGTAAAGTCAAATACCCTATTTCAGACCTCCCTGGTAAAAAGTATGCTCTGAAAAATAGAATCTCTTCTTTTCGAAACTTGCGAGTGACTTTCATAACCTAAAAATCTAAATTCTGAGCTGACAGAGCTAAAAAAGAGCGGAAAATAGATTATTCGGTGCAGTAGAATTTTTACGATCTGCCATGCGGGTAAATCCAATTGACGACTCGCAGGAATTCAAGAACGAAGTAATTGTTTCCGTTTGAGGCTATACTTTGATCGGGCATACTGAAATATCGTTGCGCCACCTCTAGGACGTGGAAATGGCGAATTCCCGATCCCCAAAAGTCTTGGCGCCTCTCGCGGCCTAAGGCGGAAGCTCTACTGGTATAATAAACTTTGTCAAAGTAGTACCCACGTGGGTGCTCAATTATTGGCACTTTAAGCACCCAATTATTGGCACTTTAAGTGCCCGTTTATTGGTACTTTAAGGACCACTGGGTAGTTAGGAGAAACGTCACGTTACCCTAAATCGATAACAATGGACAAAATTTTAAAAAAGAAAAAATACTCACGTTTCTGCTGTGTTACAGGGTGCAAGGCGGATAATAAAAGTGAATTGTCGTTCCATAAGCCACCTAAAGATAATCTTGTAAAAAAAGTGGTTGTTTGCTCTGAAAATGACTAGGCCATCGAGGCGAGTTTGTAGTCACTCCACAAGATTTTTTCTTTTCTAGTTAATATCATCACAAAATGATAAATTGAGCAATATTAACAGTTATTTCAGTTATTTACAATGTACAAATATAATTTCAGACGTACAATGTATAAATATAATTTCAGACGTACAATGTATAAATATAATTTTAGACGTACAATGTATAAATATAATTTCAGTGAGTCAGATTTTTTGAGGTTATGAGAGTCACTTGTTTGTTTCGAGAAGGAGGGATTCTATTTTTCAGGGCATACCTTTTACAATAAAAAGTATGCCCTGAAAAATAGAATCCCTCCTTCTCGAAACAAACAAGTGACTCTCATAACCTCAAAAAATCTGAATCCAGCGCTGATAGAGCTAAAAATGGAAAATAGATTATTCACTGCAGTAGCATTTTTACGCTCTACCATGGAGGTAAATCATTGGATTTCCTGCGAATTGTCTATTGAGAGAACTCTCAGGAAATCGAGAACGAATTAATTGCTGACGTTTGAGGCTATGCTTTGACCGGCCATATTGAAATACAGGGGCGCCACCTCTAGGACATGAAAATCGCGAATACATCTCTCGGCTCCCATAGGCGCACCATCGCGCCTTGAGGGCCCCGCACGCTCTTACATACAGGTCTGGAAAGTCCAACGTTTTTTCATGGTGGAAAGTGTCATCGTTAGTGAGGCAAAAACGTAGTTCCTCATTTATCCACTGGAAGCGCTGTCAAGTAGAAGTAGTATTGTAGATATAGATATACGGCAATGGAAAAATAACCTGACAGCCAGTACACGTGTTCACAACGTTTCTAGAAATCTAAACTGCCTGAAACGCTCCGGTAGAACCGCATAGTGTGGACCCGGCGTTGTCTTTCGCTATATTTTATTATATTCGATTGATATCGACGAAAAACGGTGCCTTTTAATCATACACAATGCGTTCATTTCTTTTTTTTTTCTATTTCTCTTCCATTATATTTATTTTCAGGTTCTTATTAACATTGTTAAAAAGCAAAAGCAAAAATAAAAGTTGTAGAAACAAACAAGAAATGCAATGTACTAAGAATAAACATTAATTATAAGGAACAAAAATTTAGACCGCACAAATTTGTTCATACCCCATCTACTCAACGGGCGAAGGACCAAATAAAAATATTACAGAAGTTCGAACATACGAGAAATACAGTCTACTGAAATAATAATTCTCATTCTGCTCGGTGGTTCAGGAGTGAAAAAAAACCAGAGAAATTTTATTTATTACCATTAATTTATAGTAAGTGTTTCTGAAATACTATTATTAATTTTATTAATGGTGCGTCCAATTGCTTCCTTGAGTTCTGGAATGGTCTGTGGATCATTGGCATACAATTTTCCTTCCACAAAAACCCCAAAGAAAGAAGTCCAATGGCGTCAAATCGCACGATCTTGGTGGCCAATTCACATGGCCGCGGCGCCAGATAACACTACCATGAAACTTCGTCTGCAATAACTATGCATTAACAATGCAGTAAATAACAATGTCCATGCGTTGCTCGATCGGGTAATTCTCCATGACTAAATCTCAATACTTCCTGTCAGTTGTCAAAGATTAGTACTCTATGTTCGCCACAAAAAAATGGCGCGCAATTTAAAATGTCAGGTAATTTTACGATATCCTTTATCTACAAACGCCCATAGCTCCCTCAAGTTTAAACGAATAGACTTGAGTTTTTTTTAATGTTGTATTTCGAAATTACCTCGAAAACGATAAATCGATATTTCCAAACATTTCAACTGGGAGTAAGTAGGTCCTTAAATGCATCTTAAAGGTTATGTTCACGTATCAATTCTCTCCCAGGCGATCAGGGTGAATAGAACCTAGTCCTGTCTCAATATTTAACAGCTTTCAAAGCACATTACTAGCAGTTATCCGCACACATGTAAAATTCTATTTTATCATATGACGATTTTTCAGCAAACGAAATATTAGTATCTGAATATTCTCATATTGAGCTCTCTTTTGACTAGCTACTGCGCCTCAAAGCCGCGAGATTTGTATTCGCGGGTCTCAACGAGATGCGATCTGACAGATGCTAATGATTGTAAAAAACGATGTCATCTCGTATATTCCGTGGCAAAACGACGATTTCGCGATCAAAGCTAATCTCCGAAAAGTTCGATTACGAAAGTAGACGTGACTCTTGCCGGGGCTGTTTCGAAGGACGCGTCAGTCGCCGGTTTCCGGTTAGCGCGCTCTGGCGGGTCTTTTCCCTTTTTTTTCGTTGTGCAATCTCGACACACGCCGTCTCGAGGAATCGTCGGCCATCTGTAGACGATAAATCGGAGCTCGTAGTTTGCGGCTACGGAAGGGTGTACGTTGAACCTCGCGGAGGTTGACTCGTGAACAAGTTTGCCTGCTGGCCAGTGGATTTCGCTCTGAAATTCGATTCAATCGCCGTATCGGCATTGCGCCCGTGTCTCTCCCTCTTACTTTCCATCTCCCTCTCTGTGTCTCTCCCTTTCTTTCTCTCACTCCCCGGCGGAGATTGTGCGTGAGGAAAAAAAACGGCCCGAACGACAGCGGGCATCGCGTATATATTAATAATCGGTACGAGGAAAGAATACTCGGCGTTTTTGACACGCACACGTTAATTGTGCGCGATCGAAGAAATCGAATCGAATACGAGAACGGTGTGTGTGTTCCGCTGGCGGTTTCTCAAAGAAAGCCGCTCGAGTAACGGGAAAAAAAAGGAAAATAACGTGCCGTTCGTAAATTTGTGATCATGGCGGTACCCACGGCCGGTGTAGGTAAGGAATTGGTTCTCTGTCTCTCTTTCTCTCACGCGGTTCTCCACTATACCAATCTACCGGAAAATTCGCTATTACATTTTTTTCATCGCTGTTACGATCGTCGACTATCCGAAAGATCGATTTTCCACGCTCAATTCTTTCATCAGTCTGCTCGAAATCGCCAAGACTTGACAGCTTTTAATCGATCATCTATATATACATACATATATCACTGCAATGCGCGTATCAACCGCCCAAGCGTACGCGCCTTTTCGATCTTTTTTTTTTTCTGTAAAAATGCGCGTTGTCGGAACGCCAGCCTTTTTGTATCCCTTGTCCCGCCTCGATTTTGCCACTTTGGAAAAAAATTGACGAATTAACGAGAAAAAAAATTAAATGGTGCCATAGTGGTACCACGAAATTTTCGTCTGCTCGAGGAGCTCGAGCAGGGCCAGAAAGGCGTCGGGGACGGCACCATAAGCTGGGGCCTTGAGAACGACGACGACATGACCCTCACACACTGGACGGGAATGATCATCGGACCCCCGAGGGTAAGCCAACTTTTGAATCTTTATTGCCGATGGTAGATACTTGGATGGGTGACCACCCGATGCTTTGCCACGGCGTTCGAAGGACGAAAACATGGAAATGAAATGGTAGAGGCGGTTCGTGCTCCGACTTACGACCCTTTTTTTTCAGACACCTTATGAGAATAGGATGTACAGTTTAAAGATCGACTGCGGCCCGAGATACCCGGACGAGGCCCCGAATGTCAGATTTCTGAGCAGAATCAATATGAACTGCATCAACAGCACTACAGGAGCGGTGAGCATCAGTCGCGACGTTCTTTTTTCCTTAAAGGTCTAGGTGGGCAATGAGCGTTTCATTCCTAGTAGAGGAAGCTTTGCCTTTGGATAATTTTTTATGTCATGCCTGTTACGTGTATGGAAAACAGGAAAGTCTGGAAAAACTCAGGGAATTTCTTTCCTCCTGGAATAATCACGGTAAAGCCATGGTATTTTAAAAAACGGGAAGTTTTTCACACTCACTTTTTGCAACAATTACGACAAGTGAAACTGACTTGAGGAAAAACGGAAAAGTATGGAAATGAATATTTTTAATATTTACATTATTCTTCATTATACAGGGTACCCTGTTATGAATGGACAATCCTGCATATGTCGATAGGTCAGATCATGCCCTATGTGCTAGAATTTTAGTTTACTAAAAGTCCCATGGTTTTCGAGATACAAATCATCTGCTTTTGGTTTTTCGCATGCCATTTTTACAAATAACTTGATTTTACCCGCTTTAAAAAAAAAATACTCTTGGTTATTTGTTTTATCTAGAAAGGTCTTCTTTTTAACCTTAAATGTTAAGGAAATTTCATGAAAAAAGATCTTATGCAGAATGTTCATAGAAACCAATTCGCACATCTGACTTTGTAGCCTGCTGTGTGAAAAAAATGTACTATGCATATTATGTCAATTACGTTAAAAAGTTGCTTAGTTATTGTCGATTCATATCATTTGCGAAAATGGCATGCGAAAACCAAAAGCAGATGATTTTTTTCAAAAAATAAAGCTCAAAATTTCGAAAACCGTGCAACTTTTACTAAACTGAAAAAAATATACGAGTTACAGTTGGAGTAAATTTCAAAATCAATCGAGAAATCTTGCAAATTGAATTTCAAAACAAAGTAAATAGTGACAGTCTAGTATAAGCAGTATGCTTACAGCGTCGACTCGTTTGTGTTTTGCAAAGTGTGACCTCGTGCGCTCTTTGTCACGTAACAGGATATTTTTTTTACAATTTATTTTTCTAAATTTATCCACAATTGTCACCAATATAAAATAAAATAGGCACTCCCGAGCATTAAAGAAAAAAAAGAATTAAAGAAAAATTTATTTTTTTAAAATTGGCTTCAGCGATGCTTTGAATCGTCTAGAATAAGGGCGCGCTATGGCAGTATACTGTTTTTCTTGGAACACAATTTTTCAAAACGGCATGTAGCATAACGCCAACAATTTTTATTCTATTCACTCCAAATTTTGAGCACATCTTTGAAATAACATTCCGGAGAGAAATACATGATGGATTTTCCATGAGTTAATTATAACATTATTTATTAACAAATTATTGTTTGCCAATTACGAAAAAAAGAAAATATTTTCAATATTCCCTACGTATTTCTATAGCTATACTTATGTAAATTAATCAGGGTTCGTATGATATATATCGAGTGATATATACCTGATATACAACACGATATATATCCGTTGATATTTATGTTGGATATAGATTATTGATATTTATCCTAAAATACAGCAAAAATCCGCTTTTTTTATTAAAAATAACTTTATCTTCATGCAACTATACATGGCGCTGCACTGACTCGACTTTAAAATACCAAACTATGACAACTTATTTATATATTTGTGTTTGGTATTTGTTATCAGTAGGCTTAGAAAGGCTCCCAATATTTTTTGCAAGTCCCATTTGACAACACAATCAGTATGAGATTCGTATTTCGATAATTATCTTTCGTTGTTGTTTCTGTTAATTCTTTAAAATGAGATCTCTAATTATCAATATTAAAGATATTCGAGCTTATAAATGTGAAAAGTTTAATAGGAACTTTTCATTTTAACTATCGATTTATTAGGTAAAAGAGAAACGTGCCTAATTATTTTTTAATCGGAAACACTTGATTTTTAAAATGTCCAAAAGACTTATCGTCGAAAAATAAGTAAATAAATAAATATTAAAATAATAAAAATTGGGGTTTAATTTCACATCCATATTTTTTTTAATTCGCGCTACACTTTCAAAAAGCAGCTCTATAAAACAGCAAGAAAAACTAGGAGTTATTTTTATAAATATCAATATCATCGAAAATATTTTAAAATCAGATATATATATATATATATCGAAGTATCGGATATTTTTTATATTTATAATAAATATCGGATTATCACAAATCCTGAAAATAATAGAATTTTTTTCCTGATTGAAATTCGCGTCAGTGTGTGCCGCAGAGCGTCTCAAATTTAACACGCCTCGCGAGAATGGCTCCAGCGTCACCATTTTGTACAATTTTCTAATGTACATTCTTCTGTTTTTTTAAGATACCACTAATAACATTCTTGAATAATAATAATAATAATAATAATAATCGAGTTTTATTTGCATAACTTGCTTTACAAGTTTTTTACAAAAAGTTTTCGATTTGTTTCTACACATTTTTATTACAACTACCTAAATTCTATGTTTTACTCCGTATACTCCTTGGCTTCGTACCTTTGCTCTCTTTTTCTCAATTTACTCCTCATCTCCATCGCTTTCAACCCCCTCTTCCTCCTTGCGCATTTTTGTACATACTTCCTCTACTTCTCTGAAATACTGGCATATCCCCATATTTATCTTTCCACTCAACATGTTTATAATGTTCCCCTTTATCGCATTTCTTTGTCATTGCCCTTCACATTGACCTCAGACCAATATTTCCAGGGCATAATATCATCCTCCACAATAAACTTATACCTATAATTGTACGTCGAACCCTCTATTTTCTCCCCCTCATCTTCAACGTCTCGTTTTTTTAATTTTCTAATCCCACCTATATTCTTGCTTCAATTTCTCTCACCTCTCTCCGTTCCCAAATCATCCCGATTATAACCTGCGCCCCCATTTCCGTTAATACACGCTTTAAGCACTTCCCCCACTTCGACGACACATGATTCACAATGGTCCTTACTTCCTCCAACGGACAAATTTTTGGCCATCTTTTTTCAGGCGTTCCTAATACTTCCACAATATATCGTAAAGCCTTTGTCTTGTCAGATACTTCAACGTTGGCACACCCAGCTCTCTTCTCCATACATACATTGATGTGGTCCTTTTCACACCTAACGCCATCTTGCAATATCTACTTTGGATCCTTTCAAAAATATCTATTTCGCCCACGCCCCATATTTCAACTCCGTACATAGAGCCCTTACCATCGAATTCAATAAATAAAACCTCTCCTCCATTACGTCTCTCCCCGCCCTCCTCCATACACCCCACACCATATTCATTGCTTTTTGAGCTTTTCCCGCAATCTTTTTCCCATGAACCCAAACCGAATGTTTACATGAAAACCAAAAAGCCAAATATTAAAAATTATTTACTATCTGCACCTCTTCTCCTTTATATTCCCCTTTTTTCCTCTTTCTTGATCCTTCCTCCATTTTTAAATATCATTATTTTCGTTTTTTTTTTGCATTTACTTCCATCATACTTTCTCCTGCCCATTCTTTCTCTTATCAAATAGGCCATTGTTGGCACACCCAGCTCCCTTCTCCAAATATAGTTCAACATCCTTGAACAGGGGCGGGGTTGAAATTCCGAACTTTGAATGACCAGAAGGCTCAAAATTCCGAATTTTAATATTCCGAGTCTACAAGTTTCGTAAAGCCCATGTCCGCGAAAGGTTACACAGTTTACTGTAGTTCGTTTAGAACGGTACGAGTAGCGATAGAAAAAGGATACCAATATTATTTTTATACGATATAATCTTCAGAAATAGTATGACGAAGGTCAACGGTTTGTTAGAATGACCAGTAATACGATGTACAAAACAACGAATATGTAATATTAAACATGCCACAAAATTGCTAATTTTTTACTATGGAAAACGAACTATACCAGAAAGTTTAAATATAATTAAAGCTAATAAGAGATTCGTCAGGTGTACGAAAGATTTAGATTCCGGAAATTACAGCTTCGAACATCCAGTTTGCAAAAACTGAAGTTTAGATAGTGTAAGATTCCGATAGAGAACGTTCAAAATCCCGAAAATTCACGCATACAGCGGATAGCAAGTGAAGCCGAGCGCGGCTAGATGGCAGCACCACTACCACCGTAACGCATGGTGACGGTGTTCAGATTTTCGGACTTTTGATCCTTCGGGTAACATTCTTTCGGAGTTTTGATCTTTCGGGGTAGTATTCTTTCGGAGTTTTGATCTTTCGTGGAAGAATGTTTTCAGAGTGTTATTGTCGTTTACATTTTATTGTGAATATAAACTGTAAGGATGTTTAGCTATCCATGATTTTTATTGATATTCTTATGTTCGGAACCTTTCCCAGTACAAACCTTGGCCATTCAGGAACCCAAAGTTCTAATACTACAGTTTTTCGGAACTACGAACTTTCTAAACATGAGAAGTTTATACTTGTTTTATGCGCTGTGTTGTCAGATCGACACTTTATCAGTCGGTTCCATGGTCATTTTCATTTAATTCCTTACTGTACTATTATTTTCGGTTATATGATAATTCTGTATACAACATTTTGGAATTATACATTTCTAGAAGCATTGAGTGGTATCTAATAAATTCGAAATTTTGAGCCTTCTGGTCATTCGAAGTTCGGAATTTCAACCCCCTTGAACCTCGCGTTCTTCCGTAGAAAATTAAAAAAAAAATCGCTTAATTTTCGACGTTTACGCAGGTGGACAACCGAAGCGTGCCGGTGTTGGCGAAGTGGCAGCGCGAGTTCACGATCAAGACGGTGCTCCAGGAGCTGCGTCGTCTGATGACGCTTAAGGAAAATATGAAGCTGTCTCAGCCGCCGGAGGGTAGCACCTTTTAGCCCGACAATCATTCGTGCCGAGACACGTCGCGTTCGCGCGCGAGCAATCGCGACGCGAGGCTCGACAGGCGAACGGCGAGGATCACGGGGGGCGAACGAGAGGTACCAAATAATATTGCACCGTTGCCACCGGCCTTCGGTACGCGTCCCGTTCACCTAACCGGAAACGTGACGACGAGTATCGTGCCCGACGGAGCGCAGCGCCAACCGCGAAAACATTTGCAGAAAGATCGCAAGAGGAGGGAATGAGAAAAAATAAAACGAAACGGAAGCTTAAATAATAATAATAATGAAATATTAATAACGATAAGCGGTTTGAAAGGTGTGTGGGAGGATTTCGAGTCGCGAGTACTCGCGACGAGTGTCGCCCTTCGAAGACTCTTGAACGCGAGGGCGATCCCGATCGATCGACACATACGCCTATCCCATCAATTAAACTAATAACGTAACGAAGCAAAGTCATATTTTGAATTTCGGCGGGGAATATATAACTGGCAACGCAGGAGAGGAAATACACGAACGAAAGGAAGGTGTAATACAAACGACAAAACGAACAAAAAGGAAAATAATAATCAGTAAGAAGTATGCGTTTGATTTTTCTTTGGAGCTGCCTCGGAGCTGGAAATTGCGCGGACGGCTTTTCGATCGTGCTCCAAAATGGTTTCTTTTTTTTTCTTCGTATTTACGCGATCTCGCGAGGACAGTGACGAGAAAAAAGATTTTCGCGAAACTTACTTCGTTGGTAGTTATTTTTCATGCCGTTTGAGCTTGCATCGTTGGAACGCGATGAAAGTGATTTTTATTCAACGCCGAATATTTCCCTTGGTAGATTTGAGCTGCGAAAATCGCAAACGTTTTTTGGGAATTCTCATTTAGCGATCTACGACAAATTTGCATGGTACGATTTTGGATAATAATGAAAATAACGGTAATTCTTTGGATAAGGGAATTTTTCGGATAATTTCGAATTTTTCAAAAACCCGAACAAACTTCAAAACCCCATAACTTTTTACGACGGGGGGAATTTCGGCTTCCCCGGACTGAATATCATTTATAACCCAATAAATGAGAAAATAGCAAAAAAGTTTAGGCTCGTTTTTCCCAAGTCACTTATCCAAAGAATTACGAAAATAAGAAAGTGGAAAGAATTTTCGTTGCGGTGCAACGATGAAAACTTCAACGTTATTTTTCTTGGACCTCGCTTCTTTAGAGCTGGCACTGCCATCTTACGCCGCAACTGGTATCATTTCGAAGTTCATGTAAAGTAAAAAACCTTTATTTCACATTTTTTACCGCGATATCGACACAAAAGAGACTACAAAGAATTTTTTTGCGATTTTTTTCTATTCAAATAGGCGCCACTGGCGAATGCAATTTTTTAATGTAGATTTCCACAATTTTTATTATTAATTTCCACAATTGTTTATTATTAAGCTCGCAAGAAAATACCAAAGCTTTCTTTTTTATTTTCGATACAACGCAATAGAGAAGAATCAAGGATTTTTCCAAATTGACAAATTTTTGGTCATTAACATTTATATAAAATGTTTCTTTTTCACAAATGCATAATTTGTTTAAAAATCAATATTTTGTAAAATTTCTTGGCACTTCTCAAGCGTTTTATATCTACATTGCAAAGCGCTTTGATATCGCGCTCAAATTTCAATCCTACAGATTAATTGTGACGTTGGTTTGTATTGCAAAAAACTTGCGTTAAAAAAAATGTTCCCAGTTACCGATAATTTAAGAAAATTGTGAATTTTTGAAAATGTTCGAATTCTTAAAAAATCTCAAAAAATGTAATATCATTTTTTATGGGTTAATTTTACGCTATTTTTCTCTTCACTGTTCCCGAGGGTAGTCGGCGAAGTCAAGAGACATCGTCAGCGTCGTTATTCGTACGTTTATTAAGGAAGAATATAGCTTCAATGCCGGAATAGGAAGATGCTTCGAATGAAAGAATGGAGAGGGAAAATGGCGAGTCTCAGGGTCAGAGCCTCGATAATATGCCTTAAAATCGATCGAGGCTAAGTGTCCACGAGAGATCGCGTCATCGTTATTCGCAATATTCCGTTCGCGCGCTTCTAAGATTATCTTTTGTCCGTGCTAGGCATCGAAATTGCTTTCTCGTCCCTTAAAAATGAGTCTCTCGTTCCCCGGAAGTGTAACTCGTGGCTCGTCGATACTATAACGCTTCACGAGAGGAATATCTTCGACGGACAAGACCGAAGATACGAAAGAACTATTCATATTACTCAATAAATTATTTGAATCTATACAATCGAGGTGTTTATCCGCACAAAGAGTTTCTTTCCTCCTATTTTTTTTCACCGAAATCCGCTATGAAACCAGCTACGCGCGCTTAGTGACTAAACAAGTATAAAGGGATCATCACAGTGTTGCGGCCCGAAAAATAACTGATTTTCGCGATTTTTTTTTCGACGGCTAAAATACGCTGATAAGCCTGATTTTTTTTATGTCAAATTAAAGCACTCACGAAGAACGGAAAATACATTTTTAAACGTTTATTTTTATTTTTTTTTAACTCTTGAAAATGTTGAGGAAAAAAGGAGTCTATTAATTATTAGGAGATTATTAATCAGTATGAAAGCTGCTATCTTACTATAGAGGTTTCTTAAAATCAATATTGACAAAATGGCGGCGTCTTGAAAAAAAGTGTCGAATTTAGCCTATTTTTTTGAGTTTTTCATTTTAAAAAATATGAAGATTTAAAAAAAAAGTGTCGAAATTTGAGACGGATAGCTTGAAAACCTTTGAGAGTGTACACCGTTTTGTAAAACATTCCAAGAAAAACGCGTTTAAAGTTTCGAGTGCGGAATTTTCATGTAAATTCTCTACTTACGATCAATCGGCGATGCCAGGTCCATGTTTATAACCGTCCATACTATCGGATAATGCGAAAAAATCGTTTTTTCGAAAATCTTACATTGTGATGATCCCTTAAGGGGTTACGTGGGTTTAGAAGCCAAAAAAAACGTACTTTATTTAAAAAATATAATATATAAATTATTTTATTCAAAATGTTAAGTACATAAAAGAGCAACATTTCGACAATATTAAAAAAAAAATTCATCCAAACATTTGGAAAATTTAGCCGGTGGGAACAGGTTTCCGGAGACCCCTCAAAAAAAGTGTCCTCGTCGTGGTCAGGGTAACTCATGATAGCTTTATCTGAAATTAAAAAACAATATTTTTTCTGTTGGTATACAAGTATAGCTCGTGATTGAACTAAGGATTAAAAAAAAATTGACATTAGAATTTTAAGCAGAGTCGTATGGGCCGTCCATAAATTACGTAACGCAATTGGGGGGGGGGGGGGGGGCGTTACGGTCTACGTACGTGGGCGGGGTCAAGGTTTGCGTTACGTCACGATTTCAAAACTGCCAGAAATGGCAAAACTTCTGCATGTTCAAGTTTTTAATTTAAACCTCGAGTGCAATTTTACCGTGGACAGCTCACAGCTTTCTATACGCAATGTCTATTAACGGGTTACCCCCACTTGTAGCGCAATAAAAGGTCTTTTTCTGGAATTAAAAAAAAAAAACTACAAAACTTTTTTAATCGATCAATATACCATCTTAAAGAACACATCTTGAAGAACTTTCAGTAATTTTTTTATTGAAAAATATTACATTGTTTAGTGGCAAATGGCCGTCAATGAAATAATGTTTTTATATACACGGTTTGCGGTGACCAACATTGCGGCGGAGTGGATCATCTGAAAAAAAAATGCGGATGGATTTAGTCAAATATAAGTATAAACTAGTCTTTAATCGAAGGATTTAAAAAATTTTTATTTTTTTACAAAATGGCGGACAGTCAAAGTTAATGGTTCGATTTTAACGAAAAAAAAACGGCCGTTTTTTGGCTATAAAACGGCCACTTTTTTCGAAAAAAAAATTCGAACGATTAAAGACTACATTTTTATGTATTAAATAAGCCTGCAAAATTTCCAGAAGATCGGTTCATTAGTGTTCGAGAAATCTTGGTCACCGACTTCAGAAATGCCATTTTGAGAAAAACGCGTTTAAAGTTTCAATTTCAGTTTACACGAAGGAAATATTTTTTTTGTAAACTTACATAGAATCATCTATTCCGGGCCCATACAGAAGTATGGGCCCGGATACTTATACTTCAAAAAAATGCAATAAAAAAAATCGATTTTTTCAAAATCGCAAGTGGGGGTAACCCCTTAAGGGGGAAAATCACTATGCAAGAACTTGCACAGTAGCTTTCCCACGTCCCCCAAGCAAAATGCGAAGGATATTTTTTAAAAATAATTCTTGAAAGTACATGTATTGAAAAATATGTTGGCAACATTTTCATTCGCAAGTCCGAAAATTGACGGAGTTATAGTCACTTTAGTGAGAACAGGTACAGAGAACAGTCCCTACAGGTGTGGCATCATTTACAATAGATAAAGTACAGGCTCTTATTATTTCGTGAACTATCATGAAAATGAAGAACCGTCGTATCGCCCGCGACTAGATACTTCAATGTAAGTATCAATATTCTAGAAAAAATCGTAACTTTATATCAAGAAACACGGCACCAAAACTTTAAACGCGTTTTTCTCGAAACTAGTTTTTTTTCGAGCTTGTCCGAGCGAATACTTAAAAACTTATCAACCGATTTTCAATTTTTTAAAAAACATTTTCGTAAGCGCAGCGACTAAGGCTGTACGTATCCGCGTTTTTAACATTTGATAATTACTATTTTTAAAGACGGCTTGAATACAGAAAAAGGGCCTTGAAAATAGAAAAAAAATGTTCAAACTGTCGGTATTATGTAAAAAAAAAACAAAATAAAAAAACGGCTACGCATAACAATAGGTACAGTTGTATAGATATCGATAAATTGTTGACTTTCAATTTACAGATAACATTTCATAAAGATACCGATGGGACAATGAGGAGAATTTTTTTTTGTGGTCAAATCAAGGCATATATCTCGGTTAATTTTCAAGATTTTGTCACAAAAATTGGTGTAAAACTAGATGAGTATACACTTCATAAAATCAGTATAAACCCGATCTTTTAATAATTAGTTGTCTGAAAAAAATCGCAATTGACGAAAAAGCACCCGTTACGTAACGGCACAGGGAGGGGGGGTGTTCTGGCCAAGGGTTACGGTCCCGTTACGGGGGGGGGGGGGGTAAAAATTGGGAAATTTTGCGTTACGTAATTTATGGATGGCCCCTGTGCAAAATAGTTCAATTTTTTTGGTACAATTTACACTACGTATAGCCTTGTAAAATTAGTTGTAATCGAAAAAAAACCTTCGTTCAATCACTAGTCAATGCTATTTTTAAGTGTGCAAAATTTCAATAAAATCGGTGCATTAGTTTTTGAGAAATCGTATTTTTGTATTTATTTGTATGTACATTAACAAAATTGTGCACCAAATTTCATTTTAAAATATTACTAATTAAAGAAGCTATGAACAATCTCGCGAAGGACCTTTGAACGTGAGGAGCTCAACGGATTACTTCATTTTGGCCACCCGGTTGACCTTAAACAACAAAAAACGAGTTTACTCTTAGAATAGATAATACTAACTTCTTAATAAAATGTGGTCCTGAAATGTTTATCAAGGAACACGTAGAATTGTGTGGAAGAGCATTGATACTAAGTGTCGAGTAAATCTGACCAGATATTTATTTTACCATACAAATTTTGCCACCCCCTTTTCCCCTTAAGGATTGAATTTCCAAAAACGCTGAACTTTCATTAATTGTGTCTAGGAGCAGTTATACAAAGTTTCAAGTAAATTTTACTCGACTTTTTTTTATTTTCCGTACAAACTTTGCCACCCCCTTTCTCTCCTCAAGGGTTGAATTTCTAAAAACGCCGAAATACGCGTTTCATTAATTGTGTCAAGAAGCACGAATACCAAATTTCAAGTAAAACCGACCAGATTTTTTCAAATTTCCATACAAACTTTGCCACCCCTATTCTCCCCTTAAGGGTTGAATTTCGAAAAATCCCTTCTTGAATGGTGCCTACATAATAAAATCAACGTGCCCTCAAAATTTCACGTTTATACATTTAGCGGTTTAGGCTGGGGCGGATGATGAGTCAGTCAGTCAATCGGGTCTTTGCCTTTTATATATGAGACATTCACGTCACTTCAGCCAGGAAAAAAATCCACAAATAACTTTGAAATATCGAGTTACTTTATTGAACAATATTCACCGTGTCGACATTTTTTAAAAATTTATGACGTTTTTTCTCGTTGATTACCATTTTTAAATATTTTTCCATTCAAATGGCTGTATCTTTGGCAGGATTTGACGTATTTACATTCGTAAAAAGCGAAAATGTGCGTCTTTTTCTAGCCTTCCAGAAAAAAATTAATTTAGATTTTATTGAGCAAGTCGAACGTCCGTTTCAGGGCAAAATATGCATAAATATTTTTGTTTCAATAAAAGACACTTGTTATTTTATTTTTAAGCATTTCCCCGAATTGTGAATACGAAAACCGGATTTTTGTTATTTTTTATATTATAGGATTCCTAAACACCGTGAAGTAACAGCTATTTTTTTAAAGTTATTTTATTAATATTCGATTGAAGAGTGTGAAGTACTCGCTGTATGTTTACCAGGTTTTTGAAATACATAGGACATATATGTCATATGGATTGGAGCCTTTGAGTGCTCCACACTCTTCAATCGAATATTAATAAAAAAAAATTAAAAAAATAAAAATAGCTGTTACTTCACGGTGTTTAGGAATCCCATAATATAAAAAATACGAAAAATCCGTTTTTCCTAT
This sequence comes from Ophion slaviceki, assembly GCA_944452715.1. Lineage (NCBI taxonomy): Eukaryota > Metazoa > Arthropoda > Insecta > Hymenoptera > Ichneumonidae > Ophion > Ophion slaviceki. The sequence continues at coordinate 3,795,818 of OX101795.1, read as the reverse complement.
TCACAATTCGGGGAAATTTTAAAAAATAAAATAACGAGTGTCTTTCCTTGAAAAAAATATTTTTGCATATTTTGCCCTGAAACGGACGTTCGACTTGCTCAATAAAATCTGAATTAATTTTTTTCTGGAAGGCTAGAAAAAGACGCACGTTTTCGTTTTTTACGAATGTAAACACGTCAAATCCTGCCAAAGATACAGCAATTTGAATAGAAAAATGTTAAAAAACTGTAATCAACGAGAAAAAACGTTAGAATTTTTTTTTAATTTCGACACTCGGGGAATATTTTTCAATAAAGTAACTCGATTTTTCAAAATTATTTGTAGATTTTTTTTACTGGCTGAAGTGACGTGGAATGCCTCATATATAGAAGAAGATTGGCCAAGACTTGAACGAATTTTTTTTCCTTATCGTGCTTCCATCATCAAAAATGTTGAATTTTTTCTCTTGACTTTTCGAGGAAAAATGAAATTGTTAATTACTTATGAAAAAAATGTTAGAAAAAACATCGGCAAGAATAAACTACTATTACACTGAATGAGTATACAAAATTTCAAGTCAATCAGTTCACTAAATATCGTGGAATCGTGTACACCGTTTTTAGAAAAAACGCGTTTAAAGTTTCATTAGCAGTTCAATCGTTTCAATCATAGGTTTACCTTCAATCAGCAATTTTTGCACCATATGTTAGTGCCGTTGATAGTCTTTAATTTGAGTTGCTTCAAGTGACGAAAATTTTCACAGTAACCTAACCCCTTAAGGCCGAAAAATGCTGTTTTTCCTAAAAAAAAAAAAAACATTTTGTGAACTCCATACCAGCTATCGAAGTAAAACCTGTTGCACTCGATTCCAACATATTCCATCTACACAGATTGCGCTTTTCTTTTTGTTGAGGGGTTTTCTCACTTTAGACACTAAATAAGGCTATTTTCATGAATTTTTTTAGTATGTTTATATTATAGATATTGATATAAAAATTGTTCCACTTCATAAATACACTTTCGAAATACATTTTTTTTAAATGTTATTCATTTGAGTCAAAATTATTCATTTAGTTAAAACAATGTCCTAAAAAATTGTAGGTCTGCGCTGTTGATGCAATCTCGGAGATGGATCATACCGAAACAAAAAATCAAACGGTTTTAGATTCAGTATGTTAATGACGATAGCGCATATCATACGATTTTTTATATATACAAAAATAACAAAATGGCTGACATTTTTCGAAAAAAACAAAAAAAAACGTGTTATTTTCACCGTTTTTGGCAAGAAATCGGTTCAGTAGTATCGAAGATTTTATCAACAAGTCGTCGAAAAACGTTGTTTCGAGAAAAACGCGTCTAAAGTTTGTTTGGGTTACATAAATACATAAAAAAATTTTTTAGTGTATTTCGAATGTCGATTTATTAAGTGTGACAACTTTTATATCAATATAATATAAACCGATTAAAAAAATTCATGAAAATAGCCTTTTTTTATCTAAAGTGAGAAGACCCCTTAAGCTTTTCACATGAAATTAGGCCTCTTTACAGCAGAAAATAAACAGGTTCACTGTTCACATTGTTCCTCTCCGTAGACTTGTCCGATCTGAAAAATCCAAGAACATTATCAGCATGCAGTCGAACCTCGATATAAGGAATTTCCAGGCAAGTTCGTTTTATCGAGTTTCCGTTATATTTAGGCTTGTTTCTTAAAACGTTATATCGAGGTCATGTTCCCCAAAATGTTCTTTAAAAAAATATATATTAGTACTATAAATATAGGAATATTTTTTAAAGAAAGAAACGTTTAAGTTAGATCAATTTTTAGAAGCAATTAGCAATTAGAGCATGATGCATATTATTATGTCGTATTAAGGTTTTCAGTGTCTATAGAAAGGGAATGGACAAATCTGCGTTATATCGAGGTTCGACTGTATATGATTGCAGTTATCGAGGGCGCCACAATCAAGGACTGAATCTCTACACGAACAGCGAATTTGGTGAATTTGGTCCGGAGTTTGAATGCAATGCGAAGAGCCTTTTAGGCCGCGTTAATTCTTTTTTTATAACAAAATACAACGAGTGGCTATAAATTAATAATAGTAGTATCCGCGATAGCGATTACGATTTGAAAGAGGCTGGAGAAAGGATTTTCTTTCAATCGGTGAATTATTTTACCCGCTATCGAGTGATCCTTTTTGGAAAAGGAAATTTAAAGAAAAACGCGCTTATAGTTTTCAAGCTGTTGCTCGCGTTACCCGAGTCCGCTCGACTTACCGGCCGGTGAAGTCTAAACTAATCGAAATTTCGACTTTAAGGGAAGTTTGCTACTTTGTCAGGCCAAAAAACTTCAATTTTTTGAGCGAAAAATATTAAACATGGAATGGTGAAATTTGGTATGTTTACTAAGCGGTCTTTGTTGAACATGATAATATTATTCTTCAATAATATCGAATATCTAATAATATTTATCGAAGATAAATATTCTTCGCTTGCGGAAGTCCTAAGTCCCGAACACCTCATCTGAATCTAAAAAATCAAAAATATTTTTACTTTGTACAATATTGTGTACAAGTCGAACTAGAATCAAGAAAAATTGAAAAATAAACAAAATAGCGAGCGATCGAAGAAGTTTAGTTTTTACCAAAAATTTTTGCAGTTTTTTGTTCACAAAATAATTTTTTTTGAATATTTTTGAATAATTCTAGTTCAACTAATGAAGACGTTCGTTGTACACGTGCCTGCCAAATTTCATAACGATTGCTCATCTAGGCCGTGTATGAGCACTTCCGCAAATTTGGAAAACGTGGTTTCGAGAAAAAAGCGTTCAAGGGGTTATAAACAGTCAGGAGGCCCAAAAAGATCGATTTTTCAAGAATTTTTCTTGAGAAGACCTTTAAATCTATTAACGTAAACATTTGTACACATACTATAGTAACTTTTAACTGTATTTTAACATTTTTTATTTGTAAAAATAATTATTTTTGACAAAATGGCGGCTTCTCAAAAAAAAAATCGTATTCTGACCAAAAATTTGGCCTTAAATTGTTTATAAAATGGAAAAAAATTATCGGTGAGAAAAAACCTTCGATTAATTACTGAAAAATATACTTGAGAAGATTGTGTTAAAATTTGAGACTGATTGGTTCCTAAAATTCGACCCTTAAGAGGGAGAAACAGGGCTTTTAAAGTTTGTATGAGACTTCTCAAAAAAAAAAATCGAATTTTGACCAAAAATTTGGCCTTAAATTGTTTATAAAATGGAAAAAATTTACCGGTGAGAAAAAACCTTTGATTAATTACTGAAAAATATACTTTAAAAGATTGTGTTAAAATTTGAGACTGATCGGTTCAGCCGTTTCCGAGAAATCTTGCTCACCGACTTTAAAAACTCGGTTTTGAGAAAAACGCGTTTAAAGTTTCAAAAGCACTTTCGAACGCTCTGACACGTCATTACAAATGTGCGTGTAACTTCGAGAATATTCGCCCGATTGACAAGAAATTTTCTGTGTCTGTACTTAAATATATGTACAATACGAAAATAAAATAAATAAAAAATCGATTTTTCGAAAATTTTAACTGTATATAACTCCTTAAAGTTGAACTGAAATTTATGTGCGAATAAAATGAAGTTTCATACTTACGTCTAATCTGCTATGCCAGGACCATACCGCGAAATCAATTTTTTTTTGGCCGAACAAAGTAGAAAACCCCCTTAAATTTGGATGCAACATAGTTAAGGGCAGTATTGCGATATCTGTGGCCTCTGATTTTCACGACGCAGTCTTCATGTTCGACCCGAAATAAGACTTCAAAAGTGTTAAAAATCGAAATTCGACCCTTAAGGGGGTGAAACGGGAGTTTTAAAGTTTATACGAGACATTTTTTTTGGTAAGATTTGCTGGAAACTTGGTATAAATGCACGCCAATACAAATAATTAAATATGTATTTGTTTGTGTTCATTTGTATATTTATGCCAACCCAAACAAACACAGTTAAGGGGTTAAAAGTACTACTTGACTGTCTACACGCACCGAACAGCGAGGAAAACATATAGTGTTATATATAAAATAAATTTGGTAAGTTTCAAGTAAATCTGGTCAAAAACTATGTTTTCTCATACCAACGTTAACCCTCCCGTTTAACCCCCTTAAGGGTCGAATTTACGGAAATACTGAAATACGTGTTCAATTATTTATATTGTAGAGTATTTACGCAGTTTCAAGTAAATGTAACCAAAAAATATGTCGTCTCATACAAACTTTAAAAGCCCTGTTTCGCCCTCTTAAGGGTCGAATTTTAGGAAATGCTGAAGCACGTGTTGAGCTATTCGGATTGTAGAGTATTTACGCCAATTTTCAAGGAAATCTGACAAAAAATATGCTGTCATACAAACTTTGAAATCCCTATTTCACCCCCTTAAGGGTCGAATTTCGATTTTTACTACCCTTGAAAAGTCTTATTTTGGATCAAATATGAAGGCTGCGTGGTCAGAATTAGGGGCCATAAATATCCCAATATCCTTAAGACGTAGAATAGAAAAGCCTAAAAAGAAACGATTTTTCGAAAAATCTTGATCCCTCGACAGAAACCAACATGGCGACTTCCGTCCAACATTCGCACGTACCGTGACTGATCGAGCCTCGAAGGGAGTTTGCGAAGCAATGAGCCAACCGAGATTGAATTTCAATCATTTATTGTATACTCGATTAATATCAACAGGTTAACGCGTTCGTAGGCTTCGCTTGTATACAGAAAACGGACGCTATATATTGCTCAGCGAAATGTAATTGAAACGTTTAATCTGTTGACGTCGTGGGGGGCGGCGGTGGCGCGATCTCGATTCGTACGTCCCGCGTGCACTCGCGGCGTTTCGATATTTTCGGGCGACTTGTGCGGGCTCGCTTGCATCGGGCTCTACGTACGTACACAATCGTAACGAGTGCGCTCTACGATCGTTTTAGCGTCGTTTACAACAGTCGATATCGTTTGAACACAGATCGTGAAACTTCGACGAAACTCGCGATCGCGAATAACGAGCAAAGTCGAATTTGCGCGAGTTACGATAAGAAAAATTCACTCACGATATTTTCGAGTTGTCGAAAAAGAAAAAAACGCACGAGTTCCTTTCGAGAGTGTGTCTTGTATTTCTCTGTTTTCTATTTTTCTCTCTCTCTTTCACTCTCTCTCTCTCTGCCTCTGTATCTCGTTGAACAATGTTTAAATTAAAAAACTACGGCGGCTCGACCGGCTAACGAGATCGTCTCGCGACGAGTATCTCTCTCAGTTGGGCTATGGATGATGTTCACAATTTATTTAAGATGGCCAAGCAGGCTACTTCTTGGCCTTGGGTATGAAGGCGAGCTTCGTGGTCTTCACGGTGGACCACTTGTGTCTCTTCATCCAGTAAGCGGCGATTAAGAGTGACGTCATTATTCCGATTGTCTGAAAACGCGAAGAGAATAATGAAGATGGAGGCGAATGGAGTCTCCGAACGAGACGAAGGTCCAAGAGAGGACGAGGACTCGAGGTTTACCTTGATGGCGTATCGCTGTCGATCGTCGTAAGAGTGATTCGATGTCCACATGAGGAATGTGCAGACGTCCTTCGCTATCTGGGATGCGGTAGGCGGTGTGCCGTCCTCGTAATCGAGCACCTCGTCGTAGATCACCTGTCCCATTCCTATCGCACCCCCTGCGAAGTATGGATTGAAGTGGAGACCCTCGCGGACGGCGATGCCCGCTGGTGGATCGCAATATCCGGTAAGCAGTGAGAACACGTAATTCTGAAACGTAAAGGTCACGTTTACCGCTCACGAAATTATCTGACTTTTTCAAGTTTACCGCACAGGTTTTGCAAATATTCCGAGATTAGGGTCAAATGAGGAACAATTTTTTTTAAGATATATAAGGTGTAGTGAAACGAAATCCATTATTTTTGCATTAAATTGAAGGCTTTATTTAGCGTAGTCAGAAAGATCCGATGTAGGTCAAATATGCACTGTTTTGATCGATAACTTGTTGCCATTTTGAAGGTAATTTCATTATGCCTTTCTCGTAGAAACCCTCGTCCCTATTGGCAAAAGTGGGACAGTCGATTTTCACAAGCTTCTCTCGAGGCGAATGTTTCACCGGCAAAATCATTCGCCATAGACAGGAACAGGTGGTAATCACTTGGTGCCAGATCCGGACTATAAGGTGGATGCATAAGATGCTCCCAAGCAAGCTCCCGGAGCTTCTGGCGAGTCACTATCGATGTGTGTGGCCTAGCGTTGTCCTGATGGAACACAATTCCTCTCCTATTGGCCAAAGCTGGCCGCTTCTGGGCGATTGCTTCCTTCAGACGGTCCAATTGTTGACAGTACAGGTCCGAATTAAGAGTTTGGCCGTAGGGGAGCAGCTCACAGGAGATGATTCCCTGCCAATCCCACCAAACACACAGCAAAATCTTCCTGACCGTCAATCCTGGCTTGGCCACCGTTTGCGCCGGCTCACCGCGATTCGATCACGACCGTTTTCGCTTGACGTTGTCGTAAGTGACCCACTTTTCATCACCAGTCACCATCCGCTTCAGAAATGGGTCGATTTTGTTGCGATTCAGCAGCGATTCGCAGATGGAAATTCGGTCCATGAGGTTCTTTTTGCGTTAACTCGTGTGGCACCCATACATCGAGCTTCTTTTTGTATCCAGCCTTATTCAAGTGGTTCCAAACGGCTTTTTGTGCAATGTTTAGCGCCTGGGCAATCGAAACAGTGCTTACATGACGGTCGGACTCGACGATTTCCATTATTTTATCGACATTTTCGACCATTGGCCTTCCAGAGCGTGGTGCATCTTTGACATCAAAATTACCGGAACGGAATCGACGAAACCAAAATTGCGCGTGATTGGCTGTTACAGTATCAGGACCATAAACACTATTCACATTTTCAGCCGCCTGGCTTGCGTTTTCGCCTTTATCGAAGAAAAACTGTAAAATATGGCGTATTTTCACTTTGCTGGTGGCCATCTTTGACGCTCAAACAACATTGAGTCAAGCGATCACAAAACTGTCTGAGATGTTTATTTTAGTACGAAATCTTATCTTTCCAACGCCATCTAGCGTAATCCGATCGCACTTATACAACGCGAGATGCAGATTACTAAAGCCATCTATTGCAAAAATAATGGATTTCTTTTTACTACACCGAATATATGGAAATGTTGACATCGAGTACACAATTAGGGAAAGCACGCTGCGGTGTATAGAATTGGTGATAAGAATGGAAAGTAATAGATGGCCGAATGTTCGTTTGAGAGAGGAAATAAGAGGAATTAAGCCTTCGAAATGGGGAAAAGACTTTATGAAAGTATCAAGGGAATTAGAAATTGAGGAAATAATACATATGACAAAAGAGGGGAAAGAAATAACAATAATCTGATAGACAAGGGATTGAAAAACTTAAATAGGAAGACCATAGAGAGAGAAAAAGAACAGATTAAAAAATCGACGTATAATAGTTTATACAATGCGATAATAGAAAACGACGAAGCACCGTGGAAGCATTGGGCGGCAAAAAATATTAAAGGAAAGGATAAGGAAACATCGGCGAGGATAAGGTGTGGAAATATATGGAGGGATGGAAAAAAGGGGGACGTGTAATGGACTTGTAGGATATGTAAACGAGAAAGAATGGAGCACCTGATTACGTGTGAAAAAGAAAGAGGGCTAATATCTAAGGGTGCAAGATAAACGGCGGTAATGGAAAACGAGAATGCAGAGTGTGACGAAAATTGAAAATAATAAAAGAGGTAAGAAGTTAGATTGTGGGAGAGGGAGGTTTAACGGTCCAACAGCTTTGTAAAAGGCCGAAAAGGCGATACAAATAAAACTTCTTACTACTACTACTGTATGAAAATGTTAAATGTAAAAATGCATACATTAAAAAAAAAAACTAAAATTTAAAAAATAATTTATGGACAAGTTACCGTTCATGACGATGAAAAATTCGAATTCTTTTACATAATTTGCATCCTTAAAGGGTTTAGAACACGTGGGTTTGTTTGTTTGGGTTGTCAAAAACAAACATTAAATACAATTTTTTATAACGTTAAACTTTAAATGCGTTTTTATGAAAATAGCATTTTTCAGCGCCCGGGATGCTCTACAGCTTCAACGGATGAATCGATTCACATGAATCTCTGCGCAATTGAAAGGAAACTCAATTTTCGGGGCCATCAGAAAGGGAATTTTGTCAAAAATATTTTTTCGTCCGTTGAAGCAAAAAAATGTTTTTTTTTTTTTTTCAAACGGCTGCCTTTTTGTTATCCAGAGGTTTTTCACAAAACAAAAAACGATAAAGCCCCCCAAATTTGGTCTATTTTAATCATTTTTAACCCGTTTTTGTTTCAAAAGAACTGGCACGGCTTTATTTTTTACAGGACCTTGAGCCGCCATTTTGGATTTTGTAAATAAATAAAACTGTAATTAACTTTACATTGATAGAAGAATAACATACGTTAAAACCCATTTCCAAAAGTATTTGTTTTATATTTTTAAAAATCCCAAAGTTCATGCATTTTTTAAATACTGTAAAGTGAAAAAATACATATTAAAGGCAACAACAGAACTTGTTTTATATTGTAAAGAGATCTATGTCAGTGGCAGAATATAAAAAATAAAGTTCTAAAAATAACTCTATGCAAATGTATAGAGCTTTAGGGTAAATTAGTTTTTAGTTTTTGAAATTTGCACTGACATAACTTTTGTTGTTGTATATAATGAAGAATAATATGATGAGCTGGCGATCAAAACCGGACTTGTCTACACTGCGTCAAATTGTTTTATTTTTCGTCTTTTTCAAGCACATCTTGATCAGCTCTCGAAATATTTTGATTAAAATCCAGCTCCAAACGCCACAAATTTTTTTGGCACAAAAATAAAAATTTAATTCAACGTAGTGTGGACAAGTCCAGTTTTGTTCGTCAGCTTTTCATATAAATATAAAAACAAACAAAAATATTCATTTTTATACTTTTCAGTTTTTTAAGAGGTAAGGCCACAGTAGAATTTTCAAAAAATCGATTTTTTTCTCGCTAAACCGGTGCTTTATCATCATAAGAATAAGTTACTATTCGATTTATAGCAAGAAAACTTTTTTTCACCGACTTTGAGCGTATAACCTAAGCCCACCTCTGGCACGGCCATAGAGTAAACTTTAAGGGGTTACCCCCACTTGCGATTTTGAAAAAATCGATTTTTTTTATTGCACTTTTTTGAAGTATAAGTATAAGTAAGTATAAGTAGAGTTATCTATTCCGGGCCCATACAGAAGTATGGGCCCGGAATAGATGACTCTATGTAAGTTTACAAAAAAAATATTTTCTTCGTGTAAACTGAAATTGAAACTTTAAACGCGTTTTTCTCAAAATGGCATTTCTGAAGTCGATGACCAAGATTACTCGAACACTAATGAACCGATTTTCTTGAAATTTTGCAGGCTTATTTAATACATAAAAATGTAGTCTTTAATCGTTCCATTTTTTTTTTCGAAAAAAAAAAAAGGCCGTTTTGTAGCCAAAAAACGGCCGTTTTTTTCGTTCAAATCGAACCATTAACTTTGACTGTCCGCCATTTTGTGAAAAATGAATATTTTTTGAAATCCTTCGATTAAAGACTAGTTTATACTTATATTTGACTAAATCCATCCGCATTTTTTTTCAGATGATCCACTTCGCCGCAATGTTGGTCACCGCAAACCGTGTATATAAAAACATTATTTCATTGACGGCCATTTGCCACTAAACAATGTAATATTTTGCAATAAAAAAATTACTGAAAGTTCTTCAAGATGTGTTCTTTAAGATGGTATATTGATCGATTAAAAAAGTTTTGTAGTTTTCTTTAAAAAAATTCATGAAAAAGGCCTTTTTTGCGCTACAAGTGGGGGTAACGCGTTTTTCTCGATACAGCTTTTTCCAATTGGCGTGACAAATAACTTCAACAATTTTCACTCGATTTACTTCAAATTTAAAAGTTATGTTCCTAATTGCATTTCGCAAAGAAGCACGTACGGAATTTCTGATTGATCGAAAACTTTTCATTTTATGAGCAGTTTTATACGAAATGTTTCACTGAAAATTCATTCAAATACCTACAACTTTTGAATGAAACAATATTTTTCAAATTCCGTACGTACTTCTCCAGGTATTCTAATGTAGATTGACGAGAATTTTTGTTTTTTGTTCTAGGTCAAAAATTGTGGATGCTAAATGTCAAGCCGCGGAGCGCCTAAAAAAAGATAAAAGAAAATATTAGCTCGGCCATTTTGTACATCGAAAAAAAAAACAATTCTGACAGCTTGATATTCACACTAAATAGACGTGTAATTCATTTTATGAGTGAATCACGTTTTCATACGAAAAAAAATTGTTAAATTCGCACTGTGGCCTAACCCGTCAAAGTCGGTTTAATTTTTCGTAGTTCTTGCAAAAAGTAAATTCTGGGAAAATTACAGAGAATTTTTCAAAATTCCCTGATTATTCCAGGAGGAAAGAAATTCCGCGAATTTTCCCGTTTTTCCATACGCGTAACGGTTATCAGAACGAGAAGATCGATGGTCGCGTTTACCTCGCCTCCGTGCCTTCCGTTGATGATGTAAGAAAGATCGGGCGGATTAGCGCCACCGTTGGCGGCCCGCGCGGCCTCCTCGTTCGGATACGGAGCCGGCACGTAGTCCGCCAATTTACCCGGCCGCATAAACATCTCGCCAACGTCGTTCGGCCCGTCCAGGACCTGAATCTCCTCGGCGAGGGCCTTCGCCTCTTCCTCGGTGTGCGTCACGTTCACCAGATGGCGGTAGGCGACGTAATTGAGACTGTGACAAGCCGCGCACACGTTCTTGTAAACCTCCCATCCTCGTCGCATACTGCGGACAATTTCAACGAGACGCCGTTTTATTCCTTAACGTCCGTTCGTCGGTCGATGCTCGTCGCGTGCTCCCGTGGACGAGAGAATTATACCTCGCGTGGTCCAGCGCGTTGAACCAGCCGTAAAACTGCCATCCGTAGGTCGGAGGATGGGCGATCAGTTCGTACGCCTTGACCGAATTCTCCAGGGCGTAGATCAGGGCTCCCAGCCCTCCGGCCGTTATTCCCAGGCATGATAACAGCTGTTGGACATGCAAATCAACGTATCTCAGCTAGGGCCTCCAATCCGGATATCCGGATGTGGCAACTGAATGTGGATAATTCGGATAATACGGATTGTAAAATTCATCAAAAATAACTACGATATGAACATTGACGTTGAAAATACAAAATTGCTCTAAAGGGCTTTGAGTTATTTGAAAGAGGTTGTGAAGATGCGGGAGTCGAGATGGCCAAAAATATGTTTGCGAGAGGAGCTAAGAGCGATTGAGAATGGAACCCCCTCGAAGTGGGGAAAGGATTTAAAAAAGTATTAATGGAAATGGTAATTGAGGATCTAGTAGGGATGATAAGAGAGGAGACAGACGAGGGCGAACTAGAAAAAAAGGTGAAAGAAGGATTAGAAAACCTAAAGAAAAAAATACTGGAGGAGGAAGAAGAAAGAGTACAAAAATCATCATACAATAGTTTATACAAGCACTTGGTGGAGAACGAAGAAAGCCCATGGAAATACTGGAAGGAGGAAGGAGTGAAGGGTAGGGAGAAAGAATTGTGGGCAAGAATAAGATGTGGAAATGTATGGAGGGCGGGAAAGAAGGGGGAGAAAAATTGGCGGTGCAGGATTTGTGAGGAGAAATTTGAGACGGTGGAGCACCTCCTAATTAGCAAAAAGGCTGGGAAATGATGCCAAAAGAGGCAAGAAAAGAAGCGGAGGAGTGGATACAAGGAGTTGACGAGGTTGCGATAAAGGGGGAGATCATTAATATGTTAAACGGGAAAATAAATGTGGGAATTTGCCGCTATTTCAAAGAAATAGAGGCATTATGTGCAAAAATGAAAAAAGAGGAAAAAGATGAGAGCGACAGCGATCAGTAGTGGTTAGGATATAGGTTAGAATTTTAGACGTAAGTTGTTAGGTGTAAGTTCGTGAATGAGATTGATTGTAAGAAAAGAGACTTTGTAAAAAACTTTATAACAAGTTGTGCAAATAAAACTCTATTATATATATATACAAAATTGCTCTTATCTCATCGAGCAAGAAAAAGAAATAACTTGCCGAGAAGACTGGCGTAGAAATACATTCGATCGCTCATCATCAATTATCCGCGCCAATATTCGGTAACGTGTTACGTTACGCGTGGTTCGCTTCTAAACTTTGCGATGAGAGAGAATGCTTTACGAATGTCAATCAAGTATGTTTTTCTATGGAGACGTTGAAACAACGATGTGGTTGTAAAAATGCGGCATTTGTAACGTGTGCTAGATGCAGAAATAATTATTGTTTGCCCTGTTTCTACGATAAATATCATCCCGACACATGTAAATCATCGAATGTCAACGAATAAAGTTTTGAATTTTCACGTACAAAGTCTTTTCGTATGCGCTTTAATTACAATCCCTTGTTGAAAAGTCCGAAATCCCAATTTTTTACCTTTTTTATGCCTTTTGCGTGTAAATAAATAAAATAAATTATTCACCTCTTTGCTTAATTGGAAAATGAATAATATAAAAATTGAGAAAAAGATAGAAAAAAAAGTCCCCACACGGGGGTCGAACCAACGACCATCGAATTACTAGTCCGAGCTCTTACCGCTACGCCAACCGCTGCTTGGCAAACATGCTAACGTAAATGGCTTATACGGTGCGAGAGCCGCGTCAACATTTTTATTTTCTAAACGCTTGGCCATCTGGAGTTTCCACTTCGGGTACTTTCATTTCTAGCCAAGCCCTGCATGTCCTATAAATTTGAGCGAAATCGGTGATGGGGAGTAGGGAATGCCCCCGTGTTAGAAGAAAGAAGTTTTTTTATTTGTTAATGATTGTTTTTTATTTTGTTTGATATTTTATGTTCTCGTTATTACTGTGATAATTGGTTTAAGTTTTAGAGGAAATAGTTATCTGTTTTCAATGATTCATATTTTATTTTAATATTTTATGGTATAAAACTACTTTTTAACGGATTTTCTTTGTTTCTTTTCTTCAAAATTATCCGAAAAATCCGGATATCCGGATATCCGGATAGTAAGGTTCACTAGTATCCACATTATTCGGATACGAAAAATTAACGGATAATGCAAGCCGTGATCTGAGGAATGAGGGAGGGGGACGTGATCAGGAGACACGGGAGCGAGAGTGCTCCGGAGCGAAGTTCCGACGTTTTTTCGGTACCACGACTAAACAAATTCGGCGAACTAACTTTTATTGGGATGTTGGATAAGTTCTCGCTGTTTTTTTCGTGAAAATTAATGCTTTATTTTTAAAAATCATTCCTTCAATTGAACTCATCAAAATCAGTATTTTTGAACCTTCTGAACCAATCTCTGCATCTTGTTCTCGACAGAGCATGGTCGCCGTAAGTCTCAACAAGAATTCTGTGTGCTTCAGCTGCAGATTTTTTTTAAATAAATGAGTGCAGTGAAATTCCGCGCAAAAACTCTTTTTTGGCACGAAATTCGACATATTTAACACGATGAAAAAAAAAGTGGTTAACATTCCGGCGAAATGACATGCACTGAATTTCTAGCTTGCCTTAGGTTCCTAATTGCATTTCGCAGAGAAGTACGTACGGAATTTCTGATTAATCGAAAACTTTTCATTTTATGAGCAGTTTTATACGAAATTTTTCACTGACAATTCATTCAACCTACAACTTTTGAATAAAACATTTTTTTAATTCCTTAAGTACTTCTCTAGGTATTCTAATGTAGATTGACGAGAATTTTTGTTTTTTGTTCTAGGAAAAAAATTGTGGATGCTAAATGTCACGCCGTGGAGCGTCCAAAAAAAAGATAAAAGAAAATATTAGTAGTCGGCCATTTTGTACATAAAAAATATATATATATTTTTTCTAACAGCTTGATATTCATACTAAATAGATGTGTAATTAATTTTATGAGTGAATCACTTTTTCATACGGAAAAAATTGGTTAAATTCGTACATGATTTTATACCCGTTACTGTGGCCTAACCCCTTAAGAACTACAATTCTAAGAGAATTTGCAGAATTTTTCACACACGGAGAGATCATCCGAAGGATGGTACGAATTGAAGTTGGAGTAAATTGATGAATTTCGATTTTATACAAGACTGCATTTTTCGAAATCGCGAAATGCAGTAAATGCTCCGTTTTACTCAAAATTCTAAACTTTTGGATGAAGTTTTTTAGATTTTTGTCTCAATTTTTTCTCAATTTGAGAATTTTCTCAATTTTTTCTCAATTTGAGAATTTTCTCAATTTTTCTCAATGAGAATTTTTGTCTCAATATTTTCACGAGTATTCGAGATTTTGAGAACATTTGAAATGTGAAAAAGTGTACAAAATATCTTTGCAATCGTTTGGAAGATTATAAATTTTGAATTTTTGTACCAAATATCTCGTAGATCTTGGAACTTTGGGATCTACGAAAAAAAGTCGAATTTTTAGAAATTTCTGTGGATAGATATTTCTTCCGAATATCAAGATGCGGGGCGTTTTTTTCTTCGAATAGACTACGATGGAAGTTTGATTTAAAAAACAAACCACGAAGATTAAAAACTTGTATATGACTTTCGTGTAATTTTGATTTTCTCCTGGAAATTCCTCTACGCGGAAACCATCCGTGAAAAGATTACCGGGGCATAGGAAGAAGTATGCGAGCGAGATGAAACTTCGAGATAGCTGTGGGGGAATGCATCACTTACCGAATCGAAAGGCGGACGCTCGGACATTTAGGGATTGAGATGGGATAGGAATGGTAGCCGGGACGAACTGTCTTGTCTAGCATGACGTACCACTTTGCGGCTTCTGGACCAGTCCCTGCCCACCGTCGAAAACTGGCTTCCCTGAAATTAGAGACCTCGTCACTCACTCAATATCTCGCAAAAACCTTCAGAAATTGGAAATTCGATTTTTATAGAAAAAAAAAAAGGAAATTGAGCAACCATTCCAGTGTAAAAGTTTCGAAAAATCGTTTTTTACATTATCCAAAAATATGGACTTTCCATATACGGGAATTTTGGTCTCGAAATTCGAATTGTACCGGTCGCAACGGCCTTTCTTAAAAAAAGGGAGACACTGCTTTTTCTAGAAAAGTCGTTTTTCAAAACAGTGGAAGATTTTTTTTAATTTCACGTTTTCTTTTTTGAAAAACTGTCGGAAAAAGGCCCAATTTGACACTCAATTTTGAAATGGCTACCATTTTGTTGATTTTCATAAAAAAAAAAATCCACTGAACGCCTCTATAGTTTTTCGTACTGATTGATAATCTTATTGTTTTTTTTCTTGCAGACAATTTCTAGAATAGAATTTTCCACTGTCAAGCGTTATTTTTTTACGCATTTTGCAGTGGTAAAAAATGATTAAAAAATTATAATAAAACATTCAAAAATATTTTTATGTACAACATAAGTCATTTATAGTAATAATCGTGTTTTATTTGCACAACTTGCTTTACAAGTTTGTTACAAAAAAACATAAGTCATTTCAATAAACACAGAAAAAAATAATGAAAATCAGCAATTTTCGAGCCAGTCACACCAGAATGGTCCCTTAAGGGGAGGGTTTCAGTGTGAAAAAAAACTTTTTTGCATTTTCTTCATCTACATGGATAGAGTAAATTTATTGAAACCTTTTGTACATCGTTAAGTGTAATTTCAAAAACATTCCATGAAATTTGTACGCGAAAATATCCACAAACAAGGTGGTGCCGCGTTTTTCTCGAAACCACTTTTTCAAAGTCCGTGTTCACTGCCATTTGAAAACTACATGACCGATTTATTTCAAACTTGGTACACACTTTCTACATATAAAATACCTCCCCCCAACGGTTGGTTTGAGATTTTTTTTACATTGAGGGGGTTTTCCATCCCCAAAAATGGCGGAATTTTTCGTGAAAAATAGCACTTTTCACTTTACATGACCACCAAAAATTTAGAAATGAAAAAAAAAAAATTATTAAAGACCGTTGGGGGAAGGATTTAATGATGCTTTGACTAAATTTTAACGGTACTCGATTTCAGATAATTTCTAGCTGAGATACAGTGAACACCGCAAATCGTGTTTTTCCAAAGGCGTTCTTGGAAAAGCTTTGTCACCGGCTTGTTTGTGGATATTTTCGCGTACAAATTTCACGGAATGTTCTTGAAATGACACTTAACAATGTACAAAAGGTTTCAATAAATTTACTCTATCCATATAGATGAAAAAAAATTCGCAAAAGTGTTTTTTTTTCACGCTGAAACCCCTACCCTCCCCTTAATCAAAAGTGTTTGAGGAAAAAAAAATCGGTGTTTCGATAGTGTAAACGCTAATTTTTTGTTCGCTACCGAGCCCATGGTTCACCGTGTGACAGACGAATCAAAAAAAAGACACTGGTATTCATCGCGATTTCTTAATTTTCTACAGAAATTTGCGAATCTCCGTACAATCGCAATTGCGTACAATTTTTGGAAAAGGTGCGCGGGCGTATTCGATTGTCACAGCAGAATTCTACTTTTTTCCCCTTAAATCGTACATTACATAACAGGGTAGGTGAACGCGTCTCGAAGATTTTTCTCCCGTGCGATGAACGGAAAACGCGACTTTCGTCGAATAAACGCGAAAGCGAGGGTGGAGATTTTGGAAAGGCCGAAATAGCGAGGAGAAAAAAGTGTAGCAGCCGACAAACGGAGCAACGTTGGCATATAGAGGGGAGAAAGGATTGACTAGCCTGCGAGAACCGTGCGGGTTTCCAACACTTAACCGGAAGTCATTTTTACGATGACGATATTGAAAAATTTGACCGTCGCGAAGAAAAAATCATTGCGGTGATTTGTAATGTCAGGTTGTGCTTACCTGATTGAAGAGCGGCCCAGTATTTGCCCTCAGAAGGCCGGATCGACAAATTTTACCTAACGACGCCGCCATCTTGGCCAGAGGTGCAATGTGCAAAGAACCCGCCTAGTCAGACGAGCGACTCTCGCCGAAACAAGTATCAATTGATCCTGCTGTATGTTTATTTCCAATTGTCTAACAACATTCGAGAGATAATCACGTTTTTTCCCTTATTATTGACGATTCTCGTTGCTCCGGTATGTCGGAGCAATTGAGAACGAACTGTCGCCGAATCAAATGATCGTCTCTCTGCGACATTCAGGCTTACCAATCGCCTGCACATTACATATTATCTGGCTATCCTCTTCTCCGAGTCTCTTCGCGTTTTCTTCCGTACGCAATTATTAGGGAGAGTAATCGGCTAACCTACCATACGTTCTATCCGTTTATCCGAAAAATTGGTTTTTACGCGTTAATTGGAACTTCTCAAAACCGCGGAATTTCAGATACGAGCGAGGATTCGAAAAATCAGGATCGGAGTAGCGTACGCTCCGACCGGAATATTTCGATGTGAAACGTCAGTCTCTCACTTAATGATCAATTAATTTTTTATGAAACAAGATGGTGACTGTGCGACAACTTTTACTATGGAAAAAGTAGTATCGTTATCTTTTATGAGTGATTCAGGAAAAACTGTACAATGATGATGATTGAACTTTCGGGCTTACTTTATAGTCGATTTGAATATTTCGCGGTCTTCTGTTGGAGTCGCCTCTAGACACGGGCAGTGGCGTAGACAGGAGGGGGCATGGGTGGGCACGCCCCCTCGAAAAATGTTGATTCCGGCGCAGATAAAAATCGAGCCAAAATAATGAAATACAAATTAACGATTAATTTTGTTTATCACATCCAAGCAAGGATAAGAAAATGATTTAATAAAACTTGAAATTTACTTCGTCGTAATTTCGTTACTTGTATTAAAAGTAGATATTACAGTACGTAAATTAAATGGATATTCAAATTTCGCGGTTAAGTTGACTGGACAAAAGCAATAGATCGCCGGCCGATACACAACCAGATAAATACTGGAAGATCAACGTTTAGGTTACGGGGAGGGTAGGGGTTTCAGCGTGAAAAGAAAACACTTTTTTGCGATTTTTTTTCATCTATATGGATAGAGCAAATTTATTGAAACCTTTTGTACATTGTTAAGTGTCATTTCAAGAACATTCCGTGATATTTGTACGCGACATACGTGGCTCCTCCCACGCCCACCACCATGTTTTGTCGAACTTTAAAAAATATATTGATGTTCAATAAAAACCGCTTAGTCAACATACCAAATATCAACATTCTATATTTAATACTTTTCGCATAAAAAATTGGTGAAAAATCGAACATTTTTTGGCCCAAAAAGGCAGAACCTCTCCTGAAGGTGCCCATTATTGGGAATTGAAGCCCTATTATTGGCACTTTAAGGGCCGAATTATTGGCACTTTAAGGACCCAATTATTAGCACATTAAGGACCTAATTATTGGCGCTTTAAGGACCACTGTGTAGGTAGGAAAGAAGTGTCAATAATTGGTGGGGTGCCGAAAGAAGGTCACTTTACCCGACTACTAAGTAATCAAACTAACCTGACTTTTTAAAATGCGCGTGATCTTGTTGTGGCGAACATAGAGTACTAATCTTTGACAACTGGCATCAGGAAGTATTGAGGTTAAGTTAGTCATGGAGAATTACACGACCGAGCAACGCAAAGAAATTGTGAGAGTGCACAAAAACCATGCAGTTGTTGATTCGACGCCATTGGACTTCTTTCTTTGGGGCTTTATAAAAGGAAAAGTGTATGCCAATGATCCATTGACCATTCCGGAGTTTAACGGAGCAATTGGACGCGCCATTAATGAAATTAGTCCGCAATTATGCCAAAATGTTATTGAAAATTTCGTCAATAGAGTGAACGTTTGCAAACAGGGGCGAGGCGGCCATTTATCGGATATTGTGTTCCACACATAACCTCAATTTTTGTACCTTATATTAAAATAAACAGTTTCGTACTTTTCAAATAAATAATTCGTTTTATTAAGAAATTAAAATGTCAGGCCATTTTGAGACACGCTTTATAAACTTTTCCAAGCAGCAAAAGGAGTTTTTCTGTCATGAGGCGAACAAAAATGTGGTAATGCTTCAGGAATGATGCTCTCATACGTCACTGCTGAACATAGATAACGACCAAAAAAGTGTTGGGGCGAGTTGCAGAAGAAAAATAAAAAGCCTTATTTCTTGAGTACCTACTGAAAGTAAAGTTTGATGACCAGAAACTAGATTAAGGCCTTAGGCCACAGTAACGAGTATAAAATCATGTGCAAATTATTATTTTTTTTTTCGTATGAAAAAGTGATTTACTCACAAAATTAATTACACATCTATTTAGTATGAATATCAAGTTGTTAGAATTTTTTTTCGATGTACAAAATGGCCGTCTACTCGAAACTTCTCGAAGCAGCTTTTTTCCAATTGGCGTGACAAATAACTCAAACAGTTTTCACTCGATTTACTTCAAATTTAAAAGTTATGTTCCTAATTACATTTCGCAGGGGAGTACGTATGGAATTTCCGATTAATCTAAAACTCTTCATTTTATGAGCAGTTTAAGAGCAGTTATAACGAAATTTTTCACTGAAAATTCATTTCATAAGTTCAAATACCTACAACTTTTGAATAAAACAATATTTTTTAAATTCCTTACGTACTTCTCTAGGTATTCTAATGTAGATTGACGAGAATTTTTGTTTTTTGTTCTAGGTAGTAGTAGTAGTTTATTCCTCTTGTACAGCTTTTTGCTTTTTTACATCCTCCCGACTCTCGCCTTATCTTCTAATTCTTATATCTAAATCACAATTCTTAAACTTAAACTTAACCTAAACCTAAAGGCTACGCGATATATTAACTCTGCTACGTTCTTCTCCTTTCCCTTATTCCTCGCACAACACCTCCTCACTGTCCCCTTCCTCCCCTTCTCGGTGCTCCTCGGCTTTTGCCTTTTTTAATTTTGCGAATGCCCTTAGGTATTCGCAGAGTACCGTTCTCGGTTTTCCCCTCAGCGTATCCTTTGTCCATTGCTCCAACTCCTCGCCCACTCTCCCTCCCCTCCAATCATCCACCCCCCTCACCCAGACTTCCTTCATCCCGTTTCTCGCTGTTTCACACTTCCAGATATGTTCCAGACCTTCCTCCTCCTCCAAGCAAATTTCACAGGTCCAGTTACCGAACCCTCTTTTTCCAACTTTCCCCACATTTCCGCATCTCAGTCTTGCCCACTGCTCCTTCACTTCTCCCCCCGTTTCTTTATCATTCCAATACTCTGCTCGCTCGCACCCCACCTTTATCTCCTTGTACCATGGGCAGAAGGAGGAACAATCCGCTTTAACCCAGTCTCCCTGCATGTCCTGTTCCCTTTTCCTTTCTGTCCCCTCCTTTAGCCATTTCCCTATCCTTTCCCAGCTTCCTGCGCTTGACCATATCCCGTCTATCACCCTTCCATCTCCCACCTCCCCCATCGCCTTCTTCAGCTCCTTCCCCCACCTTGATGGGTGCCCATTCAGGACATTCCTTATTTCCTCTCTGAGGCAAATCTTCGGCCACCTCCCGTCTTTCATTTTCAAAATTTGGATCAAATAATCTCCCGCCCTTCTCCGTGCCTCCACTTCCACGCTCCTCCTGCCTGCTTCCAACTTCCAGAGATAGCTGGGCGTATTTTTTGCCACTCCCAGCGCCATTTTTACCAATTTTCCCTGCAGTTTCTCTATCTCTTCCCTTCTCTTCCATCCCCAAATCTCGACTCCGTATAGCGCTCCCGCTTTGACCAGTGAATCAAACAGCTGTAGCCGTTCCTTCAAGCCATTTACCTTTGCCCTTTTCATTACCCCCCATACCGCATTCGCCGCTTTTTGCGCTCCTGCCACCAACTTTCTTATATGTACCCCTCCCGTGTTTCGCGTCGAAAACCAATACCCGAGATATTTAAATTCGCTGACCACTTCAATCTTTTCCCCCCTGTAACTCCATTGCTCCCCTTTTTTCCTCCCGCCACCATTCCTAAACACCATGATTTTTGTCTTTTTCGCATTTACCTCCATCTTTGCTCCCTCCACAAATTTCTCCAGTCGCCCTATCATTTTCCTTAAACTTTCCGCTTCCTCCGCGAGTATCGCAATGTCGTCCGCATATTTCAGCGCGTAGAACTTTACCCCACCCATAACCGTTCCTCCCACTCCTTCACTTTCCCACACGTTGTCCACGTCATCCAGCGCAATGTTAAATAGAGTCGGGCTGAGCGGGCAGCCCTGTCTCACCCCCTTTCCCGTTTCGAAGCTCTTCGTCACCCCATTCTCCGTGATCACCTGATTCCGTGTCCTCCTGTAGATTCCTCTCAGCATTCTTAGCATTTTCCCCCCCACCCCCTTTTTTTGTACTTTCTCGAACAGCCTGTCCCGGTTGATCATATCGAATGCCGCCCTGAAGTCTACAAACGCTACATATAGCTTTCCTCCTTTGATTCTCAACCTATGGTTTATCAGAGAATTCAGTACGAATACATGATCTCTGGTGCCTCTTCCCGCTCGAAACCCCGCCTGGCTTTCCCTGAGTATCTCCCGTCTTTCGACCCACCCATTCAACCGCTTAGTCATGATACTCGCTAATAGTTTGTATCCAACGTCGAGTAACGATACCCCTCTGTAATTGCTCGCTACCTCCTCATCCCCCGCCTTGTGGATTGGGTATATTCTCGCCAAGTCCCATCCCTCCGGTATCTTCCCCTCGTTCCATATCCTGTTCAGTATATCTCTCAGCCCCTCTTCCCCCTTTCCCCAGATTCCCTTAATGAATTCCGCCGTTATTCCGTCCTCGCCTGCTGCTTTCTTGTTTTTCAGTGCCTTTATCGCCTTTCTCAATTCTAACCTACCTATATCCTCCTCCAGTTTCGCGTCCCCTTCTTCCTCCCCCACTCCTACCCTCACCTGCTCGGCTTGCCTGTCCGCGTTTCCCTCACCCCCTTTCCCCCCCAGAAGTTTTTCAAAATGTGTGACCCACTGATCTTTGGTGACACCTCCCCCCGCCCTTTTTCTTCTAATTCGAAATTTCCCGACCGCATTTTTTGTTCTAGGTAAAAAATCGTGGATGCTAAACGTCACGCGGTGGAGTGCCTAAAAAAAGATAAAAGAAAATATTAGTAGTCGGCCATTTTGTACATCGAAAAAAAATATTTATTTTCTAAGGGCTTGATATTCATACTAAATAGATGTGTAATTAATTTTATGTGTGATCACTTTTTCATACGAAAAAAAAATTGTCAAGGATAGATGTACGCTTATATATATACATATGTATAGGTAGATATACGGATATATATATTCTTCAAAATTTCTCGAAAACCAATGAACAGATTGCCTTGAGGTTTTTTGTGGTTATTCTATACATCATTATCTAGTACTTGTCATACGATTATTTTTTTCCGTTACTTAGTTTTTGTGTTATAGGCAAAATAATAACTAATTTTTGGCCCAAAAATCACTATTTATGTTCAAACGTCCGCCATTTTGTCATAAATCGATATTTTGAAAATCGGCTATGACAAGTACTAGATTATAGTATCTAATTTAATAATCTTTTTGGTTTTTTTTTTCAGATGATTTTTGAAGAAACGCCAGTGGGCACCGTATACGCAGATTTTTTGCGACGCTCCAAGGATCATACAATATCCTTGTATATTTTTGATATTTTTAAATAAAGAAAATTAACCATATTTTTGAATGTATATACTTTTAGGTAATTAAAATCCCAATCCGAAATTTCAAATAGTTTTCCTTGAAAAAATTCACAAAAATGACCTTTTTTCCGGCTCCTAGGTGTATATCTCCCCTTAAATTCGCACATGATTTCATACCCATTACTGTGGCCTAAGGCCTTAAAGAATGATGAAAAAAGCCTATTATTTTAAATAATATTCCAAGATTTTGATATCAATTTTAACATGAGCGTGTAATTAAACCTTCATCATTTATGTGTTACGGCCTTATCGACGATTCGAAAAATGTTATTTAAAAAAAAGATTGCGAACGAAACCACTTCTTGTCATCCTCTCTCCCAGAAAAAATGCTAGCTACGCCAATGGAGACGAGCGAAGATTCGAAAAGTCAGGGTTACACGTTCCGAATGGAATATTTCGATGAGAAACGTCAATCTCACGCCTAACGATGAATATACCATAAAACAAGATGGCGACCAACTTTTACTACGAAAAAAAACTAGTATCGTTATCTCTTGTGCAATATTGACAATAAATACTACGAAAATAACGATCGAGCTTCGGTGCTTGCTCGATAGTTGATTTGAATATTTCGCGGTCCTCTGTTGGAGCCGCGTCTGTCCGCGGCATCGGCTAGTGCGCACGCGTGGCGGTTCGTTTTCGGAAAGGAGGGCTTGGGGTTACGGTATTTGACGTTGGAAGATTGGCAGCACTGGAACGGAGCGGAATAGTTGCTGAGCCGTTCCGTGTGTTCTTGGTCAGATGGTGTCGTGAATCCTGTAACATCGCATCAATCGTCTCGCCGAGAGAAAAGTTTCAAGATGAGCGCTGGAATGCCGGAGCTCGGCTCCAAGATAAGCCTTATATCGAAAGCCGATATAAGATACGAGGGACGTTTGTTCACCGTTGATCCACAAGAGTGTACGATCGCTCTCGCTAACGGTAAGCTTTCTCTGCTTTTTTCTCTTTACTCTTATACCTATACAACCCGCTCTTCGCTATAGAATAAAAAAAAGCAAGATGGATACCGATAATCGATATACACGTACATCGTCGCCCGAGGCTTCTCTTCCCGGTCTTTTTTTTCTCCGTCTCGCTCAAACTATCTCGATATTGCGACGAACTTGTTCGAGCTCCGTTTTTTCATCGCGCTCGCGGACTTCCGGCTCACTTTTGCCACTTCGATAAATTTACTCGCGAAACATTCGCATCTCTCGCGCGCTCTTTTCATCGCACCCGCTCGCTTTCTCTCTCTCGCTTCCGAATCTCGCCAGAAAGTATCCGATCCGAAGCGTCCGTTTTTTGACTCTCGCGATGTTCGAAATTCCGAAATTCCGAGGGAAAAATAAATTTCGAAGGAAGTGAGAGTGAAAATTTGAAAAATGCACAATTCGAGTTTTCTTTGACGGTGGAAATTCTGTAGGTACCTGTGTATCGCGCGTTTCGCTTTGCTGCTTTTTTTTTCTCACTGCTGATCCAAACGTCTTTGTTCCCGGAATAACGTTAATCTCGCGGTTGTGTACGATCGACGTGTAAACAGAGCGTCTCCTTTGTTTACAAAGTTCTTCGGGGTGTCCTTGTCCTCTACAGCCGTTTGGAGTTTGGATGACTCGGTCTTATTACAAGCCTAGCTTTGATGTATAAGAACTATACGGCCCTTCCGACGAGAAAAAAACTATTTTTTCTCCGATACTTCTTCCCTCTTAATTATATTATCCAATCATTTCACGGAGAATCACAATTAAAGTTATTGAAAATACTCGCCTACGATTCGACTATTGTTTTTCAATTTGTTAAACTTTTAATTTTCGAGTTTTTAAATTTATTGACAATACGGTATTTTGTCGACATTTTTGAAGTCATATATCTATAGGTTTAATGTTCCGAGCTGAAAACAATTTCAGAAGAAATAACGAATGTCTTATAGGGTAGGAATGTTTAGTTGAACGAAGAAAATTTTTCACTTTGCGCGCTTTGCAGTGCGATCTTTTGGAACGGAGGAAAGGGAGACTCAGTTCCCGGTGGCGCCGCAAAATCAAGTCTACGAGTACATACTCTTCAGGGGCTCTGATATCAAGGATATCAGAGTGGTCAACAGTGTCAACAATATTCCAAATGATCCAGCGATCGTGCAGGTGAGAATATTGATGTCCCTCGGCGCGGTTCTGAAATATCTTCCTAATTACAAAGTAGTTGGAATTTTACATTGATTCATGCTTGTTTTGAACCTGCTCGCATTAGCAAGTTATCCTCCACGGAGGAAGCTCTGCGAGTGAAATGAAATGAGCAATGTGTAAGATTCTGCTTAGCACAATTTTTTCTTCCACCATTGTCTGCACTATCAGTTAATTTTTCGTATCCGGATATTGGGATTTTTCAGATAATTTTGAAAGTAAAAAACAAAAGATCCGTTAAAAAATAGTTTCATTCACATTTATTAAAATTAAAACAACATTTTTCTCTCTTTACTATAGCTAATGGACAACATTAACATTTCCAATATCACAAAATCATCGAGCATAATATTATGCTACTATTTACCATAAAATATTAAAATAAAATATGAATCATTGAAAACAGTTAGGTAACGCTTTCCTCTAAAACTTAAACTAATTATCATAGTAATAACGAGATCATAAAATATCAAACAAAATAAAAAACAATCGTTAACAAATAAAAAACATAAAACTTCTTTCTTCTAAGATTTAAAAATTAACCATTCTCCCCTCTGAGACAAAAACTAAGAACAATCATATACTTGAACGTTATAGCGAGTGAGATCTCAAATCAACTTAAATGTTTTCACTGAATTTGTTTGATACGAGAAATTAAAAAAAAAACATGAATTGTTATTTTTAAAGTTTTGGAAAATCGGAATTCTGTTTTTCTCAATTAAGGGGTTAGGCCGCACGGGTATAAAATCATGTGCGAATTTAACAATTTTTTTTCGTATGCAAAAGTGATTCATTCATAAAATCAATTACACATCTATTTAGTATGAATATCAAGCTGTTAGAAAAAATATATATTTTTTTTCGATGTACAAAATGGCGGACTACTAATATTTTTTTTTGTTATCTTTTTTTAGGCGCTCTGCGGCGTGACATTTAGCATCCACAATTTTTTACCTAGAACAAAAAACAAAAATTCTCGTCAATCTACATTAGAATACCTAGAGAAGTACATACGGAATTAAAAAAATATTGTTTTATTCAAAAGTTGCAGGTATTTGGACTTAAGAAATGAATTTTCAGTGAAAAGTTTCGTTATAACTGCTCATAAAATGAAAAGTTTTCGATTAATCAGAAATTCCGTACGTACTTCTCTGCGAAATGCAATTAGGAACATAACTTTTGAATTTGAAGTAAATCGAGCGAAAATTGTTGAAGTTATTTGTCACACCAATTGGAAAAAAGCTGTTTCGAGAAGTTTCGAGTAGTCGGCCATTTTGTACATCGAAAAAAATATATATATTTTCTAACTTCATATTCATCTTTAATACATGTGTAATTAATTTTATGAGTGAATCACTTTTTGTTACGATTACTTATTAGCCACGTGTACTGACTGCAATGCCGAACACAATGCCGAAATTATTGTTTTACTATAATTAGTTCCACGTTCAAATCGTAATTTTTTGATGAATTTTAATATCCGTATTATCCGAATTATCCACAATCAGTTGCCTTCATTATCCGGATTTGTAAAATTGCCGGATATCCGGATTGCAAGTCCTAATTGTAACCGATTTCCACAAAAATGCGCGATGACTCGAAATTTGGAAAGTGTTCGCACTGAATTTGTTTGGTACGAGAATTTAAACAAACATTCTTGCCATTTAATTTTGATTTAGAGTGCTAAGCAAATATACGGAATGTACTTCGGAAAGGCCGAAATATGAATTGTTATTTTTAAACTCTTAGAAAATCGAAATTCTTCTGTTTTTCTTAATTAAGTTATCTAAGTAACTTCCAATTTAATTTAATTAACGTTTTATTTCATTAACTTAAATGTTCGAACATTATCGATCGCACCTTGAAATCATCAAGCAAACGAGATAAAGTCCGAATGTTTTCCGGATGTTACGAATAGTGATTTTTGTAATCAAACATTAAAACCGTTCGATTCTCGCTGAATTCGAAACGTTCGAGTATTTTGGTGCACTTTTTTCAAAATTTGACTTAAAACCGGAATAAAATTCGCACACACTCAACCGTCCAGACATTAAGGGGAGATATACACCTAGGAGCCGGAAAAAAAGGTCATTTTTGTGATTTTTTCCAAGGAAAACCATTTGAAATTTCGGATTGGAGTTTTAATTATCTAAAAGTATATACATTCAAAAATATGTTTAATTTTCTTTATTTAAAAATATAAAAAATATACAAGGATATTGTATGATCCTTGGAGCGTCGTAAAAAAATCTGCGTATACGTGACCCACTGGCGTTTCTTCAAAAATCATCTGAAAAAAAAACCAGAAAGATTATTAAATTAGATACTATAATCTAGTACTTGTCATAGCCCATTTTGAAAATATCGTTTTACGACAAAATGGCGGACGTTTGAACATAAATAGTGATTTTTGGGCCAAAAATTAGTTATTATTTTGCCTATAAAACAAAAACTAAGTAACGGAAAAAAAAATCCTATGACAAGTACTAAATAATGGTGTATAGAATAACCACAAAAAACCTCAAGGCAATCGGTTCATTGGTTTTCGAGAAATTTTCGGTACCGATTTGAAAAACGTGGTTTTGAGAAAAACGCGTTTGAAAATTTGGGAATGAATAAATGATGAAATTCGATTTTTTCGACCATCTAGGTGTATATCTCCCCTTAATCAATAACAAATTTACTTACTGTCCCGTACAATCCCAAAAATCGAATGAAAAAGCGACGGAAAACTTCCGTCCACCAAGACAAAGCCTCTCGTAGAAAAGAATTTTTGTTTTCTCGCCGAAAAGTGTGCAAATAAGGAAATGATAACGCATTTTTTGAAAAACGAAGATGACGGTCCAGCCGTCTTACCAGCCAATTTGTAATTTTGAAATTTTGACAATTAGCAATTTAGAAAACTGCAAATTTTGAAAAGTTGAATTTAGAAAATGTAAAATTTTGAAAATTTGGATATTTAAAATTTTCAAAATTTCGAATTTTTTAAATTTCAAACATGCAAGTTTCCAAATTTCAAATATGCAAATTTTCCAAATTTCATTTTTTCAAAATGTAAGTTTTCCAAAATTACAAATTCTCAACATTTCAAATATGCAAATTTTCAAATTTCGAATTTTCAAAATTTCAAACATGCAAATTTTCAAAATTATATGTTTTCAAATTTAGAATTTTCAAAATTTCAAACACGCAAATTTTCAAAATTTTATTTTGAAAATTTGGATATTTGAAATTTTCAAAATTTCGAATCTTTAAATTTTCAAACATGCAAGTTTCCAAATTTCAAATATGCAAATTTTCCAAATTTCATTTTTTCAAAATTAAGTTTTCCCAAATTACACATTCTCTCGTAGAAAAGAATTTTTTTCTCGCCGAAAAGTGTGCAAATAACGAAATGATAACGCATTTTTTGAAAAACGAAGATGACGGTCCAGCCGTCGATGGGCCAGCCGTCTTACCAGCCTCAGCCGGGTTACGGTCATCCGATGATGGGCCAGATGGGTCCGATGGGTGGACAGTACGGAGCGCCTTACGGAATGGCGATAGGTGCTATGGGCCCGGTAATGGGTATGCCCGGCGGGGCTAGAGATCCTCGCGGACCCATGAACAAACCGCCAAGTGAGTTGAGCTCCGGACTTGTCGGCGAGCCGAACGTCGTCACAATCCCAAACACACTGCCGACGGCGAACGTAAAGCCGTTGACAAAAGACCAATCTCTGGAAGATGGTAAAGTGTTTTTGCTATTAGCCTGTTAAAACGCCGCTTGGCATGCCTGATGCTGTCGCTGATGATCTCACTGCCGATGCTGACGACGCCTCCGGCTCATTTTCTCTTTCTCTCTCTATCTATATCTCTTTGCGTGCTTATTTTGCCTCGCAAGTTTTGACGCTTCTGTTTTCATCGCATGACGCTTGTGCACCGTCGCTAAGGTTTGTTTGCACAAAGATTTTCATCGAAACTGCGGTAATTATCATCTTCCATGAGACAACGTTTTGCATGGATGCTTGCCTCTTTTTAGAATGCGCTTTGCTCCGCTTCGCTAGGATAAATAAAGAGTCTCTAGGCATTTACGAGCTCTGGATTTTTGTGTCGAAGCGATTCGATAATACAGAGCATCCGGTTACGAATGGATAATCCTGCGACTGTCGATAGCAGCTGGAATTTCAGTTTAGTAAAAGGTCCACGGATTTCGAGATAAAAATCATCTGGTTTCTCGCATGATGGTTCTACAAATTATAACTTTTCTGATTCGGTTAAAAAAAAATACTCTTGGTTATTCGTTTTATATTCTTTTTAACCCTAAACGTTAAGGGGCCAGTCCACTTTGGAGCCACGAAAAAAGGCTATTTTCGCCATTTTTTTGAGGATTTTATCAAAGACACGAATATCAAAGTTGTTGGGCTTGATAAATAGTCTTGAAGTACATAAAAAAAAATTTGACACAATATTTCTGAATGTATGTACTTTCAAAAATGGTAAAAAAATCGATTTTTTGAAATTTTCAAAGTGGACTGACCCCTTAATAGTACAGTCGTGCTGTATGTTGGAATCGGAAAAAATCAGAAGGCTAGTTTTTTGACAGGTGATTTTGAAGGTGCCGCGGGTGCTAAATCCAAGTTTGCCTAAAAATCGGGGTGTAGGGGTTTTTTTAGGGGATGGGGTAGATTAAATGCCAAACTACAACCCCCACAAGGTCGGCGCCGGGAGACAAAATGTTCGGAAAAATCCGGGCTTTATTTTTGTCCACAGCGCCGAAGTCGTGGAAGTTCATTTTGGGGGTGAAAAAGTGGGGTGAAATTTTGAAAAATCAGTTTTCATTCGATAACTCTTTAGGAAAAATTCATACATTTTTTGTTGAAATGGGAACGTTGTAGCCCTTGAAAAGACCCGTCGATTGGGTATTTTATCAACCCTCTCCGAAAATATCTTCGCCCCCAAAAGAATTTTTGAAGTATAAGAAAATATTGTTCATTTAATAACTCAAAAACAACCGATTTTTCGGGGATGGTTTAAATGTACGAAATGTAGAGAATAATTTTCTCTGCATTTTCGTTCCTATGGACCACTCTTGAATTTTGCTTTTTCGAACCCCTCTTAGGGGTTGAAAATTCAAAATGAAATTCCGGGACAACTATTGACCGAAAATAAAGACACGAGATTGGCGCTGTGGACAAAAATGTAGCTGAGGGTTCAAGCTACAAATTTTTCCGCAGCGCCGAATTCGTGCGGTCAATAGTTTGACCAGAATTTCATTTTGAACTTCTGAAAATCAAAATCAAAATTCAAGGGTGGTCCATAGAAACAAAAATATAGAGAAAATTATTCTCTACATTTCGTGCATTTGAACCATACCCGAAAAATCGATTGTTTTTGAGTTATTCAATAAACCATTTTTCTTTGGTATTTCAACCATTTTTTGGGGAATGAAGATATTATCGGAGAGTGATGATCAAATACTTGATCGACGCGTCTTTTCAAGGGCCACAACATTCCCATTTGAAGAAAAAATGTACGAATTTTTTCTAAAGAGTTTTGAATTTAAACTAATTTTTCGAAATTTCATCCTACTTTTTCACTCCCGAAATGAACTTCCACGACTTCGGCGCTGTGGACAGAAATAAAGCTTGGATTTTTCTGCACATTTCGTCTCGCGGCGCCGACCTCGTAAAGGTTGTAGTTTGGCATTAATCCACCGCCATCCCCTTTCATCCCCTAAAAAAACCCTACACCCCGATTTTTAGGCAAACTTGGATTTAGCACCTACAAAATCACCTGTCAAGAAATTGGCCTTCTAATTTTTTCCCATTACGGGGGTTTTCAGCGACACCACGACTGTACTATAAGGAAACTTTATGAAAAAAGATCTTGTGCGGTATTTTCAGACAAACCGATTCGAACGTCTGACTTCGATAGCCTGCGGTGTAAAAAGAATTACGCACATCGTGCCAATAGGGTATTTTACTCTATGTAAGAAAAGTACCAAGAATGTATAAATAACGTCGTTTTCGCAATAAGCAATCGAATAATGTTGGTTTTAATTTATAAAAACACAAAATAAATTTTATAATTCATAAAAAAAAAAAATTTTATCTGTTCAACGAACATGCGAAACGGTAGGAGAGTAGGGGTTTCAGCGTGGAAAAAAAAACTTTTTTGCGAATTTTTTTCATCCATATGGATAGAGTAAATTTATTGAAACCTTTTGTACATTGTTAAGTGTCATTTCAAGAACATTCCGTGACATTTGTACGCGAAAATATCCACAAACATGCCGGTGACAAAGCTTTTCCAAGAACGCCTTTGGAAAAACACGATTTGCGGTATTCACTGTATCTCAGCTAGAAATTATCTGAAATCAAGTACCATTAAAATTTAGTCAAAGTATCATCAAATCCTCCCCCCAACGGTCTTCGATGATTTTTTTTTTTTCATTTCTAAATTTTTGGTGGTCATGTAAAGTGAAAAGTGCTATTTTTCACGAAAAATTCCGCCATTTTAGGGGTGGAAAACCCCCTCAATGTAAAAAAATTTTAAACTAACCGTTGCGGGGAGGTGTTTTATATGTAGAAAAATGTATACCAAGTTTGAAATAAATCGGTCATGTAGTTTTCAAATGGCAGTGAACACGGACTTTGAAAAAGTGGTTTCGAGAAAAACGCGGCACTGGCATGTTTGTGGATATTTTCGCGTACAAATTTCACGGTATGTTCTTGAAATGACATTTAACAATTTTCAAAAGGTTTTAATCAATTTACTCTATCCATATAGATGAAAAAAAATCGCAAAAAGGCATTTTTTTCACGCTGAAACCCCTACCCTCTACTTAAAAAGTTGCTTGGTTATTGTCGATTCATATCATTTGTAGAAATGGCATGCGAAAAACCGAAAGCAGATAATAAAAAAAAACGCCCAAAATCGCGAAAACTGGGACTGTTACAATACTGAAATTCCAGCATATAGGAGGACATGATTATCCATTCATAACACCCTGTATATACGCGAGACCGAGACGCAACTCTCTCTCTCGCTCTCTCTCTCCTGGTGGAACGTCAAATTTTTAAAGAATATATCAATAACCATGGCTGTTACGCATATCGAAAACCGGGAAAACTCGGGGAATTTTGATAATTCTCTGGAATTTTTCCAGTATTTACTTCTTGCAAGAATTACGGAAAATGAAACCGACTCGAAAAAAAAAGAAACCGCAAAGTAAACAAATAAATATTTGTGTATATTTGTAATATTCATATTGTTCTTCATTATATACAAAGAAAGTTGTGTCAGTGTCAAACATTGAAACTGAAAAATTAAAAACTAATTTACTCTAAAGCTATCTGTCGATACGCAACCACACAATTATTATTGTAGATAAGTGTTTATATTTATTGGCACCGGCACAAAAAATTCTGTTCATAATAAATAACACGTTCTTTATTTTCTTTTAATGTTTTTTTTGCTTTGCAGTGATTAAATTATTTTTCGAAATTCAGTTTTTGAAAATTTTTATTGTAATATTTAACATTTTCATAAATTTGATCTTGAAAAAAATGATGTTCTTTATATGGAGGCAATCTCCTTGGGATATTTGCAAAACCAGTGTGAAAAATCTGGAAAAGTGAGGGAATTTTGAAAATTCTCTGGAATTTCTCGAGAATTTACTTTTTGCAAGAATTACGAAAAATGAAACCGAAAGATATAAAAATAAATATTTTTGGTTATTTCTAATATTTAAATTGTTTTTTTTTTATTATATACGAAGAAAGTTATGTCAGTGCCAAAAATTTTTAATTTCATAAATTAAAAACTAATTTCCTTTAAAGCTCTCTGTCGATACACAATTATTATTGTAGATAAGTCTTTATATTTATTTTTTATTTATTGGCACCGACAACAATTTCTGATTATGATAATTCTGTTATGATAGTTCTGTTTTGGCTTTACATTTGAATTTGTTTACTTCACAGTATTTAAATTATTTTTCGAAATCCAGTTTTTGAAAAATTTTATAATAATATTGCACATTACCATAAAATTGATCCTGAAAAAAATTATGTTTTGGAAAATTTGGAAAAGTCAGGGAATTTCTGAGTCAATAATGCGTAACAACTATGATACCAAAAAAAAGAATGAAAATCGCAATGAAAATACGGCGATTAAAAGATATACGAGTTTGTGCGAGTTTGTTGACCGGGGTAAGTTTTTCATTGCAAAGTTCAACTCGCCAGGTGTATTGGATTTGATAAGCGGAGGTTCTCGCTCGACCACACCGACCTCCTCGCTGCTGACGAGGAAGAGTCCGACGATGGATCAGGGTATCCAGGTTGGGCATCAGGCCCAGCAGCACCAACAACAGCAGCAGCAACATCACCATCAGCAGCCCCAGCAGGCCCAAGTGCAACAGCAGCAGCAACAAATCCATCAGTCGAACAACATAATCTCGAAATTTGGCGACCAGCCTCCTAACAGAGCAGTGCAGCCGCCACGTCGTGGTCGCGAAAGGTGATTTTTCTTTACTATTCCTCAGATTCGTAGATTCGTAACGAATGAGCTAGCTGTATAAAGAAATTTTCCCAATGGAAAAAACATATCGAGGAGCACAAAGAGCGACACGAATCAATTGGAGCTGCGAGAGGCAGAGTAATTTTTTAAAGAGATTCATCGATGAATGGCAAATGATAGTCTTTTTACGTCGATACGTTCAATAAAGATTCAATTTCGGAGGTTTCGTAAGTTTGCATGCCTGTTACGCATATGCATAACAGGAAAAACCGGGAACAGTGAAAATTTGTCATTTTGAAATTTTGACAATTAGAAATTTAGAAAATTTGCAAATTTTGAAAAATTGAAATTTTGAAAAACTCAAATTTTGAAAAATTGAAAATCTGAATTTTTGAAAAGTTGGTTTTCAAAAATTGATCTTTTGAAAAATCGCATATTTGCAATTTTGAAAACTTGAAGTTTTAAAAATATCGAATTTTCAAAATTCCAAATATGCAAATTTTCCAAATTTAAAATATGCAAATTTTCGAAAATTCAATTTTTCAAAATTTCAACTTTTCAAAATTTCAGATTTTCAACTTTTCAAAATGGGGGAATGTTGAAAATTTGAAATTTTGACAATTAGCAATTTAGAAAATGTAAAATTTTGAAAATTTGGATATTTGAAATTTTCAAAATTTCGAATTTTTTAAATTTCAAACATGCAAGTTTCCAAATTTCAAATATGCAAATTTTCCAAATTTCATTTTTTCGA
Organism: Ophion slaviceki; assembly: GCA_944452715.1. Lineage (NCBI taxonomy): Eukaryota > Metazoa > Arthropoda > Insecta > Hymenoptera > Ichneumonidae > Ophion > Ophion slaviceki. The sequence goes on along the minus strand of OX101795.1, from coordinate 3,761,680 downwards.
AATTTCAGTTTTCCAAAATTACACATTTTCAAAATTACAAATTCTCAACATTTCAAATATGCAAATTTTCAAATTTTCATATTTTGAATTTTCAAAATTTCAAACATGCAAATTTTCAAAATTACATTTTTTCAAATTTCGAATTTTCAAAATTTCAAACACGCAAATTTTCAAAATTACATATTTTCAAATTTCGAAGTTTCAAAATTTCAAATATGCAAATTTTCAAAATTACAAATTTTCAAATTTCGAATTTCAAAAATTCAAATTTTCAAAATTACAAAATTTCAAAATGTCAAATATGCAAATTATCAACATTTCTGTTTTTGCTTTTATATGTATATATTTTTTTCACAGTTATTTTTCGTATTTAATTTTTTTTTCAACTTGAATACATAACATTTTCACATATTTGATCTTTAAAAAATAACGTTCTTATTTGACCCCGATCTCCCCGGAATATTAGCAACGCCTGTGTGGAGGTCATGGAAAAGTCATGGAGTTTTTGAGTCATGCGTAACAACCACGACTTTTTTTATATCGAAAAATAGTCCAGGCACCGGTAGGCGCGGAATGGGCCAGTACACGGAGAGAAAGCACGAGGCGATGAAGCAAGATGGCCAATTGCACGATCAGGGACACAACCAGGGTATACACGGTGCGGCGGGTCGCGGTCAACGCGGTGGCTGGATCGCTCGCGGTGGCAACATGCGCGGTCGTGGCAGAGGTCGCGGTGTCTTCCGCAACAATCAGCCGGGTAACGCCGCTGCCAAGCCGAAAAATACCCTCAAGTTCGACAACGATTACGACTTCGAGCAGGCAAACACCGAATTCGAGGAACTCAGGTAATCGCCTCGTTCCTTCTCCCGTTTCGCAATCGAATAAGAATTCGCCTGCGAATTAAAAAAACGCGCGCATGGTGTGTGCCGGGTTTGTTTCGCATTTCTATAGCGAAACGACGAATGTGGAAATCATGCGATATCAATGCGTTACGATTTTAGAGCCAACATTCAGCTCTCGTGTCTGGCTTACGCATCGTAACTACAATGCCCCTTTATTTGCTCCTCCCTCGCCTCAATTTCATTTACCGAAGCTTTAAGGTGGGATATACGTTTAGACAGGAAAACAATAAGCAATATTGGGGAATTTTTTAAACTAAGAAATAATTATATTAATTTTAAATAATTAATTTTTCCGAATTTCGCTTTGAAACTTTGAGAAAATATTCTACATAATTCTATCGTTTAAAGAAAAAAGAAATCGATTTTTTGATCGTTATAAATGTATATACCGCCTTAAATGAGCTGGCGTGAAATTTCATCGGGCTATTTCATGGCGTTGAAGTTTGCAACGTTGGAATGCAACGAAAATGATTTTTTTTTAATTCCTTAATTTTTTTACAATGAATAATTTTTTTAATCCAATAAGGTCGTGGATCTGCATTGAGGGTCAGAAAAACTGTTTCGGTGAATTTCGTGACCGAAATTGGCAAAAACATTTTGATCAACAGACGAAAAATGAACTTTCGTTGCGTTTTTTTTGCAAATTTCATCATCATGGTATATTTTAACGCGTTCACAATAAAACTCGCATTTGCCAAATGTGCTTACACTATTCCGAAGTATTTCGAATCGTTTCGAGAGCCGTTTACATTCTCGTTTCGCTGCCCCGTTGCAGATCTCGTTTGGCAAAGGCCAAGATCGATGCCGGCACGGAGAACGAGAAGAAGGACGACAGTGGCAACGAGACTGGCGCCGGTGAGGGCGAACCCGAGGAGGATCAGGACGTCGTTCATTACGACAAATCTAAATCTTTCTTCGACAACATCAGCTGCGAAGCTGTTGAGAGGAGTAAAGGGTTAGTAAGGCCACGATGCCGTTCACTGTCGAAAATATACAGAGATATTTTGCCATTTTATAAAAATGATTTTATTCCCTGTAGTGCATTATGTTTTTTATTATACATTGTTCGTTGGGAAAAAAATATTATCTCTAACAAATATTGAAAAATGTGAAAAGAAGCGAAATCTGGTATTTTGCGAGGAGTCTTGCATTTTGCAGAACAACTTTGAAAAATATTATTATATTCGCATGATATATTCATGGCTGTTACGCATATGGAAAACAGGGAAAACTCAGGGAATTTTGAAAATTCTCCGGGATTTGGAAAATTCTTCGGAATTTGGAAAATTCTCCGGAATTTGGAAAATTCTCCGAAATTTTGGAAATTCTCTGGTATTTTGAAAATTCTCTGAAACTTTGAAACTTCTCAGAAATTTTGAAAATTCTCAAAAATTCTGAAAATTCTTTAGAATTTTGAAAATTCACTGGAGTTATGAAAATTCTCTGAAATTTTGAAAATTCTCCGGAATTTTGAAACTTCTTTGGAATTTTGAAAACTCTTTTGAATTTTGAAAACTCTCTGGAATTATGAAAATTCTCAGAAATTTTGAAAATCCTTTCGAATTTTGAAAATTCACAGAAATTTTGAAAATTATCTGGAATTTTTCCCGAATTGACTTTTTTTTCAAGAATTACGAAAAACGAAACCCGAGTCGAAAAAGACAACTGGAAAGTATAAAAATAATTATTTTTGTATATTTCTAGAGGATCATTACAGTGTAACAAAAAATAGCTGATTTACGCGATGTTTTTTTCGATGTTTAAAATACGCTATCAGTCTGCTTTTTTAATGTCAAATCAAAGCACTAATGAAGAACAGAAAATAATTTTTTAAACGTTCATTTTAATTTTTTTTAACGGTTGAAAATGTCTTCGAAAAAAAGGAGTCCGCACGGTATACACGGTTGTGGCCGTAAATATTATCTGAAACAAAATTTGTAAAACGCTTATTATCAGTATGAAAGCTGCTATCTTGTTATGGAGGTTTTTTTAAAATCAAAATTGACAAAATGGCGGTGGTTTGAAAAAAGTATCGAATTTAGCCTATTCTTTCGACACTTTTTCGTTAAAAAAAAAACGAAGATTAAAAAAAAGCTTCCATAGCAAGATAAAGAATGGCGTGTAGAATGTTATAGTCGTCTATACTATCGGATAATGCTAAAAAAATCGATTTTTTGAACATTTCACACTGTAACGATCCCTTGATATTCATATTTTTCTTCATTGTATAAAAAAAAAGGTTATGTCAGTGCGAAACACTAAATATTTCAAAAACTAATTTACTCCAAAGCTCTATACATTTGCATTCGATTTGTCGATACACAGCCACGCAATAATAATTGTGTGGCTGATTATAGACACAAATTTTTATGTCGGTGCCAATAAATTAAGGCGTTACCCCCACTTGTAGCGCAAAAAAGGCCTTTTTCATGAATTTTTTAAAGGAAAACTACAAAACTTTTTTAATCGATCAATATACCATCTTAAAGAACACATCTTGAAGAACTTTCAGTAATTTTTTTATTGAAAAATATTACATTGTTTAGTGGCAAATGGCCATCAATGAAATAATGTTTTTACATACACGGTTTGCGGTGACCAACATTGCGGCGAAGTGGATCATCTGAAAAAAAAAATGCGGATGGATTTAGTCAAATATAAGTATAAACTAGTCTTTAATCGAAGGATTTTAAAAAATATTCATTTTTCACAAAATGGCGGACAGTCAAAGTTAATGGTTCGATTTTAACGAAAAAAAAACGGCCGTTTTTTGGCTATAAAACGGCCATTTTTTTTTCGAAAAAAAAAATCGAACGATTAAAGACTACATTTTTATGTATTAAATAAGCCTGCAAAATTTCAAGAAGATCGGTTCATTAGTGTTCGAGTAATCTTGGTCACCGACTTCAGAAATGCCATTTTGAGAAAAACGCGTTTAAGGTTTCAATTTCAGTTTACACGAAGAAAATATTTTTTTTGTAAACTTACATAGAGTAAGGGCATAAAAAAACTGCACTTCAAATTGCACTTCAAAAAAATGCAATAAAAAAAAATCGATTTTTTCAAAATCGCAAGTGGGGGTAACCCCTTAAAAGAAATATATTTATATTTGTGTTTATATTTCTTTTAATTTATTGGCACCGACATAAAAATTTCTTTCAACAATAAAGAACAAATTCCATTTTTGCTTTATATGTGATTTTTTTTATTTACAGTGTTTAATTTTTTTTGCGTATTACAATTTTTTTATTTTCATATTTAACTTTGCGCCACAAGCAAAAGCAAAGTTTCGCATGAAATTGCAGTTTACATAATTGGAACGCAAAGTTCCAGTTTAATTTTTTTCGACAAATTTCAGCCACAAAGAGCACTTTGAGTGTCCTTTTTTTACGATTCTTCTAAGTATCGTAAAATCCATTTTTACTTTGCTGCTTGTACTTCATGCTTTTTTTACGACCCTTACAAGAACTCAAAAATTTTTGCACAAAACTTTGCACAAGATATCGGATGACGAAGAAAATGAGAAAAAAAAAAAAAAAAAAAAAAAAAAAAAAAAAAAACAGAATTCCCTTGCGTTCCACCGCTTCAATCTTCAATCTCGCGATTTTCGCTGAGTAACGACAGGATTCCACATCTCTCGTGATTCCTTCGCAGGAGATCTCAGCGCACGGACTGGCGAAAGGAGCGAAAGTTGAATTCGGAAACGTTCGGCGTGGCGTCGACGAGACGCGGTGGTTTCCGTGGCCACGGTTGTTACTACAATCGCGGAATGGGGGGGATGTACCGAGGCGGGGGTGGCGGAGGTGGCGGCAACGTTGGACCGATGGGCATGGGACCTCAGGGTATGATGGGTGGGGGTGGCGGTGGTGGTTACCGCGGTGGATATCGGGGCCAGCGCGGCGGCAATCGAAAGCCCCACGGAGCCAATCAGCAGGTGCAGTCCAGTCAAAACCGTGCCAACAACGAACAATCCACGTCCGTCAGCCAACAACAACAACAGCAGAATGCCGGTGTCCGGCTGGTAACGGGAACCGCGTAACTCCCAACAATTGCACCAACCCCCCCCCCCCCCCCCCACCCGAATACTTATCAACGCTAATGAAAAAAAGCTCAGAGTAAAGGAAACGAGGGCAAAGGAGGAAAAGAAACAACGCGACACTTTGAATAAGTATTCACTTAGAATTTATGGTTTTTACGGTTCACCGGGCCCTGAACGCAAAAAAAAAATGAAAAAAAAAACCGATACGCGGAGGGGCGCTCCGTGAAAGAGAATTGCAGGGGAAAGAAGGAGGCGGAGGAAATATAAACAATCGACTTATGCCGACAGACTGATAATAATTAACGGATTCGAGATAATTCGACGTTTTTTTTTTTTTTTTTTTTTAGGCGGGCCTTCGTTCTTCGATCCGTGACAAAGAGGGCGCTTGGTCAATCATTGATAGTGTCTGTTTATCATTACTTAATTTTTTGTTTCAACGTGGGGTCAACGCGACATTTAGGATTACGGGAGGTAAATTAACGTGCCGAAGGGGCAGGGGGGTGCGAAGATGCGAATAAACCGTTGCGAGCCATCCGACCCGTCCGATGCACCGACCAGTTCTCTCGTTCGACCCGCCCGTGAGGCTCGAAATACTTTGGGAATGGCGATGTTCAAGGCGAAAAAAAAGAAACAGTCGAACATTTTTGAAAAATGCTGGACATTTCGGGATTGATCAGTTCGTGTCCGTACGTCGGTAGTTGGTGGCTTGAAAAAGTGAGTCTTGCGGAGGACGAGAGACTGGAATGGTCACGAGCGCGTACGACCGAGTGATCGATGGATTAATTATGATTGTGCACTGTAAAAAGGTGAGAAAGGATCCGCGAGATGTTTCACTTCCGGTGGATTTAGTAGAGACGGAGAATTAAGAGAGAGAGAGAGAGAGAGAGAGAGAGAGAGAGAGAGAGAGAGAGAGAGAGAAAGGAGTCCTGAGCGCCTCGAGGCAGATAAAATAAAAAAAAGCTCACGAAAAAGCATCTCATCGCATAGCAATTAGTCAACTCCCGGCAGAGAGCCGGAAATTTGTTTTTTTTTTCTATGAAATAGGATCGAGCGCATTCACCTGGGATTAGCAAGAACGAAAAAAAGGCCGCAAAACTCGACTGCCGCGGGTATATGTTGTAACGATCATTATTTTTTTTTGCTATCTGACATTTAGGAGAGTATCGAAGTGTGAAGGAATTGGAATTCGCGGCCCGTCAGTGAGATTTGGCACGCCACTGTAAAGCGATAAAAGAAAAGGAACCTGCAGCAATCGATTGCCTATATATATATATATATATATAGATTCGAAACGAAAAAAGGGCCCCGGCAAACTTTTTATTTATTTAAGATTGACTCGGGTTATTTATCGAAAAAAACAAACGAGAGAAAGAAATCCTCGTGTCGTTCAGCCTTCTCGGATCGATTTTCGCGGCCCGGTCTCGTGTTTTGCTCTCGCTGGGGATATTGGTTTTACGGTGCTCACGAAACACGGGGTTTCGAGTGAACTTTCTTTTTCCAACAAGATAACCGAGACGCGCGCGTCACGGCGCACCGCGGAGCGTTTTGACGAGTGGCTAGACGTATATATATATATATAAGAGAATAAGAAAAAGGACTAAAACGATGGGGAGAGAGAATCGAGCGGAAATACAGCGATTGCCGAGAGTGGAAAGTGTGGTGGATTTTCTTTTGGGTTGTTTTTTTTTTACGTTTTCCCTGGCGCGATCGGACGAAGAATTAAAACAAATACACATAACGCACGATTATATTATACGATACAAGACGGAATAAAGGAAATTGGAATGTTTGAAAGAAAGTGAAGGAAAATTAATAACTGTGTGTGAGAGAGAGAGAGAGAGAGGTTGTGTCAAGAAAAAAATGAAAAAAAAATACGATAATTTGTTTAGCGGCTGTTATTTTTGTATGGCCCTCGCAGAGGGTCCCGTCTCATATATATATATATATATATATATATATATATATATATATATATATATATATATATATATAAAACATATACATACGATACCTACATTCATAAAAGCCTAGACCTTAGTTGAAATATTTGAATAATAAAAAAGAAACAAAATAATAACAAAAAAAAACAAGAGACAAAGTAATGAGAGAAAAGCTCCGACCACGAAGAGATTCCTTGGAGAAAAGCTCGCCCTTGGAAAAAGATTCGACAGAGAAGCAAAAAAAAAACGAAAAGGGACAACGAGAGAAACGTACCATAAATAGTAATTCGAAAGAATCTTTAAAAATAATAACCGAGGGAGATTCCTCGAGTCTACGGGTGAATGGAGTTATTTGTTTTGTACAGCAGATATTGTGATTCCAACGCTGCTGAATAATACTGAGATGAAATTTCAAAACACTGTTCATTTATCTCGGCAATTCCCCTCTAGTTTTCGCGATATCTTTTTTTTAAATCAGCCTTTCATTATTTGTATTACGAGCTTTTGTTTAACTTGCGATTGGTAATCCATTTTTCAAGCACTTGCAATTCCGATGAGCCGGAATTAGGCATGAGGGTGTAAGTTCGGTGACAATGCAATAATATGGTACCGTGGAGCTGGTCTGATGACGGAGGCGGGAGAGCAATGCAGATCGTTAGTAGCATATACTAGGGAGTCGAGTTTGTGCTCATTCGTTTTGTTACGGGCACTTTTTGTTATACATGATAAGAGTCTGATGGCGGTGGAAGGTGGGAACTGAAATTTCCCAATGGCAAATGGTAGGATAATTGAGTTTGGGCTCATTAAGGGGTGAGATGCAGTCGGAATTTTCGAAGAATCGATTTTTTTTTACATTTTCTTAATGTTTCGAAAATATTCCCCGAAAATTTCAAGTCAATCCGATGAATTGTTTCCGGGATATCCCACGAGTAGTGAAGGGGCGACGGGTCCCCGTGGCAGGTAGCGGCTGGCAAACGCGCAAACGATAATAACCGGGAAGGCAGAATGCTTCGAAGACAACAACAAATTGATATTTTGAAAGATTCCACATCGGCAGAAGCCCTATTGTATGGGCCAGGAATTGATGATTCGATGTAAGTAATTGTTTAATTAGTATTTCTATACATAAATCAAGTGTAAAATTGGGAAACGCTTTCAGAAATTTTCAAAAATTTATTACTCGAAAACTATGAACTTTAGGAAAATTTTATAAAGAATACTTTCGTTTTATGATTGCCCAAAAGGTTTAAAAAAATAACTCATCCCGAAAAACTTCAATTTTTTGAAAAATTGTTTTAACAATTGGCTATAAACAATTGAATGCTCGACTTTTCGGCAAAAAATTGTGATATTCGGATTTAGCGGATCAAAATACATAAAAAAGTTTAGCTTCATCCATCGAGGTCAAAATTTTACGAACATATAATTCCGTATCCACATCGAAAAACTTTAAGGAGGTACGGCGATGACCATGCTAGTAAACTTAGAGTCTATTTCACGCCGCAATACCGCCACGTTTTAGATATATGTATATGGCCTATTTTTCGAGAAATATTTTTTAAGTATTGAATTTCGAGTATCCTATTATTTTTATAATATGTAAACAACCTTAATAATCTACTACTCGACTTCAGTAGTACGCCATATCGTTGACGTTTAGCATCGTCGCATTTTCGGTGGTTGTCATCGGTTCCACGCGCCCGGCTTATTTTTTGTAGCCGGTTAACATGGAGAATGAAAATACTGTGGAAGTTTATCAAAAGAGTAACGGGATTGTACCTGAAGTCCAGTTTAGAGACAAATGTAGATTCTGACGGACAAGAATTAGAAAATGAAAAGATAATATTGCGATTGCAAATAAAAAACGTCGCGTTGATGTTAACCTCAATGTCCAATGTCCAATCTGTCCAAAGTCAAAACATATTTCATCGATTGTTATGTTATTTTTCCCTTTCCCAATTTTCACAATATTTGCAGGTATAAAAAGGAACGTTTATTTTATATGACGGTTCTCCCATGCTGAATTTATATATAGATGCGTTGTATAGGTACATGTCGCCAGAAAAATTGAGATGCCTTTGCTGTACGTTAAAGAACTTCAAGTAAATATCGACGAAAGGCAGTTTATAATCCATTAAAAAATGTACGGCTTCGCACAATCATATTTTTAATTCGCGTTGAAAATATCCGATAGACGAATCAAATTTGCGCGGGTATCCGGCGTTGCCACACGTCGAGCAAGATGGCTGCTGTTACGTCACGAGAAGTCTCGCTCTCCGAAAACTTCGGTTTTTGCGACTTTATTTCTAAATTTATTGCTTATTTCTGCGGTGAGCTTTCCAATTCAAGGTGCCTTATCGATCACAAAGATTCAACGAACGCAACCATCAGTTTTTTTTTACGTGTTTCTTGGCTCCAAGTAGCACAAAAAAATCTATATCTGAGAGGACAGGCACATTTTGTCGTTTACGTGTGACTAATTCACGAACTTCAACAATTAATAACTCGGAAAGTGTACGGTACATCTCGTGGAAACTCCGCGTATGCATGGACGAAGGTCTCGACAATGCTATAAAAAAAATCGGGCTTTTATCTTGAACTCGCTCCAAGCACCGTACCTCCTTAAACGCGTTTTTCTCGAAACTATGTTTTTCAAGTCGGTGACCACTATAATTAGTAAACCGCCCGATGGATTTTGTTGAAATTTGGTGTGCTTATTGATAGCATTAAAAACTAGTCCTCAATCGAAGGATTTTCATTTTTCCCGGGAAAAAAATTTCATGTCTGAGTGGATATGTTCATATATGTTTCAGATATTGTCATATATGTATCAGATATTGTCATATATGTATCAGATATATTCATATCTGACATTTTACACTATCATATAAGATTAGGTCTGAGCATATTCCACATTATATATGCATATATAAGATCATATCTGATCAAATACGGTATCTGGCCTGACCATATATGAACTGATATCTGTTTATATATGACTAAGTACCAAGGAGAGTTGGTACCGTAAATTCGTATCTGAACATACATTATGTGATATCTGAACGTATCTGTTCGTATAAGATCATATCCGATCAAATACGGTACCAGACTCTGCTATATAGATCTCATATATGTTTTTATCTGGTCAAGTACCAAGGCAAGTTAGCAGCGCGAAACCATATCTGAACATATATGATGTGATATATGAGCAGGTACGTTCATATAAAATTCTATTCCATCAGATACGATACCAAACCTGGAAAATATACGAAGTCTTATACACCCATACCTTATCGTATATGCAGTTCAGTTGTTCACACATGAAAACGTCTAAATATATGAAACGATATCCCATCAGATACGGCATCTCACCTGACTGTATTATATGGGATCATGCGAATTACTATAATATTGTTAATTATTAACACGTCGAGTGATGACGTGTAAACCCGCTCTATATATGTGAACATTTTAATATCTTCAGGACTGCTCTAATAAGGTTTGATCTGTTTCAACAGGGTAAGATTTGCTCTGATACAGTCGGAGTCATACCTGGTCTGATAGTTCAGATAAACTATGATTCTATCATATGGGCAGGTCTATTGTTCATAGGTCTACTGGGATCCACGGTATTTTATTCTTATATATTCAGATCTGGTCCGGTAGGATCAAATCTGTCTGACAAGATCAGATTTGGTCTAATAAGATTAGATCTGTCCGACATGATCAGATCTGGCCCAAAAAAATCAGATCTGGTCCAACAAGATCAGATCTTGTCTACGGATTGGATCTGGTCAGACCTGCTGCAATATGGACGGGTCTGCTCTCGAAATTATAAAAATGGCTCTGTTATGATCATCCATGCTCAGATATAAGCATACATGATCTGTCATGACATTACATGATCAGACCTGGCCATTTTTCTTGTCTGATCATATCTGATTCTACAGATATGATTCAGATACATTCAGATATATTCAGATATGAACTTTTTTCCCCGGGTTGTTGAAAATTTCTATTTTTTTTTAACAATAAACGAGCGATTTTTTGGTCGATAATCGAAAGTTATCTGTCAGAAGCCGCCATTTTGTCAATTAAAAAAAAACTTCGATTAAGGACTAGATTTATTATTAAACTAATTATTTTTTGGTTTTTTTATTTCAGATGATCCAGTAAAATTTTATGATGGTCACCGCAAAGCACTACATGCCGAAGGGGGTCCGACAAAGATCCCGATATTTTTATAAATAACCAATATTATTCTTTGAAAATTTGTACAAGTCAAGTTGAAATATAACATGAAAAGCCTGTGTAACCACTTTTGTAAAAAAAACTGAATTACTATTTTAAAAAAATGATTGAAAACGCTCGTTTTTTTCACGCCTCTGTCTGCATCTCACCCCTCAAGGCGGGATATACATTTACAACGATCAAAAAATCGATTTCTTTTTTTTATTCTTTAAACGAGAGAACTATATATGTAGAATATTTACCCAAAGTTTCAAAACGAAATTCGAAAAACTTCAAACGCGTTTTTCTGAAAACTGCATTATCGAAATTGGCGTGCAGAATTACTCAAAAACTATTAAGCCAATTGAGTTGAAGCTTGATAGAAATATTGGTACCTTCTACTTGACGAGAATTGCTTTTGAAAAATTGAAAAAAAACGACTTTTTTAATCCACATTTTACGGAATTGTTGCGTGAAATGTTGATTTTTTTGTAAATGCGTGCCGTTTTCTTCAATTTGCATTTTCTTCATTTTAATTACCGTCACATAGACACTATACATGTTCTAACTAAAAAAATGTTTGAACTTTTTTGCAAATCAAAGTTGCTGTAACACTCTGCCACAGTTCAGCCATTTTGATGAATTAATTTAAAAAAATTGTTTTGTATACTTAAATATACTATTAAAGTATACCTAAAGTTTGATAATTGTACAATAATTATTTCTTAGTTTGCAAATCTCAATATCGCTTATTTTTTTTGTGTCTAAATGTATATCTAGTCTCAACTTTGTTGATTCGAGCACTATTTACAATTACACTATTATAAAGTTTGTCGCGGAACCTTTGTAACCTAAGGCAAGGTTTTCGATTACGCCGATGTACGAATGGCATGGGGGTCTGGCAAATAAATAAACACATTCTAATACGAGAAAGTATAAAATGAAATAAACGTAAAGAAAACAAAAAAAAACAAGCTTTTATTTAAAAGGTACTATACGGAAAAGTAAATAATGTTCAGTAAAATTGACAATCAAAACCAAAACGTCAAAAAAATTGAGGTGTCAATCCTCACAAGTACTAATACTCCTTTAAAATTTCTGAAAAAAGCCTCGAGCTTTTAAAATTCATATTTCATATTTTTAAAATATCTACGTTTATGAACCTTTAAAGTACTTGCACCTATGATGATGAATTTTCTGTAGTTATACTGTTTTGACTTTCAATTTTACTGAACGCACATCAATGGATGTGCTAATTACGAAAACGCGACATTTATTTGAAACAGCAAAATTATTTAATGCTATGACACGTAACAGCTTATAATTGTAAAAGTAAAATCGAAAATAAAAAAAAATAATGAACATTGTTTTTTACTCTTTAGTACAGTACCTTTTAAATAAAAGCTCGCTTTTTTGAATTTTCGTTTACGTTTTTACTATGACTTTTATTATTACTGTTATTATTAATATTAACAAGGGTCTGTTGAGTGGGTCTGTTATATCTACAATTCTGTGTACGTGTGTGCGTGAATAACTATAAAACTAAGTTGATTTGGCATTTGCGCTTCAAGAACAGAGAAACGCGCTCGAAAAAAATGGCTAGTTGGAAAAAAATATCAAGGGATCATCACAGTGGAAAATTTTCAAAAAATCGATTTTTTTTTCATTATTTGATAGTATAGACGGTTATAAGCTTGCTGTTTTCATAGGAAAATGTCTACTATATATATATATATATAGTAGACATTTTCCTATGAAAATTCCACAATCGTAACTTTACACGCGTTTGTCTCGAAATGTTTTCAAAACGGTGTACACTCAAAGTAAGAGTTTTCAAGCTCTCCAATTCTGACACAACATTCTTCACCCCATTCTTTATCTGACTATGGAAGCTTATGTCTTTAATCTTCATATTTTTTTTTAACGAAAAGCTCAAAAAAATTGAATAAATTCGACACTTTTTTTCATTCCATAAAAATGTATTTTCTGTTCTTCATGAGTGTTTTGATTTGACATAATAAAATCAGACTGATCAGCGTATTATAAGCGTCGGAAAAAAAATCGCGAAAATCGGCTATTTTGTCGACCCGTTACACTGTGATGATCCCTTAAGGGATATTAACATAACCTTATCCCTTAAGGAATATTAACATCACCTTATTCCTTACGGGATATTAACATAACGTTGTCTCTTAAGAGATAAGGTTATGTTGACGAGGTCAACATAACCTCACAAATTTTCCAACCCAATTTTCTCATAGATGGTTAATTTTTTTTAGGAAAAACAAAGTATTAGGCTCTCTAGAGTATTCCCTGACGCAGAGCTTGATGATTTCCTTTTGCCCTAAATGTTATTCGTCTCTGAGATATCTCTGTTCGAAAATCTCTTGAAAATCTCGAAATCTCTGTGACAGACCACGTGACATATGAGTGCGAAAGAGATAGTTGATTTGCAGATTTCCAGTGCTCTCCCAAACGGTTGACTTTTTCGAAAAAAGAAAAAAAACACCTTCCACTCTGTCGAACGACGAATTCCGTCTTTCTCTTCGTTTGCCCGAAATGTGGTCTGTCTGCGAGAGAACTTGGCAGTGGCATTTTTACCGACTGGGCGTGTCAGCCATGTTCTTAACCTGAGAATCGGGGAAATGTTTTTCTCGAGTCTCGGAGCTCCGTAAAATAATCGTTTTTTGTCTCGCGAAGAATCGAAATTGATACTCGTGAAAAAAGTGTTCTTTTTCTAGATATAGTGAGAGAAACGGATCGAAATTCAGGCGCAGCTCATGAGTCCGGTTCTCGTGTTGTCGCAGACCTCGCGTATCGGTCTTCCTCTCGTAACTTTGGTCTGTTCCACGGTAACGAAATTGTTCTTGTAACAGCGTCGCAATGATCTGTACGCCGGAGTGTAAATCTCGTAAGCCTCCCGGCCGTTCTCGACGACCCAACTACTTCCGGAACGTCCGCTTTTCAGGATCAACATGAGCCCTTGGGCCACGACGTAAGGTCTGTTGAGAAACAGGGATGATTGCAGTAACCAAGAACAAACGAAAATATTGTTACGAGGTGATGGCTTATAATCAAAGTAACGCTCGCAAGTGCCAACGTTTTATTTTAGTGAATATTGTAGATCAATTTAGATATGTAATTTGTCAAAAAATATCTACAAGTCACGTGACATAGAACACCAATCAGAGCGCATGACGTCGCACTGCAAAACACGAACGAGTCGACGCTCTAAGCATACTGCTTATACTAGGCTGATACTGTTTACTTTGTCTTGAAATACAATTTGTGATATTTCTCGAGTGATTTTGAATTTCACTCGAACTGTAATAATGGAGACTGGATTCGTGAAGGCAAATAGTTCGAATTTGCCTAGGATTGACGGCATAATGGTGGCCAATTTCTTCACGAAAAATAGCTACTTCTCCTCTGTATGTAAGTACCAGGTGTAGAAGTATGAAACCGGAATTTCCCTATAGATGGCGCTGGCCATCAGTTTAGGGACCGTAAGACCGCTTCTGCAGCGCCATCATCTCCCTCTTACAGCTGACGAAGAGTTTCAACACACAACAACCCAAGTTTCCTACACCGGTATATCTTTCTATAACCTCAAACATGTCGAGTTTTGTGCCTACGAAATACGATTTGCGGACAGCATTGGTTTTCTGTTATCATTTGAAGAAAACTGCTGCAGAATCGCATCGAATGCTTGTCGAAGCTTACGGTGAACATGCTCTTGGCAAAACACAGTGTTTCGAGTGGTTCAAAAAATTCAAAAGTCGTTATTTTGACGTGAGAAACGAAGAGCATGGGAAACTACCGAAAAAAGTTCGCAGACAACGAATTAAGGCGGTCCTCTAGTTTCTCGAGTCGAAAAAATCGTTTTTTTTTTTTTTTTCATAAATCACATCTACAACATGTGTAGAAAATGTGTGCCAAAGGATTTTTCGATATTCGAAGTGGTTCACAAGTTACGGCCCTGGAACGGAGCAGGTATACTTTCAAACGCGTTTTTCTCGAAACACCATTTTTCGAAACGGTGACCACGATATTTCAGAAACTACTGCACCGATCTTGTTCAAATTTATACAGCATCTTTAACATGTTATAAGCCAGCGATTGAACTAGGATTATCATGACTGCTTCGATAGTTTTTTTTGTACGAGCGAAACACTTAAGAAAAAATGAGTAAAAAATAGAATGTAATTTCCAAAAGTGTATTAAAAAGTCAATTTTTGTAATTTAGAATTCACTCTAGTTCAATCGCTAGTCTTAAATATGAAGATTAAAATGCCGTTTGGTTTTTGATTTCAGATAAGCAGAACAGCCGCAATCTTGGTCACCGTCAAGCACCTCTTTTACTTGATGTCTTCCTGTCGGCCACTATAACGTTTATTCTATTATATATTTTGACTTCAAAAAAATTGTAAAGCTTATTTAAATGTTAATAAAAATTATGCAAAAACAATGAGATTGATTGATATTTCGATGCTTTGCCCGTAAAAAATTATTGAAAAAGCCGTAAAAAAACAGCCGAGAAACTAGAGGACCGCGTTAATCTATTAAGAGCTGTTAAAATATGGTGAAACCGTTAACATTGATCGCTACCAACAGCAAATGATCGATTTAAATCGAGCATTGCGTGAAAAACAACCGAAATATGGAAAAGGGCAACACGAAGTCATTTCGCTTCATGATAATGCTCCATCACACACAGCAAAACGGGTCAGGGAAACGATCGAGGCGTTCAGTTGGGAAATACTAGCGTATGCGGCTTATTCTCCAGACTTGGCTCCGTCCGATTATCATCTATTCGCATCAATGAGGCACGCTCTCACTGAACAACGCTTCAATTCGTATGAAAATGTACGAAAATGGCTCGACAACTGGTTTGCTTCAAAAGAACTGTTTTTTTTTTTGGCGTGGCATTCATAAACTGCCGGAGAGGTGGGAAAAATGTATAAATATCAATGGGGATTATTTTGATTAAAGATTTTTTATCATTTTCAAACAAAAGACGTGTAATTTTTACAAAACAATTCCGGTTTTATACTTCTACACCTGGTATACCCTAAATAATTGTTATTTTTGCAACAAATAATGTATATAGCCACTGTCGTCGAATATCCATAAGTACGAATATCCCTAATTATGCATATCCATAAGTCGAATATCCATAAGTGAGTATAGAGTAGAAATGAGTGCCAGAAAAGGCGGGAGGTAGAGACAAGGGAATTTGTTTGGGTTTGTTTGAGTTCCCTCTATGAGGCATTCTTCATCAACTGGGCCACTTTTTTTTCAATTTCTCCAATCTTTTTCAAAATCTGCCAGTTTAAAATATTAACTTAATAATATTTTAATTTAATAGAATAAAAACTTTTTATTTTTTCCGCATTGAGGAAATTGAAATTTGGCAACGAATGGGAATAACATTATTTTAAACCTAATAACACACTTTAGATTTCGGTACGAATTTTACGGGATGACTGTCACTGGGTAAAGAGTCTGCGAAACAAAATTCAGAATGGTACCTGCAATGGTTAGGATGAAAAAAATAAAAACTCTGCGAAATCTCATAACCGCATATATGCGGTTATGAGATTTCGCAGAGTTTTTATTTTTTATATGAGATTCCGCCGGGCTCTTATAACCGCATATATGTGGTTATAAGATCCTGCAGGGTTTTAATGAGATTTCGCAGAGTTTTTATAACCGCACACATGCGGTTATGAGATTTCGCGGGGTTTTTATTTTTTTTCATCCTGACCATTGCAGGTACCATTCTGAATTTTTTTTCACAGACTCTTTACCCAATGACAGACATTCTGTAAAATTTGTACCGAAATCGAAGGTGTGTTATTAGGTTTAAAAAAATGTTATTCTCATTTTTTGCCAAAATTCAATTAAAGTCGATAATTACCGAGTTATTTCGGATGGCAGAGATAAGAGGGACACCTTGTATATATGTATTTAACGAAAAAAGTCTCATTTATGCTTGAGACAGGCAGAGCCGCAGACTCACGTTTGAATTGGTAGCTCCTCGAGGTTCTTGACAAAGTCTGCCTTCATTACTCGCGACAAGAGCCTGTTCGGACTGTTGATCGTGAGGGCGGTCTCGGTCAAGCCGGGGCAAAGTGTCACCACTCGAACTCCGGTTTTTCTCACGTGGTAAGGAGCCTTTCGATAAAAACATCAAATTATCGTTGTCATTTCATTTTCTTCGATATTCGCACATTTAATCGCGAAAACTTGGCAAATATTTGGCCTGTATACTCACGCCGAGGGATTGCGAGAGGCCGATTATTGCGTGCTTCGTCGCTGTGTAAACGGGCAATTGTGCGGTCCAACGATAGTCTATGTGCTGCGCTATGTTCACGAGAACTCCACCGTTTCCTGCCTGATTCTTTCCCATATAATACATCGCTAGACTTGCGACGTTTACCATTCCGTTCTAAACAAAAATGCGGGTAATATGTTCAATATTTTTACTATGAGTTTTTTAAGGGGTTACCCCCACTTGCGATTTTGAAAAAATCGATTTTTTTATTGCATTTTTTTGAAGTATAAGTATCTGGGCCCATACTTCTGTATGGGCCCGGAATAGATGACTCTATGTAAGTTTACAAAAACATATTTTCTTCGTGTAAACTGAAATTGAAACTTTAAACGCGTTTTTCTCAAAATGGCATTTCTGAAGTCGGTGACCAAGATTACTCGAACACTAATGAACCGATCTTCTTGAAATTTTGCAGGCTTATTTAATACATAAAAATGTAGTCTTTAATCGTTCGATTTTTTTTTCGAAAAAAGTGGCCGTTTTATAGCCAAAAAACGGTCGTTTTTTTTCGTTAAAATCGAACCATTAACTTTGACTGTCCGCCATTTTGTGAAAAATGAATATTTTTTTAAATCCTTCGATTAAAGACTAGTTTATACTTATATTTGACTAAATCCATCCGCATTTTTTTTTCAGATGATCCACTTCGCCGCAATGTTGGTCAGCGCAAACCGTGTATATAAAAACATTATTTCATTGACGGCCATTTGCCACTAAACAATGTAATATTTTTCAATAAAAAAATTACTGAAAGTTCTTCAAGATGTGTTCTTTAAGATGGTATATTGATCGATTAAAAAAGTTTTGCAGTTTTCTTTAAAAAAAATTCATGAAAAAGGCCTTTTTTGCGCTACAAGTGGGGGTAACGGCTTAAATACCTACAACTTTTGAATAAAACAATATTTTTTAAATTCCTTACGTTCTTCTCTAGGTATTCTAATGTAGATTGACGAGAATTTTTGTTTTTTGTTCTAGGTAAAAAATTGTGGATGCTAAATGTCATGCCGCGGAGCGCCTAACAAAAAAGATAACAAATGAAGATATTAGTAGTCGGCCATTTTGAACATCGAAAAAAAAAATTCTAACAGCTTGATATTCATACTAAATAGATGTGTAATTCATTTTATGAGTGAATCACTTTTAGACGAAAAAAATGGTTTAATTCGCACATGATTTTATACCCGTTACTGTAGCCTAACCCCTTAATCGAGAAACGGAAAGTGCTTCAAATTCTTTAATTCTCTACCTCTTCGTGAGAAAATAGAACGCTTATAAGGTCATTAATATATTCGTTTCAGACGGCGTTATCGTATTACTTCTTTCTTCATTTTTTTTTGTTGATAACCTCAATTTTCGGGTCGTCACAGAAGCCTAACCCTTTAACCCTTCGACTGCACACTGGGTCCATTTGACCCCATTTTTTTTCAACTGACTGTATCGCAAAACAAGCTAATCTATTCGGCCGCAGGGCGGCGCTCGAATGTTCACCCACTTCTACTCCATAGGTGGACACCCGGCCCCCATCCTATATCCTGCCCGTGTACTGAGGACAGCTGTCGAAAAAGGACCTGGGGTCGAATCGACCCCGTTTATGCAGTCGTGCGGCGAAAGTCAAAACATTGTTTTTTTTTGTGAAATTTTGTGCTTTATTACTACATGTAAGTGAGTTACGATGGAAAATGCTCATATATATTTTTTATTTTGCGCTACTATAGTAAATTGAGTATTTAGAATGCCAATCATAAAACTAAAAGCAAGTGTCCGTTATGCAGGAGGGCTATGTGCAACGAGCACCGAATGTACTTATGCGTCGATTGCGGAAAATGTGAATAATAATAATAAATAATAATAAGTCATTGAAGTAAAAGTATAATAAATAAGTATAATAAAGTAAAAGTATAATGAATAATAATAAGCCATTGAAGTAAAAAAAATGCGGAAAATATACGTTTTCAACAATTAATCTGCCGAAGGAGACGATTTTTTTCATTTTTTACTATCCCGAAAATGCTCAAATTTAAACCTCCGAATAAAAATACTTTTTGGAAAGACACTGTCTTTTTTCGTATCTACAAATCTTCCACTTTAAAGACCTCAAAGGAATTTTTTTATATTTTGAAGAAAAAAACTGATCTTCTTCGTGTAGGTACGTATTTTTCAACGCATCTCCCACTTGGAACGAACGTTAGAGCGCTTAATTTTTGTTTTTCTTAAAAAATAAACTTTGGGCCATAAAATAAGGATCATTGACTACAAAAAAAAACGTCTAAAAAATATATTTACCGAAATACAACGATGTGAAAAATGTCTGGGGTCGGATCGACCCCATATGCAGTCAGGGTTCGGAAGTGTGCAGTCGGTAAACTGCATTTTTCAGAAAGTATTTTTTTATTTCTTCAATATTTCTTCAACGAATTATTGAAGTCCGTGCAAACTTCATACTTCAATTTATGTTTGTTATTTGATAATTTGCTTTGTTATTTATGGTAAGGAAAGTCAATCGATCTTGATATTTTATGAATCTACTCACAATATTGACCGATATTTCGCGCTCCCATCTACGTTCGTCCAGAACACCTGCGTTGTTGATGACGATGTCGATGTTACCCTCCGTCGCCTCGTGAGCTTTTGCGAACGCGTCTGAGGAAATTCATTTTTTGTTGTGCTATTGCTTTTATCTCATTGCTATGTGATAGTTTTTTTTGCAGTTCTCTTCCGCCAGAAAATACGAATGTTTACGAAAATACGAATAAAAATACGAAAATACGAATACGAATAATAATACGAAATTTGAAAATACGAAAAAACGAATAAAAATACACTTTTTACGAATGTTCCTTCGGGACGAAAAGTCACAGATCTCAAGGTACTATTTGAGTGTAAAAAACAAGCTCCATTTCCTTTTTCTTAATCTCTACTACTTTTTTCCATAATAAACATCATTGTTTATTATTACGATTTATTTTACGATTTTCCTACTCACATAAACTTGCGTGCCATTTTTTTTCGGAAATGGCAATAAAAGAGCTCGAGTGTTTTATTTTAACATTTAACATTATCATATATTTTATCTCCAGGCGGGATATACATTTACAACGATAAAGAAACCGGTTTCTTTTTTTTCCCTTCAAACGATAGAATTATATATGAGGGATTCTCCGTCAATTCAGCCACTTTTTTTCGACCATCTCAGATCTGCCCCACAATTGGTTATATCAAAGTACTACTAAAAGGCATTCTATGTGAATTTTTTTAGATTTTTTTATTCGACATTTTAGAAAATGCCGTTTTTTTTCAAATGAATATATCTCGGAACCTAGAAGTAACTGAAAAAAATGCCTGTACATAAAAGTTGTAGTTTTGTGTTAGCTTTCGAGCGGACGACTTGAAATAATTTTTACGTTGCGGCAACGCTGATTTTTTTCACCAAAAAAGGGGGACAGTGTTTTTTTATTCAAAAACAGCCATTTTTTTGCTGAAAAAATTACAGTCTTCCAGTATGTCTGACGATATCGCTAAAAAATCGGCAGAGTGGCACAGATCGAGGTTCTAGGGTAAAAAAATTAAACCACACAAATTAATTTTTTTATACATTTTAGAAAAAGCCGTTTTTTCCACTCTAACATATCTCAGAAACTTGAAGTTACTGAAGAAAAATGTCCGGACATAAAAGTTGCAGTTTTGTGTTAGCTTTCGAGCGGAATATTTGAAATAATTTTTACGTTCCGGCAACGCTATTTTTTTACCAAAAGAGGGGAAAATTATTTTTTTATTCAAAAACAGCCGTTTTTTTCTGAAAAAATTACAGAGTCTTCGAGTATGTCTGACGATATCGCAAAAAAATCGCCAGCGTGGTACCGAGCGAGGTTCCGGTATAAAAAAATTAATTTGTGTGGTTTCATTTTTTTTACCCTACAACCTCGATCCGTGCTACTCTGGCGATTTTTTTGCGATATCGTCAGACATACTGGAAGACTCTGTAATTTTTTCAGCCAAAAAAGGCCGTTTTTTAATAAAAAAAATAATTTCCTCCTTTTTTGGTAAAAAATCAGCGTTACCGCAACGTAAAAATTATTTCAAGTCGTCCGCTCGAAAGCTAACACAAAACTACAACTTTTATGTACAGACATTTTTTTTCAGTTACTTCTAGTTTCCGAGATATTCGTTTGGAAAAAAACGGCGTTTTCTAAAATGTTGAATTAAACAATCTGAAAAAGTCTACGGGAAGCTAGACTGCACGCCGATTCGCAAGTCCCGCGGCGACCTTATTGCCGTAACACTCTGCCACAGCTCCGTCATTTTGACGATGAATTAATTTAAAAACATTGTTTTGTATACTTAAATATAGTATTGAAGTATACCTAAAGTTTGATAATTGTAGATCAATGATTTCTTAGTTTAAAAAATCCCTCAATATTGCTTATTTTTTTCCTGTCTAAATGTACATCCCGCCTTAATAAAAATTCGGCCCCAATTATTACAAATTATTTGACCCCAATATCCTGTAAATATTTGAAAAAGCTGCGTAGAAAAGTCAGAATTTCTGAGTCAATAATGTGCAACAACCATGCATACTTTCCACCGTTAGTGTGCATCATTTTGCAACTCACCGACTATTTGTTCGCGACTTGTGGTGTCACCTTGAATGAATTTCACTTTTCCCTGTCCGTACGTTTTCTCGACAGCTTTGACGGCACGTGCCGCAGCCTCGGAATCGATGTCCAGAATCGTCACGGTCTGCGTCAACGAGGAAAACGAAATAAACTTCATTCGGATGCACTTTGGCACTAACAAGGAAAGGTTGCAAGCTCGATCTCTCCTATTTCGATGAAATTTGGCATGCTTGTAGAATGGGTAAAAATAGACGACACGTATTTTTTTATATCAGCGGAACACGATTTTTAAGGGTTGAAGCGCAGCCTCCACTGAGAAAACAAATCATTGATCCAATATCATCGGTGTTATTGAATGAAATTTCGTTGATTCAATTGTAAAATTGTTGGTGTAAATAATCGGATTTATTAGTCCAAACAAAACGCTATTGTCGAGAACAATATATTATTGAAACTATCTAAAAAATCATCGCGAACAAATTATATAGTTTTAAATGCATTTTCTGCAACGAACAAAAAAAGCGTTTCAATTCATAACATGAATATTTTTGATTCCAGTACACAAGAAAAATTGAATTTCGCTCGTTTGATTCAGATAAAATTCCTATTGAGTAAATATGTTATTTTATTTCTCTCACCATATCCGATATGGATTTCCAAGTACATTATTCGTTAAAATATTAATATTTTATTTTGATTGAAAAATATTAAGCAATTGTCTGAATTGGTTAAAAAATTATGCGAAAATAAAATTTGTTTCTTGCGCATTTGGTTGAAAAAATTAAACCAAATCATGGCCGAGCGCCACCGAAATTATAGGTGCAAGGAAACCCGTAGTTCTGGGAGTAACCGCTAGAAGCCGCAGGCGCGCTCGTTTCTCGTAAGTGTAACGCGAACCGAAAGCTACTTAAACGCCGGAGAAACTGTAAAGAGTATCGCTTCTTGGCCTGTGACTAAGATCAAAGTGTAGTATCTGTTCCTATCAGATGGATTCTTTCCATGGATATTCCATTGGATATCTGATATTCTCTCCACTATTATCGTCCATGATCATTCTAATGCTCACTTTTTTAAAAAGATTTTAACAAAATTGAGAAACTTTCAATTTTTAAAATAAAACGAATTCGATCAAACACTTTATTGTGACAATTCTATCCCATTCCAATAAACTGCATGCGATTTATCCAATATTTTCAGCAACTCTCGTGAGTGTACATTTATTTGCACCAACAATCAAGAAATGTTTCCAAGTACACATATAATCATATTAAAAACATGACTTCGCGAATTTACAAATATATTCTTTTGATTGCAATGAACATTTATTTCATCGAATATTATATTTTTTTTCTACCAAAGACTAAATGCGTTGCTACAGATGACACCTGTACTCTGTGGCAAAAAATATCATTTCGGATCCATATTGTTGATATTTCAATCATGATATACACTTGTCTGTATCTCATACTAGTTGCATGATATTGCACTTTTGATATTGTACGGAGTACGAAAATGTTACGTCCCATGGCATATTCGTTTCGATGTAGTAAAGAAATAATTCATTCGATTGATTATATTTTTGTACGAAATAAAAAATATTTTAGCAACCGCTTAATTATTTCATCCATACATCTACGGATTGTATATAGAAGGATTTCCATAGAATATAATTTCATTTGAAGGATAATGTAGATAATCAGAGAACAGAAGAGATTTTCAAATAAAATAATATATTACCCAGGTAGGAAATCAAAAGGCTGACGATAGAAACAAGCTTGTGCGAGCCTTGTTTCACCGAGCCTGAGTGAGACAGACCTGGCCCAGGTTTCATTGCATCGTTTGGAGCAGCCTGGAACCAAGACTGGCTGCTTAGCCTAAAATCAGGGTTATTTCAAGCTTTATTCGGCCGGTGAATTTTGAGGCTGAAAAATCAAGGCTGGATGCAGGCTTGTTTCAGGTTGTGATAAAATAAAATAAGTTTAAAATAATATTTTTTCTGTACTTTTATGAAAAAAAAATTTAGCAATAAATTTGTCGGGTGCGAAGGCACGAAAAACGAAAGCGAAGGAGGCAGCTCAGAACATTTAAACATATGCTCTTATCGATATTTATGAGGTACACAAAAAAGTATATACGAAAATAAAAGTACGCAATAAAATAAAGTATTGTTTTTTTAAATATTTTTTATATATATTTTGTAACAAATAATATAACAAATAATAAATATATATAACAAATCAAATGAATTCTTTACAAATTTATTAAATTTACCCCAATGTAGAATATAGAAAACTAAAAACAGGCCTCATATAGCTTCGGGAAGAGTTTGGGAAAAGCCTGGTCATAAATGCTCGTGAAGGCTTCATTAAGGCTCGTTTTGAGCCTTGTTGTTTCGTCGTTTCAGGCTTAGTACAGGCTTTTCTACCAGCCTTTGGTCAAGCCTGTGTGCAAGAGCCTGAAACCGCGTTATCATTCAGAGGTTCAGCTAGGCCTGAAATCAAGCTGGTGCTCAGCCTGAATTAAAAAATGTGAGCCTTGTTTCAGAGCTTGGCGAGGCCTTTTTTCATCGTCAATTCCTATCTGGGTATTTAAATCAATCACATTTTCCAGTATTTCATAGTATTGTAACAATCTTATATATCGGTGGCACCCCGCGTTCAGACATTTTTATGGATCAACCAATATATTTTTTTGATTCTATTGGTTTTTTTTATCAGTGTCGAAAATTGGGGTGTTTTTTCGTTTTTCATCGATAACGTTTTAACGGTACGAGACATGAAAAAAATTCAAATTGCAACAATGCTCATTTTTTCGTGTATTATACATTGGAGATGAGAACGATAACGTTATCGACGAAAAACGAAAAACACCCCTATTTTCGAGGGTGCGTTTCACCCCTTAAAAATCGGGTTTCGCAGATATCAAAAAACACGTGTCGCCTGTTTTTGCCCATTCTACAAGCATGTCAAATTCAACCGAAATCGCAACCTTTCCTTGTAAAAATCCGCGAAAAAGGGAGAATAGCGAAACTCACACTTGCACCGTGCTGCATGAAATGATTGACAAAAGCGTAGCCCAGGCCGCTCGCTCCGCCGGTTATTACGACATTTTTGCCGCAAACGAGGCCGTTTATGAGCTCGAGCTCTTTCGCCTTGTCGGACGCCGACGTGCGTCGATTTCTCTGATGGTGGACATTCGCAGCCGATGAGACCTCTGCCAAATCGAAATAGGCGTGACTCTCCTCTGTTGTCTACACTTTTTTGTGAAATGCTTGTTTTGTGATTTTAAGGACAGGTTACCGTTCATGACGACGAAGAATTCGACTTTTTTAACATTATTTGCATCCTTAAGGGGCTACACTTGCAAAAAAATCGATTTTTTTTGCCTTTTTCGACAATTTTTACTTTCAAGAATATGAGATGCGATTTTCATACTTTCAAGAATATGAAATGAGATTTTTCAAATTTGCTGACATTGAAAATCAAAGAGCAATTATCCGATTGACTCGAAATTTGAACTGAGTACTCTTGAATATATTTACTCTACAATGACGTAGGATATTTTTGATTGGATGAAAATTGACGATTTGGCATTGAAAAAGAACGACCATTTTATAGGCAAGAAAACAGACTTTTTTCATAACTACGCCATTTTGTTAGATTTTGATATTTTTCGAAAACCCTACGTCATTGTACAGGAAATACCTTCCAGTTTAACGACATTTTCTCCTTTTTCGGTTTCAGCTACTCAATCGGCCGGAATCATGTCAGCAGTGGAGGAACTTTTTTTTTGGCGCCACCGAAGGCAGCGCAAAAGTCGCTTGGATCTCAATATTTTTCTATGAAAAAATTATGTAGTATAGGTCAAATATAGCCAAATATATTCTTAATTTTCCGAAACATTTAATTGAGTACTTTTCTTCGAAAAAGTTCCCGAAAATCACCCAAATTTTCAGCGTTCACACTGGTCCCTTAACGCATTTGAAATTGGCGCGCTAGGTTTTCGATTGGTTCTGCTGTTCCCATAGTTCCGACGTTGCCACATTTTAACAAATTAACTTAATTAACAAATTTTAATTTGTTTTAATTTAATTTTTGTTTGTTTAATTTTAATTTGTTTGTTTGTTTAATTTTAATTTGTTTTTTTGTTTAATTTTAATTTGTTTTAATTTAAAATTTAACATTTTAACAAATTAACTTAATTAACAAATTAACAAATTTTAACTCCTCAACAAGCCTCACTTTTTCGTAAACTGGTCGCATATTTTTCATACATTTTCATTAATTAGATCGGTAACCTGTCAATTTTTTCGGTAACATCGTTCTGTACACTATTCCGCACATAATATTCGATTTTTGGGTCACTCTCTTCACAAATGCGGAAGGTATATGCGAGAAACTGAAATGGTAGCGACGTCACCCCGTACAACCAATGCCATCTAGTGGAGATTGATGTGAACTTTAAAATTTGATATTTACCAAACGAGTGCGTAAAGCTCCGTTCTCCTTTTGCCAGGATATTCAGAAAATATACCATAACGATTAGCAAAACTTGCATCAATATTTATTCACTCCAATATTTTTAAACAACAACCTTAAGGAGAGGGTAGGGGTTTCCGCGTGAAAAAAAAAAAAATACTTTTTTGCGATTTTTTCTCATCTATATGGATAGAGTAAATTTATGGAAACCTTTTGTACATTGTTAAGTGTCATTTCAAGAATATTCCGTGAAATTTGTACGCGAAAATATCCACAAACAAGCCGGTGCCGCGTTTTTCTCGAAACCACTTTTTCAAAGTCCGTGTTCACTGCCATTTGAAAACTACATGACCGATTTATTTCAAACTTGGTACACACTTTCTACATATAAAATATCTCCCCCCAACGGTTAGTTTGAGATTTTTTTTACATTGAGGGGGTTTTCCACCCCCAAAATGGCGGAATTTTTCGTGAAAAATAGCACTTTTCACTTGACATGACCACCAAAAATTTAGAAATGAAAACAAAAATTATCAAAGACCGTTGGGGGGAGGATTTGATGATACTTTGACTAAATTTTAATGGTACTTGATTTCAGATGATTTCTTGCTGAGATACAGTGAACACCGCAAATCGTGTTTTTCCAAAGGCGTTCTTGGAAATGCTTTGTCACCGGCTTGTTTGTGGATATTTACGCGTACAAATTTCACGGAATGTTCTTGAAATGACACTTAACAATGTACAAAAGGTTTCAATAAATTTACTCTATCCATATAGATGAAAAAAATCGCAAAAAAGTGTTTTTTTTTGGAATTGTTTTTTTTGGCCGAGGCTGAAGTGCGTACGTACCCATTTTTGAGTGGCGAACAAAGTTCTCGAGCGAACGACAATAACGCAGTGTGTTACGAAGGGTAAGAAAGAGAAGTCGAAAAAGTGCGGCGAGTCTTTGCTCTCGGTGAATCCACGTGTTGGACGTTCGAGAGGACTCCAGCCTTGACTAAACTTGCCACATTCGTGACGGATGGTATTTATAGTTGAACTGGAGTGCCGAGGAGGTACGATCCACGCGACACTCATCCTGCCATCATCGACCCCTTCCACCGTCACGGAGCTTGACGCGCGTGATCCCGCCGAAAGGTCGAACAAATTTTATGCACACGATTCACCGCAATGTATTTATCACTACTTCGTACTTATCCGCTGTTAACGGCGAAACGGAGAGAGGAAGAACGACAGAGGCGAAAGCGTATCGCAATTTATTCGCTTTTTTCCCTGCCAGACGTGTACGAGCGATATGTCGTGGAATGGGATTTCCCGACGTGACATTATAAAATTAATAATAAGGCGGAATATACACATTTACAACGATCAAAAAATCGATTTCTTTTTTTTCTCTTTAAACCATAGAACTACCCAGGTAGGAATTGACGATGAAAAAAGGGCTCGCCAAGCTCTGAAACAAGGCTCACATTTTTTAATTCAGGCTGAGCACCAGCCTGATTTCAGGCCTAGCTGAACCTCTGAATGATAACGCGGTTTCAGGCTCTTGCACACAGGCTTGACCAAAGGCTGGTAGAAAAGCCTGTACTAAACCTGAAACGACGAAACAACAAGGCTCAAAACGAGCCTTAATGAAGCCTTCACGAGCATTTATGACCAGGCTTTTCCCAATCTCTTCCCGAGGCTATATGAGGCCTGTTTTTAGTTTTCTATATTCTACATTGGGGTAAATTTAATAAATTTGTAAATAATTCATTTGATTTGTTATATATATTTATTATTTGTTATATTATTTGTTACAAAATATATATAAAAAATATTTTAGAAAACAATACTTTATTTTATTGCGTACTTTTATTTTCGTATACACTTTTTTGTGTACCTCATAAATATCGATAAGAGCATATGTTTAAATGTTCTGAGCTGCCTCCTTCGCTTTCGTTTTTCGTGCCTTCGCACCCGAAAAATTTATTGCTAAATTTTTTTTTTCATAAAAGTACAGAAAAAATATTATTTTAAACTTATTTATTTTATCACAACCTGAAACAAGCCTGCATCCAGCCTTGATTTTTCAGCCTCAAAATTCACCGGCTGAATAAAGCTTGTAATAACCCTGAGTTTAGGCTAAGCAGCCAGTCTTGGTTCCAGGCTGCTCCAAACGATGCAATGAAACCTGGGCCAGGTCTGTCTCACTCAGGCTCGGTGAAACAAGGCTCGCACAAGCTTGTTTCCATCGCCAGCCTTTTGATTTCCTACCTGGGATATTTTCGCAAACTTTCAAAGCGAAATTCGAAAAACTTCAAGCGTTACAGCGCGTCAACGCTGTGCCTCACGGCTCGGATTCGGAGCGGGCGTGAAGTTCAAACGCGTTTTTCTCAAAACTGCATTATCGAAAGTGGCGTGAAGGATTACTAAAAAACTATTGAGCCGGTTGAGATGAAACTTGGTTGAAATATTGATAATATTGGTACCTTCTACTTGACGAGAATAGTTTTTAATAAATTGAAAAAAAAAAACGACTTTTTTAATCCACATTTTACCCAAATGTTGCGTGAAATGTTGATTTTTTTTGTAAATGCGTGCCATTTTCTTAAGGGGAGATATACCAGGTGTGTAAGTATGAAACCGGAATTTGTGTACAGAAAAAACACGTTTATTGTAATGATATGATACAAATAACTGGAGATGGCTTCTCGGGTCACCTCTAACTGATCCGCCAGTTGTTGTTGTGTTTGAGCGTCGTCTTCGTCCAACAAGGCTTGCAGGTCAGCGTCTTCAAACTTTTTCGGTGGTCTTCCACGTTCTTCGTTCCTCACGTCAAAATCGCCACTTTTGAACCGTTTGAACCACTCGAAACACTGTGTTTTACCGAGAGCATGCTCACCAAACGCCTCCACAAGCATTCGATGCGATTCGGCTGCGGTTTTCTTCAGATGAAAACAGAAAAGTAGTGCTGTCGGCAAATCGTAATTTGTTGGCACAAAACTCGACATATTTATCTCTAATAAACTAATGCTACTGAATGAAACTCGTGTTATTGTGAGTTGGAAATCTTTGTCGGATATCAATACAATAACAAGACACCGCTGACGTGATGTGTCGGTAACTGCATCGACATCTAGCGCCACCTATGGGCAAATTCCGGTTTCATACTTACACACCTGGTACACCTAGGAGCCGGAAAAAGGTCATTTTTGTGAATTTTTTCAAGGAAAACAATTTGAAATTTCGGATTGGTGTTTTAGTTATCTAAAGTGTATACATTCAAAAATATGTTTAATTTTCTTTATTTAAAAATATCAAAAATATACAAGGATATTGTATGATCCTTGGAGCGTCGTAAAAAAATCTGCGTATACGTTACCCATTGGCGTTTCTTCAAAAATCATCTGAAAAAAAACCAAAAAGATTATTAAATTAGATACTATAATCTAGTATTTGCCATAGCCGATTTTGAAAATATCGATTTATGACAAAATGGCGGACGTTTGTACGTAATAGTGATTTTTGGGCCAAAAATTGGTTATTATTTTGCCTATAAAACAAAAACTAAATAACGGAAAAAAAATCCTATGACAAGTACTAGATAATGATGTATAGAATAACCACAAAAAACCTCAAGGCAATCGGTTCATTGGTTTTCGAGAAATTTTGGGTACCGATTTGAAAAACGTGGTTTTGAGAAAAACGCGTTTGAAAATTTGGGAATGAATAAATCATGAAATTTGTCAATTTACATGGAATCATCGATACCAGGCCCATAGTGTAGGTCTTCTACGGTCGACGGAATGTTCATAGCTTCTAAATCCTCGACCTCGACCATCTAGGTGTATATCTCCCCTTAAATTTGCATTTTCTTCATTTTAATTACCGTTACATAGAAACTATACATGTTCTAACTGAATTAATTAAAAAAAATGTTTCGTATACTTAAATATACTATTAAATTATACCTAACGTTTGATAATTGTGGAATAATTATTTCTTAGAATAAAAAATCCCTCAATATAGCTTTTCTTTTCTGTCTAAATGTATACCCCGCCTTAAGGCCGGATCCTGAATTAGAAGGTCCAAAAAAGCGTTTTTTGGGATTTTTTTTAGAAGGGAAACAAACAAATGAGCTCAGTAAACATTGAGGTATCTTTTAATGTATATTAGAAATGTATAATAAAAATGGTCCAACATGAAACAATAAATTACTGCAGATTTATCAGCCTATTCCATGTGCGTCTTGCCACTGCAGTCCCCAATCGGCGGGAAAGATGCAGCTCGTAATTCTTGACTGAAACAAAAAAACCAATAAAATTTTCAATTGTCATATATTTTTCTTTTGGGTGAACTAAGAAAAAGCTGAAAAAATCGTGAAATTATAAATTTTATCAGGTTAAAAAAAATGTGTTGAAAAAAACACTTTGACGTGCTATAAAAATTATTTAAATATACTTTTTCAACGACTTTTGTGGTTCACTCAAAAAAGATTTTCATACTGACGAAAATTAACTTTGGTTTGATTCGATAGATTGTTTATTTTTTTGCCACCACGCCCGCCAATTTGAAAAAATCGTAAAAGTGAAAACTGGAGAAAACGCGCTTCAAAGTTTTTAATAGGAGGAAATATCAATCTCTTCTCTGCTTTTGGCCTTGTATCTTCGAAAATATTTATAATTGGCCTCTGCAACTTTGTAGATATATTCTTGGATAGTTTATCTATCCATTTAAGCAATAAAAAAACTCCGGCTTTAACGGAAGTTTTTACTTCGTTGAGCCAAAATAATGTTAGGTTGTTCAGGAATTACTTATGCGAAAAATATTAAGGAGTTTCGGGACAATTGACAAAATATTACGATTTGATTTGAATGAATACAGTAAATTCTTTATCACTTACTGAATGTATCCTCCAAATTTTAAATCGATCGTCTAGGCCGTTCCTATAAAATTTATAATTGAAAAAAAAAACACTTTTCAAGATAGGGAGATGTCTATGCTTATCGCTGAATGGCAGTTTTACGCATGAAAAAGTATGAAAAAATGTTGGAAGTGTTATGCAAAACCGTCAAATCCCTCAGTACATTATGACAATTTTTTCATCAGTGTCATAATGTACTCCTTGTGTTATCTGATCATAGGCATCTTCCTATGTTAAAAAGTGTTTTTCTTTAACTGTAAATTTTATAGAAGCGGTGTAGACAATCAATTTAAAATTTGGACAGTGCATTTATCATATAAGAAAGAATTTACTGTATACATTCGAAGCAAATGGTAATATTTTGTCAACGGAAAAGTTTCATACTTACACCTAACCTAACTTTCCTCCTTTCGTACATGGCAAAATCAACATTTTTTTCGCCCAACAAAGTGTAGGGTGTCTCAAAATAACCTGACAATTTCATTTATTAATAAAACATATTATTTATTCGAAAAGTACGACCAGTTTTATTTCAATATAAGGTACAAATTGCCATACACTTTTCGTTCCAAAAAACCCCAGAGAAATACGTCCAATGGCGTCAAATCGCACGATCTTGGTGGCCAATTCACAACCTGCCCGCAGTGTGGCAGGTTGCGCCATCTTGTTGAAAGAATGTGACTTCCAAGCACGGTCTTACATACAGGTCTGGAAACTCCGTTAGTTCACATGGCTCCGTTGCCGAAGCTCGACTAGAGGCGCTGCAATCGAGGAGTGTTGTATGCGACAGAGACAACAATACTCACGCATTCGTGTTATAGCCTAACCTAAGAATCGAATTTTTCTACAGCTATTGAAAAACTAACGGTACTTCGATGCAGATAGAAAAACAAACTTACAACGTGACGAGTATAAATCCAAAAAATCGATCCAGCAATCAAATGGCAAATTTTCCATCGATTCCACCATTGAAATCCAAACGAGTCTAATGAGGATAAATCAATTTTATTCTCTTATATATAAAATGTATTCTTCAATGCATACATAGGTGCAGAAAAAGAACGAGCATTGTAATAAATTGTAAATGGCGCGAGTTATCGGAGTTACTGCTCGCAAGTATTTCTATGTATACGTGTCCATCGACTGTTATTTTTGCTAACAATCAACATGGAGATAGCACCTTATATTTCGAACGCAAACATAATTTCGAGTGAACCAGTCCTATAATAACAATTAATTATCCCTTAAAATTCAAATGATGGCGTAAAGAAAGATATTTATCAATTGCTGTTGTGCAGGTACAAAAAAAAATCGAAAACAGAATGTACAAAATAGCGAAAGAAACAAAACTTTATTCGTTTGTTAATTTAGACAATTATTTTTCAACAACATTTTTTGTCAATTTCATATTTTCTTGGAGGGTATTTTGCCTCATGGACAACCTAATATAGTAAACGATTGTGTATGATAAAATTTCCAAATCATGTTCTTCGCATGAAAAAGTAAACGTATAACCTGCTAACACGTTTTCGAGCGCTTTAAATTTTAAGTTAAAACGTTAAGCTTTGAGGCATGCTTCGCAAAACACGATTCAACGTAGCGTATAAGATTAAAGAATGTTAAATTGGCATGGATTAACCGGCCACCAGATTTCATATCCACAAATCTAGAAAGGGCAGATGAGTCAGCAGTATTCGAGCAGACCCCTTCGCAACAGATAACACATGTATCGTATCTCCTATCCAATCAAAACAACACTCCTTCATACTAGCGACACCACAAATTCAGCTTCGATAGTCGAGTCACCTTCACTACCGAAATTTCATCGAGTTTCCAGACGTGTATGGAAGACCGTGCTTCCAGGTCCGTGCCGTTTGTGTCATTTGTCGGATATTGTGTTCCACACATAACCTCCATGTTTGTACCTTATATGAAAACAAAAAAAAATCGTACTTTTAAAATAACTAATACGATTTATCAATAAACTAAAATGTCAGGTCATTTTGAGACATCCTTTAGAAACCTCCCCGAATGCCTCCCCTCTCGTGTTCCTCCAACGTTGAATCACACACGTCGGATATCGATGACGCGAATCGACAATTTTTCTCCTCGAGGCAGAAGTAAGATCTCCATCTTCCCATTTTCCTGCGCCGCGTTAAAAGATCATGGCCTTTTATTTCCCGTACGCTCGACAAGCAAATTTCATTCGAAGGAAAATCGTTATCGCGATTTCCATAGATTTCTCCGATAGATTTACGATCGCTAGTGAGCCCGTTGAGCGCGGGCGTGTTGAAGAGAAAGAGAGGTTAAGTTGGCCTTTGACCATTGGGCGATGCGCCGATGCCGGGCTTGAACTTTATACCCGCGAGAAGAGAACGAGATAGTAGCGTTGATTACTGGAAGTTCTCGCCGGTCGCCACTTCGTGGGATTCGCTCGTACGAACGATAAACTCGTAACCGAACACGATTGTTCGAGCTCCTTCTCTCGCGCTCCCTCTACATTGTCCAATTTTTCGCGTCATCGATCATACGAATTCTTCAGCTCCGCGTTCTTTGTTTGTCTTGCTTTCTTTTTGCTCCGTATTGGAGCTTAATCGAACGTGTGATATGGGAAAAGCGCGTCTCTGGAGGAAACGTTGACACCGCGCACGACGCGACAGCGAGGCCAGCACGCGTACGGCCTTTTTGCCCTCGTTTCGTTATTTATATTTGTCTTAATTGCTGACATGTGCGCGTTAGTCGAGGCGAATGAGAGTGGTACGATTAGGGGGGAGGTGGGGGATGGCGAGATGGTGAGAAAAATGTCTCAATCGGCTATATCTATGTAGGTGGGTCAGAAAATTGCATTTGCCGAAAATATTAATTTTTTGATTGGTTTTGTTCCAGCCGTATAGGATCTTCCCCTTTTTGCGAGCTCTAATCCGCCTCAACTTCGTTCTACCTCCGTTTCCACATCCCCCCTCTGCCGCCCCTTCCACTACCCCTATGTCCCCTCTACAACTGTCCCCTACCTCCCATTCCACGACCCCCCCCACCTTGCGGCCGCAGCCGACCCCCTCTGTATCGTATACACCATGACATATCTGCCATGGGCATAGGGAAGCTGCGGAAAACCTTTATCGATATAGCCGGTCTCAAGTTCGCCTCCCAGCAGCCCCCTGTAACCATCACTTATAACTGATGGTCAGCCCCCTGTCACCATCAGTCATACATGACTCGCGTAATGTCCGTCGTTTTTATTTTCAATCGCTGCCACGTGTGGCGCTAGTAGTCACCTGCTCGATAACTATATAGGTGACATATAACCTGTGAACCAGCCGAACCCACCAAACAATGGAGAAAATGTTTATAATAATCATTATTATAATATGATTATTTCAATCGTTTAAAATGATGTAACTCGAAATGTATTTGTTTTTTGGCAATTAGAGACCAGGAAGCAAGTGTATGCGTGCGTGTCGGTTTCTCAAGCATGAAAATTTCAAGAAATAAATCGATAATTATAAATATGCGGAAAAAATTATA
This sequence comes from Ophion slaviceki, assembly GCA_944452715.1. Classification (NCBI taxonomy): domain Eukaryota; kingdom Metazoa; phylum Arthropoda; class Insecta; order Hymenoptera; family Ichneumonidae; genus Ophion; species Ophion slaviceki. Next base: position 3,726,710 of record OX101795.1, on the reverse strand, counting down.
TTTTTCCCTTGAATAATTTTTAAATTCAAAATATCAACATTTAATGTACATTTTAATAAAAAATGACCAGTTTTTTCTTTATAATATATAAATGACCCTTGAATATTTTTCACGTGGTACAAAATTTCAAATTTTTTTTTTTACCGTTTCATTTTCTGTCAACACATTTTCTGACTGTAGCTGTTCTGTCTGGGTCCACGGAAATAGCGATGGGACACTTCCTTGTTTCAAGTGAGGAATTTTGTATTTCCCCTGAAATATTTGTCATAATTCAAATGTAAGAGGAAAAAAAAAATTCGGGTTACGACAAAAAAAATGATCGAACTCACTATTCCAAGCACTTTTCCATCGGGACTTAGAAAGTGGCGTACCAAAATTATTTCGGTTTTCTGGAAATGCTTCTCGCAAACTGCTTTTTCACGTTTCACACAGCTGCTCTTTCGCCGCACAGCTATTTCCCACAAATTCTCACCTTGCAGGTTCTTGGAAATTGTGAAAAAATTCACCTTTTCTGGGTTTGATTTGTACCCTGAGGTACAACCAGGGACGATGCATATCGGTATGATTTATCTCAAACCAATTGCCGCTGTTCGTCGTTTGATAATTATAACCTACACACAATACAGAAGGTATGTCATGGTAAACAAAAAATACAGTTCACAGATCGCGAATTGATTTTTTGACATTTGAAATGTTCTGAAAATTGTAGTGTACTCACAAGCCACAAGTCACGACACAACCGTACAACGCGTAAAACTCCAAATATTCCGAAAATGTTATTATTATATCGAGCATGGACCGCGCATGCGTAAAAGAAATCGAGCAGGTGACTACTGGCGCCACGAAGTGGACTGTAGCGAAATCAAACATCCCGGACAACACGCGAGTAATTTATTGCCATAGGAATAGTACCCAGTGTCAGGGGGCTGCTGATGGTATACATCGCTCTCGTAATGTCCGTCGGTTTTATTTTCAATCGCTGCCACGTGTGGCGCTAGTAGTCGTCTGCTCGATAACTATATATGCCGTATGCTCTGTGAACCGGCCGAACCCACCGAACGCGTACAATATTCTTGCATTCGAGTTGCGACAAAAATTTGAACCAGCCACAAGACACAACCACAACCATAAAACGCGGTAAACCCTCCAAATACTCCGAAAAAGTGATTATCATATCGAGTATAGAACGCGCATGCGTAAGAGAATCTGGGCAGAGGACTACTAGCGCCACGAAGTGGACTGTGGCGCAATTAAACATTCCGGACAACACGCGAATAATTTATTGCCATGGGAATGGACTGTCTCCCAACAGGGGGCTGGTACCTCTTACCCCTTACCGTATATAAAAATGCTACGCTTTTCGACCGCTTTATTTAGTTGTACATCTCCTCACGGCGCTAGTAGGTAACTGACAATATTCTTATTGCGCAGGCGCGAGGCCACCCGGCGTACTTAACCACCTCGACGCCGAATACGAATATTTTGACGTTTGGAGTTCAAGGGGCTATGCCAGTGTGACACTTTGAAAACATCGATTCTTTTTCCGACAGTCTATATTTTCAAGAATATCCTGTAAAAATTTCAAGTATCTCTATCATTTTATCTTGCATAAATCTATAGTTGAATCTTCAGACGCGTTTTTCTCGAAATGAGATTTTTCAAATTTGCTGACATTGTAACTCAAAGAGCAATTACCCGATTGACTTGAAATTTGAACTGAGTACTCTTGAATATATTTACTCTACAATGACGTAGGATATTTTTGATTGGATGAAAATTGACGATTTGGCATTGAAAAAAACGACCATTTTATAGGCAAGAAAACAAACTTTTTTGCACAACTACGCCATTTTGTTAGATTTTAATATTTTTCGAAAATCCTACGTCATTGTACGGGAAATACCTTCCAGTTTAACGAGATTTTCTCCTTTTTCGGTTTCAGCTACTCAATCGGCCGGAATCATGTCAGCAGTGGAGGAACTTTTTTTTGCGCCTCCGAAAGCAGCGGATAAGTCGCTTCGATCTCAATATTTTTCTATGAAAAAATTATGTAATATAGGTCAAATATAGCCAAATATATTCTTAATTTTCCGAAACATTAAATTCAGTACTTTTCTTCCAAAAAATTCCCGAAAATCACCCAAATTTTTTCAGCAGTCACACTGGTATAGCCCCTTAAACGCGTTTTTCTCGAAAAACTGTTTTCAAAGTCGGTGGACATGATATCCCGAGAGCCATTCGATGGTTTGCTTCTGAACTTACGGGAGATACGATGAGTATTTAATTTTCGAGGTCACCTTTCGGTTTTTTCTTAAAATAGATAATGTTGGATAAGACTTGATCGAACTTTTTTCGTTATTGTGTTTCAATCGTCAAAAAAAACTTAGCATTTTTTCTTCGATTTTTCGAGAAAACGTTTTTTCTTAAAATCGATATATCATTGTCTAAGACTTGCCGGATCGTTTTTTGTTATCGTATGTTGGTCGTCAGAAAAAATGTTGAACTTTTTTCTCCGATTTTTCGAGGAAAAATGACGTTATTGTTAATAACTAATGGAAACGAATGTCAAGAAGGAAAATGTCAGGAAAAATAAAGTTTTTTTTCTTGAAATCGACAATGTTGGCTAAAACTTGATCGATCTTTTTTTGTTATCGCGTTTTAATCGTCAAAGAAACATTTGGAATTGTTTTCATCGATTTCTTAACGAAATATGACATTATTGTTAATAACTAATAAAAAAAGTGCCACGAAAAAAAACGTTAGCCTTAGGAGGCAAGCAAAAAATTGATATTTTTTACCCAAAGTACTGGTTCTTTTGCTTTTGAGGGATCATCACAGTGTAACGGGTCAAAAACAGCTGATTTTCGCGATTTTTTCTTCCGATGGTTAGAATACGCTAATCAGTCTGATTTTTTTTTATGTCAAATCAAAGCGCTCATGAAGAACTATTGAAAATAAATTGTTAAGGGGTTACCCCCACTTGCGATTTTGAAAAAATCGATTTTTTTTATTGCATTTTTTTGAAGTGCAATTTGAAGTGCATTTTTTTTTGATGCCCGGAATAGATGACTCTATGTAAGTTTACAAAAAAAAAAAATTTTCTTCGTGTAAACTGAAATTGAAACTTTAAACGCGTTTTTCTCAAAATGGCATTTCTGAAGTCGGTGACCAAGATTACTCGAATACTAATGAACCGATCTTCTTGAAATTTTGCAGGCTTATTTAATACATAAAAATGTAGTCTTTAATCGTTCGATTTTTTTTTGAAAAAAAAATGGCCGTTTTATAGCCAAAAAACGGCCGTTTTTTTCGTTAAAATCGAACCATTAACTTTGACTGTCCGCCATTTTGTGAAAAATGAATATTTTTAAAAATCCTTCGATTAAAGACTAGTTTATACTTATATTTGACTAAATCCATCCGCATTTTTTTTTCAGATGATCCACTTCGCCGCAATGTCGGTCATCGCAAACCGTGTATATAAAAACATTATTTCATTGACGGCCATTTGCCACTAATAAATGTAATATGTTTCAATAAAAAAATTACTGAAAGTTCTTCAAGATGGTATATTGATCGATTAAAAAAGTTTTGTAGTTTTCTTTAAAAAAATTCATGAAAAAGGCCTTTTTTTGCGCTACAAGTGGGGTAACGCCTTAATGCTATCAGTAAGCACACCAAATTTCATCAAAATCCATCGAGTGGTTTTTGAATTATAATGGTCACCGACTTAAAAAACACAGTTTCGAGAAAAACGCGTTTAAAGTTTTTCGATGTGGATACGGTATTATATGTTCGTAAAATTTTGAGCTCGATGGATGAAACGAAACTTTTTTTTATGTATATTGATCCGCTGAATCCGAATATCACCATTTTTTTGCCCAAAAGTCGAGCATTCAATTGTTTATGGCCAATTGTTAAAACAATTTTTCAAAAACTTAAAGTTTTTCGAGATGAATTATTTTTTAAAAAATATTTTGGGCAATTATAAGACGAAAGTATTCTTTATAAAATTTTGCTAAAGTTCATGGTTTTTGAGTAATAAATTTTTGAAAATTTCTGAAAGAGTTTTCCAATTTTACACTTGATTAATGTATAGAAATACTAATTAAAAAATTACTTACATCGAATCATTTATTCCTGGCCCATACAACAGGGCTTCTGCCGATGTGGAAGCTTCCAAAATATCCATTTGTTGGTGTCTTCAAAGCATTCTGCCTTCCCGGGTATTATCGTTTGCGCGTTTGTCAGCCACGTCTATACGGTGAGAATAGACGTGGCCCCTTCACTAATTGTGGGATATCCCGGAAGCTATTCATCGGATTAACTTGAAATTTTCAGGGAATATTTTCGAAACATCATACTTCAAGAAAATGTTTTAAAAAATCGATTTTTTGAAAATTCTGACTGCATCACACCCCTTGAGAAACAAATATTTTTTTTAGATAAAAAATGGCACAGGCTTGTCTGGCATCGCAAGCGCTGTCACCCCAAACACGTCCCAGGAAAACGACCGTAACTTTTTTACCGTTTGAATTTTTTTAACCAAATTTTCACACAATTTAGATAAAATGTCATACTTTAAAACGTATATCATAGTTGTTCGATAAAATTCAGTTTTATACACAAAAAAAATCTTAAACATATCCTTACTTTCAGCCTTCTCAGGTGTATATAAACCCCCAAGAAAGAAAACATTTTTTTAACACTCGAAACTTGTAAACAATACAATGAAAAAATTAAAAAAATATGCGATTGTTTTATGACCTAAAAAAAAATTCATGAAAAATTACTCATTTTCAGGCGTCTAAAGGGATTTCCCCTTTAATTTAATGACTTTTGCACCTCTTCCCCATATCGGTCTCTCCTTCTCGCAAAAGTTGATAGGTGATTCGAATTCCGCGAATAAAAAAACCGTGCGATATCAACTTTTATCGAGAGGCCAACATTGTTTTGCTTTTTCTTACATCGTTATCTTTGTGGAGTGTGGGATCGTCTATATGTAGGCGAAATAGTCGATGGAAAAAAAGGAGGAGCAACAACTGCGCGTTAAACTCGTGCGGGTCACGCTGCTGAAAGTTTATCGGGCTGACAAAAATTCGGTGTATCCGTGCACTGTTGATAAGAAAATTTGACTCCCGCGGACGGATAAGAACAATTTTTTTTTTCACGTAGACGAGACCCCCTTGAGGATACGACTCGTAATTGTCGATATCATTCACATTCGTCCTCTTTATATAATATCCTGGTTTTGCCGGTCGTATCTGCGGTAGACGTTTCAAAAACAAATTTCTTTTTTTCACATATCTACGAGTGCAGTCTTTTGGGTGGGATGAAGATGCAAGTCTCGGGTGCATGTAAAATCTGGTAATTACCGGACGCGAGCTCTCGACGTAGGCGCTCGCGTATTATCGTCGATGACTTTTTTGTTTTTGTCTTCAAATCGATAACGAGCTTGCGGAGTCACGCAGCTCACACTTGTCGTGGGGAGCGAAGCCCGCGGATTCGTCGAGGCCTCTCGCGTCTAGTTTTTTTTTCGAGTTTTTTTATTTTCCCCTCTTGGGAGACGGGTCGTGAGACTCTTCGGAAGAGCCTCGTTCGCTCGGTTATGGTTGTTTTCGGGTTAGGGCGAAATGCTACCATCGAGGTCATAATTTTTTTCTGGATGTTTGTCAGCCCTTTGCTGATCATCCTGTGCAGTTTGAATACGATAAGCAGTACCGTTAAAAAAAATAATTTGGGAAACTCGACGTATTTCGTGGACTGGTTACATTACGCTTATGGAAAACAAACGATCCCTTTTTTACAAGCTTTTATTCGAGGAGAGATGTAGACGTAGATGGTCGAACAACAAAATTTAGAAGCTATGACCCAGGTAGGAAATCAAAAGGCTGACGATGGAAACAAGCTTGTGCGAGCCTTGTTTCACCGAGCTTGAGTGAGACAAACCTGGCCCAGGTTTCATTGCATCGTTTGGAGCAGCCTGGAACCAAGACTGGCTGCTTAGCCTAAACTCAGGGTTATTTCAAGCTTCATTCAGCCGGTGAATTTTGAGGCTGAAAAATCAAGGCTGGATGCAGGCTTGTTTCAGGTTGTGATAAAATAAAATAAGTTTAAAATAATATTTTTTCTGTACTTTAATGAAAAAAAAATTAGCAATAAATTTGTCGGGTGCGAAGGCACGAAAAACGAAAGCGAAGGAGGCAGCTCAGAACATTTAAACATATGCTCTTATCGATATTTATGAGGTACACAAAAAAGTGTATACGAAAATAAAAGTACGCAATAAAATAAAGTATTGTTTTTTAAAATATTTTTTATATATATTTTGTAACAAATAATATAACAAATAATAAATATATATAATAAATCAAATGAATTCTTTACAAATTTATTAAATTTACCCCAATGTAGAATATAGAAAAGTAAAAACAGGCCTCATATAGCCTCGGAAAGAGTTTGGGAAAAGCCTGGTCATAAATGCTCGTGAAGGCTTCATTAAGGCTCGTTTTGAGCCTTGTTGTTTCGTTGTTTCAGGCTTAGTACAGGCTTTTCTACCAGCCTTTGGTCAAGCCTGTGTGCAAGAGCCTGAAACCGCGTTATCATTCAGAGGTTCAGCTAGGCCTGAAATCAGACTGGTGCTCAGTCTGAATTAAAAAATGTGAGCCTTGTTTCAGAGCTTGGCGAGCCCTTTTTTCATCGTCAATTCCTACCTGGGGAAAATTCCGTCGACCGTAGAAGACCTACACTATGGGCCTGGTATCGATGATTCCATGTAAGTTGACAAATTTCATGATTTATTCATTCCCTAATTTTCAAACGCGTTTTTCTCAAAACCACGTTTTTCAAATCGGTACCCAAAATTTCTCGAAAACCAATGAACGGATTGCCTTGAGGTTTTTTGTGGTTGTTCTGTACACCATTATCTAGTACTTGTCATAGGATTTTTTTTCCGTTACTTAGTTTTTGTTTTATAGGCAAAATAATAACTAATTTTTGGCCCAAAAATCACTATTTATGTTCAAACGTCCGCTATTTTGTCATAAATCGACATTTTCAAAATCGGCTGTGACAAGTACTAGATTATAGTATCTAATTTAATAAACTTTTTGGTTTTTTTTTCAGATGATTTTTGAAGACACGCCAGTGGGTACCGTATACGCAGATTTTTTTACGACGCTCCAAAGATCATACAATATCCTTGTATATTTTTGATATTTTTAAATAAAGAAAATTCAACATATTTTTGAATGTTGAACTTTTGATAATTAACAAACTTAAATTAATGTTGAACTTTTAGATAATTAACAAAAAAAAATCGATTTTTCAAAAGTGCCAACCCTTACCCTCCCCTTAAATAAAGCTTGTTTTTAAAAAAATATTTTTTATCCGTATACATTTTCAGTACATTATTAATATTTGCTAAGAAACTGCTACCACGGAGCTGAAAAAATAGGTACGGTTCGACTAATTATGAGACCTACTTGGTACCATGAAAATGAGGATTCACAGTACCGTTATAAAATAATTAATTTTTTTAATAGCGAATTTGTGCAAAAATCAAGGACACCAAATATTAGGCTGTGCAATCATGGCAACGTCGTAGACGGCACAAATGCTACCTATCTTATCCGTATTCGGTAGTTATGCCCGGGAACTCAAAGTACTCGGTCAGGATAATTAACAACGAATATTATTTGTTCTTATTCTCTTAATTAATCAGGTGGGCCTACTACGAGCGCTCCCGCAGAACCTACTGCCCCCCCTTCCGGCCTACTGTACAATGCTAAACAAAAAAATTAATTTATATAGAATCTATTTAAATAAAATAGGTTTTTTCCTTGTCTCACAGCCTACTACGATCATATTCCTTTCAAAGATATTTATATATGTTAATAAAGATGAGATTCAAATTAATCTTTATTTGCTTACAATGTACACTGTAAAGCTAAGCGTACTATATGCATAAAATATTTCATAAATCGAAAATAAAATGAAGTCCTCAATTGAGAGCTTTACCACAAGGATTTTTCATCGTAATTCGTCATTCCCTGGCCTTTAGAAATGATTTTTTTCGAAGGAAATATTTGCCCTATATGCGAATTGAACCTAGTCCTACCTACTCATAGCTACGCTCCGCTGCCCCTATGCTACCGAGTGCTTATAACATTTTGGTCGCTGATATGGCATAAGAGACCAAATGAATACCTCTAACTATTTGTTGTATCACATAAGCTATATCAATTAGTTAATATGATTGTGATAATTAGAGAGTTTCATCGAATAACATGATTTGATTCGAACAAACAAACACACACACACACACAGATATATATATATATATATAAAATTCCTCTCTCTCCACCTTCTCTACCCCCCGCCCCTTTGATATGAGTGTTGCAAGAAAGATGGACCATTAGTTCAATCAAATAGAAAAATGTCAATCAAATAGAAAATTCTACGAAAATTCTATTTAAGGTAAATTTAAAAAAAATAACTAGATCCATTCAGTGAACTTGACTAAATTGTTTTTTTGAACAGATGAAAATGTTGAACTGATGAAACCGAATCACAGATTTATTAGGATCAAATAAAATATGTAGTTATTGGACGATATTAAATAGATTGATTTTCTATAAATAAACATTTTTGAAATCAATAATTTTAATAATGGAATGCAATAGGAAAAATTTGGTTCTATGAAAAATCTAGTTAATTTAAATAAAAGAGAATCAAATAGACGCGGTTAGTTAATATCATAATATTTAGCGGAAAAAAAATAAAAATATGCTTCATACATACACGTGGAAATATTTTTTAAATGTTCGACGTGCTAAAAATGAAAACAAAGAAAAATCAAACATTTTATTTGAAATCGACGGTAATCGGCCATCGCCATTTATCAACTCATTATTGAATAAACAAAAAAAAACAAAACGAACAAAAACAAAAAGAAAAAATCGAATGAGGTTGAATTCTAAACCGACAATTTCAATCCTTTAGAACATGAAATACACTATAATTAACACCTTAACGTTTCATATAGAAATCAAAATTATATGTTATTTAGATCTTCACTGCCAGCCAAAAGTTTTCGGACACTCCACATAATCGCAAAGCGTTTGAGCGCTGGGTAATTGCCAAATAATGTTAGAGTACTATAATTCATTTCATTTATTATTTCACGAAGATAGTATAAAGATCTATATGATTAAGTAATTTTACAGAGCTTTGTAGTATCTTCGTAAAATAATTATTATTGTACCATAAGTTTGCAATGATCCAAAGTGATATTAAGTTTCGCAGTTATCTGAAGTGTCCGAAAACTTTTGACTGGTAGTGTATATTCGAATATATTAACGCAACCACATATTTCGAGTATTATATATATATATATATATATACCGTCGCTTAAAAGTTTGGATACACCAGTCGATATTTCTTCCTGCACTAAAAGTCACAGAGCTTCGTAAAAAAAAAAGATAACCAAATTTACCGAACGGCGTTTTGACGGGAATAAATTCAGCTTTATATTGCTTTTCTGAAATATTTTTTTATAATTTTCTTTTCGACCCGGTACGCACTTTTATACGTGACTGATTTTCGGCTTTTTTTCGACCATCAAGAATTGGGCGCATGACTTATGCAAAAAAAATTTGTTACGTTTATCGATGATGAACTTAAATAGCAGGATAGCAGGAACTTCATTTGCGTTTTTTATAAAGTTTTGTACGATTTTTTTCGCAATGTTATTTCATTTTTTGCTAAAAAAGACTAATTCTAGATAATGCAATGTAAGTCGAGAACTAGAGGGTTTAAGAAGAAATGTCAAGGACGAAAAACGTCGCGTAAGCTTATACTCGATAGACTGGCATTTTTTAAAGAATTTTCCTGTGAGATTTTTTCTCACAGAAAAACGCCCATTAATCCGATGGAATTGGAGGACGACTGTATATACAAGCATTCTTTTATGAATTGCCTATAAAATAATAATAAATCGATATTGAGCAAATTTGATTGTTTTCGCATATTAATATTGCACTAATAATTTGATAAGGGGACGATATATTTTTATTAATTTCGTATTATTTTCGTCATCGAACGGGTTACCGATCAGGCCACAATGGAATGATGATAGAGGAGATATCGAATTTAGGCCGAAAGCAGGTTAGGTGGGGTCGAGGCAACAGTTCGAGATTGAAAGCAGGTTAAGGAGGCCTATGCTCTGCACGTTTCACTGAAACTGGGGGTCGAGAGAAGGTTTCGGAGGTCTAGCAGAGGCTACCCTGGACCAAGAGGAGGTCTCTTCATGGCACTGAACTCGACAAATGAGGTTTCGTCGGTTCAACGGAGGCTGGCGTATTACTTATGTATTACAAAAGAAATGGGTCCTGCGAGGGTTCAGAGGAGGCTAAAAAGTTTGACTCGGGAAGAGACCTCGCGATGTTGCAACTCCCATATTGCGAGTTTATTGATTTAGTTTCAGTAAATGTAAACAGCACAAATTAGATGGGTCGGTTACTTTGTTTATTCTATAAAGTGATATACAATTCGTGCAGAGTAGAGAGATAATCGGGGGACGGAAGTGTTTTTAGACTTGTCCGAGGGTGTCCGAACTGGGGGTGTCGTCGTTGGGCTCCTTCTGGGGCATGGCGTCCGGCAATTGGACCTCGTAGACAGGCTGTCCATCCTCGCTCACCCAGATACTCCCGTTCTGGGCGCACCTTATCGCATACACCAAACCGTGAGCAACCGTCTCCAATCTAAAACGACGCCAGACGGAAAAAGTCATTACTTAAGGGGAGATATACACCTAGATGGTCGAAAAGATCGATTTAGAAGCTATGAACATTCCGTCGACCGTAGAAGACCTACACTATGGGCCTGGTATCGATGATTTCATGTAAGTTGACAAATTTCATGATTTATTCATTTCCAAATTTTTAAACGCGTTTTTCTCAAAACCACGTTTTTCAAATCGGAACCCAAAATTTCTCGAAAACCAATGAACCGATTGCCTTGAAGTTTTTTGTGGTTATTCTATACACCATCATCTAGTACTTGTCATAGGATTTTTTTTTCCGTTACTTAGTTTTTGTCTTATAGGCAAAATAATAACTAATTTTTGGCCCAAAAATCACTATTTATGTTCAAACGTCCGCCATTTTGTCATAAATCGATATTTTCAAAATCGGCTATGACAAGTACTAGATTATAGTATCTAATTTGATAATCTTTTTGGTTTTTTTTTTTCAGATGATTTTTGAAGAAACGCCAGTGGGTACCGTATACGCAGATTTTTTTACGACGCTCCAAGGATCATACAATATCCTTGTACATTTTTGATATTTTTAAATAAAGAAAATCAAACATATTTTTGAATGTATATACTTTTAGATGATTAAAACCCCAATCCGCAATTTAAAATAGTTTTCCTTGAAAAAATTCACAAAAATGACCTTTTTTCCGACTCCTAGGTGTACATCTCCCCTTAAGGCCTTAGCCCACAGTAACGGGTGTAAAATCATATGCGAATTTAACAATTTTTTTTCGTATGGAAAAGTGATTCACTCATAAAATTAATTACACATCTATTTAGTACGAATATCAAGCTGTTAGAAAAAATATTTTTTTTTTCGATGTACAAAATGGCAGACTACTAATATTTTCTTTTGCTATCTTTTTTTAGGCGCTCCGCGGCGTGACATTTAGCATCCACAATTTTTTACCTAGAGAAGTACCTACGGAATTAAAAACATATTGTTTTATTAAAAAGTTCTAGGTATTTGAACTTAAGAAATGAATTTTCAGTGAAAAATTTCGTTATAACTGCTCATAAAATGAAAAGTTTTCGATTAATCAGAAATTCCATACGTACTTTTCTGCGAAATGCAATTAGGAACATAACTTTAAAATTTGAAGTAAATCGAGTGAAAATTGTTGAAGTTATTTGTCACGACAATTGGATAAAAGCTGTTTCGAGACGGTTCGAGTAGTGGGCCATTTTGTACATTGAAAAATATATATATATTTTCTAACAGCTTGATATTCATACTAAATAGATGTGTAATTAATTTTATAAGTGAATCGCTTTTTTATACGAAAAAAAAATGTTACATTCGCACTTGATTTTATACCCGTTACTGTGGTCTAACCCTGTAAGGGACCATTTCAGTGTAAAATTTTTTGAAAAACGTTTTTTTTTGTGCATTATTCGAAAATATGGACTTTCGTAATCATGCTGTTAAATTTTGGTCGCAACATTCCAATTATTCCGGTCGCTGCAGCCTTTTTTACAAGAAAAAACGTTTTTAAGGGGGGAAACGACCCCCCTAAAGGCGTGTCACCCCTTAATTGTTTTCTCAATTATTCTATAGTGGATTTTTTTTATCACTTTGCATTACACGAATTTTGGTTTTTGTTTCATTCAGATCGGTGGACTGCTTGTGTCCACCGATCTGCTAAGCTATCAAGCGGTCCGTCTTAAATTTTGCCACATCATTCTTCACGCCATTCTTTAACGTCGTACGGAAGAATTTTTGTATTTGAAAATTTCACATTTTTTTTTAACGAAAACTGTCGAAAAGGCCCAATTTGACTCTTAGTTTTGGAATGGCTACCATTTTGTTAATTTTCATCGAAAAAAATATCCTCCATACGCCTCTGCAGTTTTTCATACTGATTAATAATCTTTTTGGGTTTTTCTATTTTCTTAGGCATCATTTTGCAGCGGTCAAAGAAATTATATAAAAAATAAAACTAATAGATTAAAAAATATTTTTACGTACAACATAAGTCGTTTGAATGATAGAAAAAAATCGGACTGATTATCGAATTTTTTAATCATGAAAATTAGCAATTTTCACGCCAGTCACTCCGGAATGGTTCCTTACGCCTCCACGGTCACATGGGATCGAGGGGACCCCACGCGCGACTTTGAGCCAAAATTATTATAAGTTGTAGACGGTCAAGGGGGCTGGCCTTCCTTGTAGGGTGCTTTGGAGTAAGTACCTTTGTGAATATACGTGCAGGTCATATGGGGGTCAAAACGACCCCAGCGGCCGCCCGATTTGTTGTTGTATCGACTACCACGACGAAACTGCTCTAAAAATTGAGCGGCCGCCGGGGTCGTTTTGACCCCCATGTGGCCTGCACCTATATTTTTTTCGTAAAAAGTGGTATTTCTTTTTTCTGCGTGGGATCACTCTACGTAATGTAAGTATGAATATGAGAACGGTAAAAAAGTTTCAATTAAGTTCATATGAATTACCCCGAAATGCGAATTCTTTGGGACGTCTGTCTACGTCATTTAAAACTCATTACAATACTACCTGGAAAACCACAAAACAATTTAGAGTGTGCGACAAGCACAGAGTTTTCATCTCTGTCGACTGTGGGGGACAAGCTTGATTTATTTACGATTTTTTAATATTTTGCATTTTTTAATCATTTTTTTTATATCTTCCATTTCTATGGTGTTTGCACTGAGGTCTCATAATTTTTCGAGTCGCTGTTCAGAATAAATTGTTCATTTTTCACGGATTATCGTTCTGTTTTTTACTCCGAAGTGGGCCCTCTTTAAATGTCCAAGTAAATACCTTTTTTGAAACGCCCACAATGAAGCTATTTTTTTTTCAAACTATCATATCTCAAGAATATTACCCTAAATTTGTGTTTTTTAAAATTGAAAATTGCAAGAGTTATGATTTTTTAATAAAAAAAATGGCCTTTTTCACGCATTGATACCTTTCTGATTTTTTCCCGCCATTTAAAATGCCGATTACAATATTATACTGAGAATGCCACATTCTAGAAGGTTCAAAGTAACACCCTGAATTTTTATGAGCCATTCGGAACAATAGAATCAACGTGGCGATCGTTTAAACATGCGTGGGGTCACGCGGACCCCATGTGAATAAAAGGCTGTTCGAAAGATACTCGACCTCTGCGGGTGGATATTTGGGCCACCGACTGGCGCGACTTCGGAAGACTCCGTATTTTCGGAATCGCTGCTCGACTCGGTGCTAGCGAGATCCTCCAACAGCGGAGTCTCGGAAACTCCGGGACACAGGACGACGATCCTCACGCCGGTTCGACGATAATGATAAGGTTGCTGAAGAAATTCACACGAACGGAAAATCAGTAGTCGCAGAATCTTTTTTTTCTCCCCCAATAATCTGCACAAGTATCGTGGACAAAGAAAAATTATTTACGGAGAATGATCGACTGAAACTTATGACCGCGTGCTTGGTCGTTGAATAAATCGGCAGTTGGGGGCAAGCTTCGAGACCGAGAACCGAGGCGATGTTGACGACTATTCCTCCCTTGCCACCGTTGTCCTTGCCCATCTGTTGGACGGCTAGAAAAGTTGCTCGAATCACTGCCGTCTGAGAAAAAACGAGTCTCGATGATAAACCTGACCGAGGAAGATCAGCGAGAAATATGTAAAAAATGATCTATCGAAGGAAACTGTCTTTTTATGAGAGTATATTTTTTTACTAGGTTTCCGCCCGCGTAGACGTGTGTTGAATGTTCCTGAATGAAATGGGCTATTTAAGGGACCAGTCCACTTTGAAAATTTAAAAATATCGAAAGCAAGCAAGACTTGAAGAAATCGACGATGATGAGCAATCAGAAGGGATTTTGTACCGTGCAGGATTGCCGAATGAGTTTAGGTAAGAGTTTTTCATAGTATAAACTTCAAACGCGTTTTTCTCGAAACGTTTTCAAAATGTAGCTCCGTCGTATCTCTAAAACTGATAAACCGATTCTCTTGAAATTTGAACCACATATTGTGAACATGATTCGCAACAAGATGACCCTCGATGGTTTTAAAATTTTGATTTTTACTCTTTTTTTTGGGCAAAACGGCGAAAAAAACGCGTTTTTAAAAACTTTTTTCGTTTTTCATCTGCGATTTTCTTATTTTTTGATAAAACTTTATATTCGAGGGTCATTTTGTAGCTGGTGTCATACTGAATCTAAGGGACTTTGATTTTTTTGTTTCAGACAAGCCGTTGCCGAGTTGTGATAGAGCTACCTAGCCCACCCATTTTTGGGGCGTTACGTTAAACTATAGTTTTTGTACTTAAAAATGAAAAAACTGAATTAAATTTAAAAAAAATGTATTTCAAGACTATTTATCAAGCCCAACAACTTTTATATTCATATCTTTCATAAAATCGTCAAAAAAACCCCGAAAATAGCCTTTTGCGTGGCTCCAAAGTGGACTGGCCCCTAAATGTTTCATTAACCCTTCGACTGCACACTGGGTCAATTCGACCCCATTTTTCTTCTTAACTGCTCGAATGTTCACCCACTCCTACTCTATAGGTGGACACTCGGCCCCCAAGCTACATCCTGTCCGTATACTGAGGACCTGGGGTCGAATCGACCCCGTTTATGCAGTAGTGCGGTGAAAGTGAAAAGATTTTTTTTTGTGAAATTTGGTGTTTAGATATTTTTTATTTTGCGCTACTTTAGTAAAATATGTATTTAGAATGGCGATCATAAAACTAAAAGCAAGTGTCCGTTATGCAGGAGGGCTATGTGCAACGAGCACCGAATGTACTTATGCGTCGATTACGGTAAATGTGAATAATAATAAGTCATTGAAGTAAAAAAATTCGGATAATATACCTTTTCAACAATTAATCTGCCGAAGGAGTCGATTTTTTCCATTTTTCACTATCCCGGAAATGCTCAAATTCAAAACTCCGAATAAATATACTTTTTGGAAAGACGGTCGACACTGTCTTTTTTTATCTACAAACCTTCCTCTTTAAGGGGTTACCCCCACTTGCGATTTTGAAAAAATCGATTTTTTTTATTGCATTTTTTTGAAGTATAAGTATCCGGGCCCATACTTCTGTATGGGCCCGGAATAGATGACTCTATGTAAGTTTACAAAAAAAAATATTTTCTTCGTGTAAACTGAAATTGAAACTTTAAACGCGTTTTTCTCAAAATGGCATTTCTGAAGTCGGTGACCAAGATTACTCGAACACTAATGAACCGATCTTCTTGAAATTTTGCAGGCTTATTTAATACATAAAAATGTAGTCTTTAATCGTTCGATTTTTTTTTTCGAAAAAAATGGCCGTTTTGTAGCCAAAAAACGGCCGTTTTTTTCGTTAAAATCGAACCATTAAATTTGACTGTCCGCCATTTTGTGAAAAATGAATATTTTTTAAAATCCTTCGATTAAAGACTAGTTTATACTTATATTTGACTAAATCCATCCGCATTTTTTTTCAGATGATCCACTTCGCCGCAATGTTGGTCACCGCAAATCGTGTATATAAAAACATTATTTCATTGACGGCCATTTGCCACTAAACAATGTAATATTTTTCAATAAAAAAATTACTGAAAGTTCTTCAAGATGTGTTCTTTGAGATGGTATATTGATCGATTAAAAAAGTTTTGTAGTTTTCTTTAAAAAAATTCATGAAAAAGGCCTTTTTTGCGCTACAAGTGGGGGTAACGCCTTAAAAACCGTAAAGGACTTTTTTTGTATATTTTGTAAACAAGAATTATGATCTTTTTCGTTCAAGTACGTATTTTTCAACGCATCTCCCACTTTGAACGAATGTTTGGGCACTTGATTTTTGATATTCTTAAAAAATAAATTTTGGGCCATAAAATAAAGATTATTGACTATAGACAACGTCTTTACAAAGAAATGCATATTTACCGAAATACAACGATCTAAAACACGTCTGGGGTCGGATCGACCCCATATGCAATTTCAAGTAAATTTCAACAGATATTTATTTTACCATAGAAACTTTGCTACCACCCTTTCCCCTTAAGGATTAAATTTCCAAAAACGCTGAAATTTCATTCATTGTGTCTAGGAGCAGTTATACAAAGTTTCACGTGAATTTGACCCGATTTTTTCATTTTCCGCACAAACTTTGCCACCCCCTGTCGTTTAGGGGTTGAATTTCGAAAAACGCTAAAATACATATTTTATTAATTGTGTTGAATAGCATTAATACTAAGTTTCAAGTAAATCTTCTGACCCGATTTGTAAAATTTTCGATACAAAGATTGCCATCCCTTTTCTTCCCTTAGGGGTCGAATTTGTAAAAATTGTGAAATACCTGTTTCATTAAACGTATCAAGAAGCACGAATATCAAAATTCAAGTAAAGCCGACCAGATTTGTTTAAATTTCCATGCAAACTGTGCAACTTCTTTTCTGACCTTAAGGATTGAATTTTTAAAACATCTTTTTTTAATGGTGCCTACATAGTGAAATCAATATGCCCTCAAAATTTCACGTTTCTACATTTAGCGGTTTAGGCTGGGCGATAATAAACAGTTAGTCAGTCGACTTTGCCTTTTTTATATATAGATATGCAAATTAGAGAATTTCGAAGAAAAAAATCGACTTCGAATACTAGTGTTATGTATAAAGAAAAATCGACTCTAAGTATTGGTTACCTCAATCAACTTCCAACCGGATTGGACAAACTTTGTTCACTTGTTGAGCTTTTTAAGTTCGAACGTAACGAACTCATTTACGATGCAAATAAAGTGGGCACAAATATTACCGAGCGCTGCCACTCATACTTGAGATAGTTACCCGGGGAAAAAAGTTCATATCTGAATATATCTGAATGTGTCTGAATCATATCTGTAGAGTCAGATATGATCAGACAAGAAAAATGGCCAGGTCTGATCATGTAATGTCATGACAGATCATGTATGCTTATATCTGAGCATGTATGATCATATCAGAGCCATTTTTATAATTTCGAGAGCAGACCCGTCCATATTGCAGCAGGTCTGACCAGATCCAATCCGTAGACAAGATCTGATCTTGTTGGACCAGATCTGATCTTTTTGGGCCAGATCTGATCATGTCGGACAGATCTAATCTTATTAGACCAAATCTGATCTTGTCAGACAGATTTGATCCTACCGGACCAGATCTGAATATATAAGAATAAAATACCGTGGATCCCAGTAGACCTGGACATCTATGAACAATAGACCTGCCCATATGATAGAATCATAGTTTATCTGAACTATCAAACCAGGTATGACTCCGACTATATCAGAGCAAATCTTACCCTGTTGAAACAGAGCAAACCTTATTAGAGCAGTCCTGAAGATATTAAAATGTTCACATATATAGAGCGGGTTTACACGTCATCACTCGACGTGTTAATAATTAACAATATCATAGTAACTCACATGATCCCATATAATACAGTCAGGTGAGACGCCGTATCTGATGGGATATCGTTTCATATATTTAGACGTTTTCATGTGTGAACAACTGAACTGCATATACGATAAGGTATGGGTGTATAAGACTTCGTATATTTTCCAGGTTTGGTATCGTATCTGATGGAATAGAGTTTTATATGAACGTACCTGCTCATACATCACATCATATATGTTCAGATATGGTTTCACGCTGCCAACTCGCCTTGGTACCTGACCGGATAAAAACATATATGAGATCTATATAGCAGAGTCTGGTACCGTATTTGATCGGATATGATCTTTTACGAACAGATACGTTCAGATATCACATAATGTATGTTGAGATACGAATTTACGGTACCGACTCGCCTTGGTACTTAGTCAGATATAAACAGATATGAGTTCATATATGGTCAGGCCAGATACCGTATTTGATCAGATATGATCTTATATATGCATATATGATGTGGAATATGATCAGACCTAATCATATGTGATACTGTAAAATGTCAGATATGAATATATCTGATACATATATGACAATATCTGAAACATATATGAACATATCCACTCAGACATGAAATTTTTTTCCCGGGTATTCAAATTATGGCACGTTTTTTCTCATAGTCCATAATATTGTTTAGAGAGATCGAAGTTTATTTTTCTCCTCACACCCTAATGAATGTATAAATGATATCCACGTACGTAAATAGTACAAAAGATGACGTTTTTACGATACGTATAAAATGGTATTTTCTCATACAAACTGGTTCGGTGGACGAAGCCGGCTTATCTACAATTCACTCACGACATTGACTTCGATCGCTTTCGTATAGTCGTCCTCGTTCACGACTTGCGCATTGTTCACGAGTATGTCCAATCCGCCGAGTTTAGCGACAGCATCCTTGAACGCGACTATCGAACATAACCCAAACACGTAAGCGGAAAGTCAAGATCACCAAAGTTGTTTTTTGTTTTCATTTTATTCAAAGCGAGGGTAAAAAACGTAAATAGACGACACACCGTCGAATTTGCTGTTTTGGCTGACGTTACAGGGCACGAAGACTGCTCTGTTCTGTCCAAATTCAGCGTTCAAACGATCCGCGGCCGATTGTCCAGCCGATTCTCGAATATCGAGCATCACGACGCACTGATTTTTTTGCATATACATTTTGTTAATTAATTTGTCAAAATAATGGTTCTTACTTCAAAATTGTAATTTAATATTCAATCGCTTGTGATAGATGAAAAGAATACCCACGGCCGCGCTGTTTCTCAGCAATTCTCGGCTGAATGCGATTCCGAGATTGCTAGCTGCTCCTGTCACGATAGCCCTCTTATCTTTGATCTGCATTTTTCGTCCTTTTACTTTCTTCGTCTGTCTTTCTCGACAATATCTCTATGATAATCGTTAAATATTAATCGCAGCACAAACGACCACTGGACGAATAATTTCGTCGATTTCTTCGCTTCGCTCGTCAGTATAACTTTCTATCCCAGTGTCACTAAGAGTTGTGAGAAATCGAACGTTCTCGCCTCCCGTTCATCACCCGAGAACTGATACGTCGAAGACGCACGTTATTTGTCGTGGCTCCTTGACCCTCTCGAGACTCGAGCGAGCATTATCGAAACAGTGATGTAAAATAAGAGCTGATTGTTCGGACGATACAATTCTCGAAACAACGTTAACTTTTGTGCCTCCGTTTAAGGCGGGATATACATTTACAACGATGAAAAAATCGATTTCTTTGTTTTTTATTTAAAAATAGCATAAAGTCGTTCAAGGTCATTCAAGGTCAGTATCGATGATACAAATCTAAAAATCTTATTCAGAAATATCAAAAATATTCAGATTTGTATTTCATTTTAATAGGTGACCTTGAATGACCTTGAACGACTTTGACCCCCTGATGTTTTTCATCCGGCTAGAGGTGCTCTACAAGATGGTTGAAAAAAATGTACCATTCTATTTCAAAAAGTGGAGTTGACCTTGACGTAGCTTCAGCGCCTCCACCGATAAAAAAAATAGGGTGGTCCAGTATGACAGCCTTCTCGAACACTGAAACTTTTGTCTGAAACATTTTTAGATATGATTGATAGTTCGAGTGCTATTGCTCTGTAACACTTTGTGTGCCCCACTCTGTGTATGTAGAATATTTTTCCAACATTTCGAAGCGAAATTCGAAAAACTTCAAACGTTACAGCTCGCCAACTGCCTCACCACTCCAGAGGGCCAGACAGAGATCGAACGATTACGATTACTACTGTAATTGACAATTTAATTATTTTGTGACAGATCACTTAAGTAATTAGTTACCACAAGTAACAAGTGCAATTTAATTCAAATTCTATGTCAAGTTCAAACGCGTTTTTCTCAAAACTGCATTTTCGATATTGGCGTGCACAATTACTCAAAAACTATTAAGTCGATTGAGTTGAAACTTGGCAGAAATTTCGATGATGCTACCGTCTACTTGATGAGAATTGCTTTTGAAAAATTGGAAAACAAAACGACTTTTTTAATCGAAATTTGACACAAATTTTGCGTGAAGTGTTGATTTTCTTTTGTAAATGAGTGCCATTCTCTTAAATTTGCATTTCTCTTCATTTTAATTACTGTCAAATAGAAACCATACATGTATTAACTAAAAACATTTCCGAATTTTTTTGCTCCTGAAAGTCTACCATTTTATTGATAAATTAATTTAGAACAATTGTTTCGTATACTTAAATATGCTATTAAAGTATACCTACAGTTTGATGAATGTAGAATAATTATTTCTTACTTTAAAAAATCCTCCAAAATTGCTCAATTTTTTCCCCGTCTAAATGTATACCCCGCCTTAGTCAGAATTCTTCAAATGGGAGATGAAGGCGAGAAAATTTCATTTGGATTCTCTCACTGAATTGCTGAGGAGCTTTTTAACGAAAAAAGGAAGGCATCATCGACGCTTTTAATTCCAAAGAGTAACAGATTAAACTAATTTACAAATATTTGTTGAGCCTTTTTTGGACAATCAACGAAGAAAGACAAAATTATCGATGCGCATGGGTGTTTAAAAATTATATTTATATGTCTGTCTTTTTCAGCTGCCCCTGCTGCTGCGCCGTACGTCGTCGTTTCCTCTCGAACATCGATGCTTATCCCGAATACGACTACAGTTTTACGGTCTTGTACTCGGCCAATTGAACGTCTACGGGTGGTTCGCCGAGTTGGCTCACCCAGACAGATCCGTTGGTTCCCTTTTCGATCAACTGGACTATAGCCTTTGCCACGTGGTCGGCCCTGTTTCGCGAAACGCAAAAAATGATAAATGGAATAATGGAAATCAGGCAAAAATCGTCGGACACCATATTTACGGTTGTCGAGGTAATCCGGACAGGTTTTTAAACGCATGATCCTGATCGATGAAGTTCAGGAAATTGTTCTCCAAAGCGGGCTTCATTGGAAGGTCCGTGGCACTGGGGCATATCACTCTCACGCTTATTCCGGTCTTCTCGTAGTGGCTCTGCTCGCAAACACAACGTGTTTGAAAAAGTGATTCAAAATGATATTCGTAGGTAATTATACCTTGAGGCTGACGGTGAATGTGATAACGGCAGCTTTCGTGGCCGAATAAACTGGAATATATCCCAATGGAACGAGACCAGCTGCTGATGCTACATTAACGATTACCCCACCATTTCCACCTCTGTGCTTGCCCATGGTCTCGTAGCCCAGTAGTGTGCTCTTCACCAAAGAAGTCTGCGGCGAATGTACTCTTAATGGTAGATCTCATGTCGTTCGTTTATCAAAACTCGTGGCATTCATTATTGAGGCCAGGTTACCATTAATGACGATGAAAAATTCTATTTTAGCATTGAAAATGCCTTTAAAAATGTACATGTTTGTTGAGGTTGGCTGGATATAGGGGTTAGCTGGATGTCACACGAAAATATCGCTACCCCCACTTCACCACTGTGTTGTACTAGAGTGTTGTCACTGTGTTGTACTAGAGTGGGGGGGGGGGGGGGGGAACTGCGATGGATGGAGGGATGGACGGACGGACGGACGGCCGGGGGGACGGACGGACGGAGGGACGGATGGATGCATGGATGGATGGACGGATGGATGGACGGACAGACGGACGGACTGACGGACTGACGGAGGGACGGATGGACGGACGGACGGATGGACGGATGGACGGACGGATGGACGAATGGATGGACGGACGAAGGGACGGATGGATGCATGGATGGATGGACGGACAGACGGACGGATTGACGGAGGGACGGACGAACTGACGCAGGGACGGATGGACGGACGGACGGATGGACGGACGGACGGATGGACGGACGGACGGATGGACGGACGGACGGATGGACGGACGGACGGACTGTTGGACGAATGGATGGACGGATGGATGGACGGACGGATGGATGGATGGATGGATGGACGGATGGACGGACGGACGGACGGACGGCCGGATGGATGGATGGATGGATGGACGGACGGACGGATTGTTGGACGAATGGATGGACGGACGGATGGATGGACGGACGGATGGATGGATGGATGGACGTACGGATGGACGGACGGACGGACGGACGGACGGACGGATGGATGGATGGATGGATGGATGGATGGATGGATGGATGGATGGCCGGACGGATGGATGGATGGATGGATGGATGGATGGATGGATGGATGGATGGATGGATGGATGGATGGATGGATGGATGGATGGATGGATGGATGGATGGATGGATGGATGGATGGACGGATGGATGGACGGATGGACGGACGGACGGACGGACGGACGGACGGACGGACGGACGGACGGACGGATGGATGGATGGATGGACGGACGGACGGATGGATGGATGGATGGACGGATGGACGGACGGATGGACGGATGGACGGACGGATGGACGAACGGACGGACGGACGGACGGACGGACGGAGGGATGGACGGACGGATGGACCGACGGATGGACGGACGGAGGGACGGATGGATGCATGGATGGATGGACGAATGGATGGACGGACGGAGGGACGGATGGATGCATGGATGGATGGACGGACAGACGGACGGATTGACGGAGGGACGGATGGACGGATGGATGGACGGACGGACGGACGGACGGATGGATGGATGGATGGATGGATGGATGGACGGATGGACGGACGGATGGACCGACGGATGGACGGACGGACGGACGGACGGACGGACGGACGGATGGATGGATGGATGGATGGATGGATGGATGGATGGATGGATGGATGGATGGATGGACGGACGGAGGGACGGATGGACGGACGGATGGACGGACGGATGGATGGATGGATGGATGGATGGATGGATGGATGGATGGGTGGATGGATGGATGGATAGATGGATGGATGGATGAATAGATGAATATATGGATGGATGGATAGATGGATATTCACATGTACCTGCTCTTTATTACCCGAAATATGTGATTACATTTTGCATGCCATGAGATAGTTGCACTTTGTGTAATATCTATACATTTTTTTACATAATTTGCATGCTTATAGTGCTTAGAACACGTGGGTTTGTTTGTTTGGCTTGTCAAAAACAAACACTAAATGCGATTTTCTATGACGTTAAACTTTAAATGCGTTTTTCTGGAATCAGCATTTTTCAGCGCGCCAGGTTGAACAGCTTCAAGGGATGAACCGATTCACATGAATCTTTGCGCAATAAGGAACCTTACAGCCAATTTCTCCCACTAGTGGGGACATTGTATCATAACGTAAACAGAACATGACGTTTAGTGAAATTATCTTTGGTTTTGCCTGTGTGTCTACGACTACTGTTGATTTTTTTTTTAAATCCGGTTGTGGTGAATAAATTGTGATGAATGCATCAGTGTTGTGCAATTGGATCAGGAAACAAAGGCGCTCATATATTTCCTAAAAACGAAAAACTTCGCAAGCTATGGGAGATTGCTATACGTTGCAAGCACTTTACAGCCACTAAACATTCGAGGCTATATTCTGATCATTTTAGATCTGCAGACTATAGAAATGAAGGATTCGACACAGCTCAGTGTATAAACATAATATTTTTTACGCTATTTACTTTTAAATGTATATTGTAAAGTAGTTAATTATCATAACCTAAAAAATTCTATTTGAAATATTTGCATTCTTTTAACCCTCTGGTATTATTTCATTACATAATACTTACCTAGCTCATTCTTTGCGAGGACAAAACTGAGACGAAAAATATTGAAAAAACGGGTTATACATTGCCTGTTTGTTTGGGGCAAAAAAAGGAACTTTGAAGGATGAACAGAGAAGGAAAAGTGTAGAAACTGATGTTTCAACTCCGATATAGTCGAATATCCGTAATTATTGTTCATTATGTCCATTCTTATAATTTTAGTACAAGACAGACGCCGCGAGGTGTCGCGTGTCTGTCGCGTGCCTGAGCTTCGCGAAAAGTTCTCTATTGGAACAGCATTCAATTTGCGCGGCCGTAAGGAAGCAAGTTTTGTCAAAAATTGATCAAGAATGTCAAAAAAATGTAAAGAAAAAAATGTCCAAAAAACTGGTTCTTCTTTTTAAACGGCTGCCATTTTGTTGTCCTGGGGTTTAGCAGAAACCAAAAAAAAACGATAAGGCTCTCCAAATTTAGTCTACTTCGATCATTTTCAACCCGTTTTATAAATAAAAATCGAAAAAAATAAATAAATTCTCTCTCCATCGATAGAAGAATTAACGATGTTGAAACTCATTTTCGAAAGTATTTATTTTATAAAAAAAACATTCGCAATGTTCATGCATTTTTAATGCCTTTCAACGGTTACCTGTCGTTAAAGGTACACTTTTCATTTTGTGATCACTGTCGAATGATATCTTTAGGGGGAAGAGGGGCGTGACGTACTTACGAAATTGACCTGAATCTCTTTCTCCCAAAGTTCGTCGTTGAGGATTCCGGCATGGTTGACGAGAATGTCCAAACCACCGAGAGCTTTAACCGCCTTTTGAAAGACCCCTGTTCGAAAATGTCCAACTTCACTGATTGTGAGCATATTATCTTAGAGAAAACCTGTTCGTTCGATGACTTTCGTTGAAATTTGTTTCAAGTCCTCGACGAGAAAAATTGGCAAAACGACAGTGGCGGAATAATGAGAGAGATTCTTCGGAATAAAATCGTATGCTCGCGTCTGACCCTCGAATTCCTCGTGCTTGGTAACGTCCGATGGGAAGAAAATTGCACGCCCATTTCCGAACTCTTCATTCAGTTTTTTTGCCGATGTTCCACCGTCGGTCTCAGGCAGATCGAACATTGCAACCACCTCCACGCGCAATTTGTAATTTAATTTTGTGCCAATTGGACACAAATATTGAAGTTAAGGGGCTATACCAGTGTGACACTTTCGAAATATAGATTTTTTTGCCTTTTTCGACAGTTTATACTTTCAAGAATATCATTTATATCATTTATATCAATATCATTTTATCTTGCAAAACTCGATAGTTAAATTTTTAAACCCGTTTTTCTCGAAATGAGATTTTTCAAATTTGCTGACATTGTAACTCAAAGAGCGATTATCCGATTGACTTGAAATTTGAACTGAGTACTCTCGAATATATTTACTCTACAATGACGTAGGATATTTTTGATTGGATGAAAATTGACGATTTGGCATTGAAAAAAACGACCATTTTATAGGCAAGAACACAGACTTTTTTTCATAACTACGCCATTTTGTTAGATTTTGATATTTTTCGAAAATCCTACGTGATTGTACAGGAAATACCTTCCAGTTTAACGACATTTTTTCCTTCTTCGGTTTCAGCTACTCAATCGGCCGGAATCAAGTCAGCAGTGGAGGAACTTTTTTTTGGCGCCTCCGAAGGCAGCGCATAAGTCGCTTTAATCTCAATATTTTTCTATGAAAAAATTATGTAATATAGGTCAAATATAGCCAAATATATTCTTAATTTTCCGAAACATTTAATTGAGCACTTTTCTTCCAAAAAATTCCCGAAAATCACCCAAATTTTCAGCGTTAACACTGGTATGACCCCTTAAGGGGTCAGGCTACTGTAAAAGTGACGAACATCCATCACTTGAGGCAACTCAAATTGAAGAGGAAGGTCCAATATATGGTGCAGGAATCGCAGAATGAAGATAAACTTACGTTTTTCTCGAAACTATGTTTCTCATAGCGGTGTACACCATTTCTCGACATTCAATAAACGGATCGACTCGAAATTTGGTAACCTTATTCAGTGTAATAGTAGTTTAGTCGTGACCGACGTTTTTATTTTTAACATTCTTTTCATTAGTTATAAACAATAATGATGTCATTCATCCTCGAAAAATCGAAAAAAAAAATCACATTTTGTTTTTTTTGATGTTTGAAACACGATAACACAAAAAAGCTCGGTCAAGTCCTAGCCAATATTACCTATTTTTAGAAAAAAATTGTTTTGTCAGTATCAGATCAACCGGGTGGCCAAAATCGAGTACACCGTTGGGCCCCTCACGTTCAAAGGTCCTTTGCGAGATTGCCTATAACTTCTTTACTTATTAATATTTTTTCATGAAATTTGGCACACAACTTTGTTAATGTACATACAAATAAATGTTGAAACGATTTTTCAATCATCTTACTTATTTCTTCAAAATAAGTTTTTTTAAAAGTAACCCTAATGTTTGCCTCGTCACAGTAGCGTAACGCCTTAAATATACATAACTAGAGAAAAGAAGAATACCTTCGCCCCATTTGAGAGCAAATGATGACAATATCGAAAACCGATTTCGTTCGCTCGGCCGGTTACAATCACCCTTTTGTCACGTACGGCAGTCATTTTCTCGCGAATTATATTTATCACTCGATTATATCCTTTCTCGCTGCGATCGGTTGATTGCGCCTACTTCTCGTCGAGTGTTGCACTTGCTATTTATTCATTCCGCCATACTATGTATATACCCGAATCCGTGAGTGACACATGACAATCTGCTCGAACATACGTAGATATTTTGACTGGTACGATCCTTGCGCTAGCAGGGTTATGCCGATAAGATACCGTGCCTTGTATTATGCCGGGTGTCCCACTTTAGTCTTACGCCTGATTTAGCTCGAAAACTACTACTCTGATCAAGTATTGAGTGCAGCGAAACTTTAAGGATTCAAAGGGGAAGTTTAAAAAAAAATTGGTCAAAAATACAAAATGGCGACGTTAATTTAGGCGGCATGTTAAAAAAAATGGAAAAATGATTCTTTTTCACCAAAAAATTTGTTAGGTCAAACCTACCCAGGTAGGAAATTAAAGGGCTGACGATGGAAACAAGCTTGTGCGAGCCTTGTTTCACCGAGCCTGAGTGAGACAGACCTGGCCCAGGTTTCATTGCATCGTTTGGAGCAGCCTGGAACCAAGACTGGCTGCTTAGCCTAAACTCAGGGTTATTTCAAGCTTTATTCAGCCGGTGAATTTTGAGGCTGAAAAAACAAGGCTGGATGCAGGCTTGTTTCAGGTTGTGATAAAATAAAATAAGTTTAAAATAATATTTTTTCTGTACTTTTATGAAAAAAAAATTTAGCAATAAATTTGTCGGGTGCGAAGGCACGAAAAACGAAAGCGAAGGAAGCAGCTCAGAACATTTAAACATATTCTCTTATCGATATTTATGAGGTACACAAAAAAGTGTATACGAAAATAAAAGTACGCAATAAAATAAAGTATTGTTTTTTAAAATATTTTTTATATATATTTTGTAACAAATAATATTACAAATAATAAATATATATATAATAAATCAAATAAATTCTTTACAGATTTATTAAATTTACCCCAATGTAGAATATAGAAAACTAAAAACAAGCCTCATATAGCCTCGGGAAGAGTTTGGGAAAAGCCTGGTCATAAATGCTCGTGAAGGCTTCATTAAGGCTCGTTTTGTGCCTTGTTGTTTCGTCGTTTCAGGCTCAGTACAGGCTTTTCTACCAGCCTTTGGTCAAGCCTGTGTGCAAGAGCCTGAAACCGCGTTATCATTCAGAGGTTCAGCTAGGCCTGAAATCAGGCTGGTGCTCAGCCTGAATTAAAAAATGTGAGCCTTGTTTCAGAGGTTGGCGAGCCCTTTTTTCATCGTCAATTCCTACCTGGGTAACCACTTTTGTAGCATTTTTTTAAATACAGTCCATCGTTTTTAGGTTAGAACGTCATCATTGACTATTTTAGCTCTTTGCAGCATGTACCAAAAGGAGGCAAAGTCTTTATCATTCTAAATATAAGTGTGCGTGAATGGTAAAATATTTGAACCTCTTTAGGAACGGTTCAGAGTATGCACTCACAACGAGAGTTTGGAGTCTAGAAATACTGAGGAAGTGGCGAGTGGCAGAGACCTAATCCTTGTTTGGGTTTGTTTGGGTTATCAAACAAACCCAAACAAACTCACATCCCCACACACGCACACTTATTAGGACTTGGAATTAATTCGTAACGTTTCCAAATGAATTTTTAAAAATAATAAATGAAAATAAAAAAATACATTAATGAAAGTATTACCCCTTCTTTCTACTACTTTTGACCACCTTTCGGGCAGGGTACGAATGCCGTTTCGGAAGAACGCCTCGTTTTTGGATGCAATCCACGAATGAACCCATTTTTGACAATCTTCGTAAGGAGTGAACTTCTGCTCAGACAGGCTATGAGCCATCGAACGAAACAAATGGCAAACAAAAGGAGCGATATCTGGTGAATACAGCGGGCGGAGTAGGACTTCCCATTTAAGGGGAGATATATACACCTAGGAGCCGGAAAAAGGTCATTTTTGTGAATATTTTCAAGGAAAACTTTTTTAAATTTCGGATTGGGGTTTTAATTATCTAAAAGTATATACGTTCAAAAAAAAGTTTAATTTTCTTTATTCAAAAATATAAAAAATATACAAGGATATTGTACGATCCTTAGAGCGTCTTAAAAAAATCTGCGTATACGATACCCACTGGCGTTTCTTCAAAAATCATCTGAAAAAAAACCAAAAAGATTATTAAATTAGATACTATAATCTAGTACTTGTCATAGCCGATTTTGAAAATATTGATTTATGACAAAATGGCGGATGTTTGAACATAAATAGTGATTTTTGGGCCAAAATTAGTTATTATTTTGCCTATAAAACAAAAACTAAGTAACGGAAAAAAAATCCTATGACAAGTACTAGATAATGGTGTATAGAATAACCACAAAAAACCTCAAGGCAATCGGTTCATTGGTTTTCGAGAAATTTTGGATACCGATTTGAAAAACGTGGTTTTGAGAAAAACGCGTTTGAAAATTTGGGAATGAATAAATCATGAAATTTGTCAATTTACATGGAATCATCGATACCGGGCCCATAGTGTAGGTCTTCTACGGTCGACGGAATGTTCATAGCTTCTAAATCCTCGACCTCGACCATCTAGGTGTATATCTCTCTTAAGTGTTTCCAGATATGTTTGTACCAGTTTTGCGACCAGCGGACTTTGTCGTGTCTTTTAAAGTATTCCGGCCGTTTTTCTTTTAATGCACGGCTGAAGCGCATCAATTGCAGTCGGTAGCGATCCCCAGTTATGGTTTAATTCGGTTTCAGCAGTTCATAATAAATCACGCCCCTCTGCGCTTCGGATTGTCCTAATGGATCCATTTTTCATCACCAGTAACAATTCGATGCAAAAAACCGGGAAACAACCGGGAAGTAAAACTCTCCGCAAAAACACTTTATTCGGCACAAATGTCGACATATTCATTACATTTTAAAGTGTTCTTATTTACGATTCAAAAAGAGGTTATGTACAGCAATAGACATTCAATGATAGCTGTTTCACGATGAATACATTATTGTCGATAACAACGAAATACTGTACTACCTACGCCATCTCTTGTAAAACGCTATGAATTAAAGAGTTACCCCCACTTGCGATTTTGAAAAAATCGATTTTATTGCATTCTTTTGAAGTACAAGTATCCGGGCCCATACTTCTGTATGGGCCCGGAATAGATGACTCTATGTAAGTTTACAAAAAAAAATATTTTCTTCGTGTAAACTGAAATTGAAACTTTAAACGCGTTTTTCTCAAAATGGCATTTCTGAAGTCGGTGACCAAGATTACTCGAACACTAATGAACCGATCTTCTTGAAATTTTGCAGGCTTATTTAATACATAAAAATGTAGTCTTTAATCGTTCGATTTTTTTTTCGAAAAAAATGGCCGTTCTATAGCCAAAAAACGGCCGTTCTATAGCCAAAAAACGGCCGTTCTATAGCCAAAAAACGGCCGTTTTTTTTCGTTAAAATCGAACCATTAACTTTGACTGTCCGCCATTTTGTGAAAAATGAATATTTTTTAAAATCCTTCGATTAAAGACTAGTTTATACTTATATTTGACTAAATCCATCCGCATTTTTTTTTCAGATGATCCACTTCGCCGCAATGGTGGTCACCGCAAACCGTGTATATAAAAACATTATTTCATTGACGGCCATTTGCCACTAAACAATGTAATATTTTTCAATAAAAAAATTACTGAAAGTTCTTCAAGATGTGTTCTTTAAGATGGTATATTGATCGATTAAAAAAGTTTTGTATTTTTCTTTTAAAAAATTCATGAAAAAGGCCTTTTTTTTGCGCTACAAGTGGGGGTAACGCCTTAATTCCAACACCTAATACAGTTGGGATGCTGAAGACTTTACCTCCTCGTGGTACATCCTGCACCAATTCACTACAATTCACTCGCGACATTGACTTCGATGGCTTTCGTATAGTTGTCCTCGTTCACGACTTGCGCATTGTTCACGAGTATGTCCAATCCGCCGAGTTTAGCGACAGCATCCTTGAACGCGACTATCGAACATAATTCAAAGACGTAAGCGGAAAGTCAAGATCACCAAAGTTGTTTTTTGTTTTCATTTTATTCAAAGCAAGGGTAAAAAACGTAAATGGACGACGCGCCGTCGAATTTGCTGTTTTGGCTGACGTTACAGGGCACGAAGACTGCTCTGTTCTGTCCAAATTCAGCGTTCAAACGATCCGCGGCCGATTGTCCAGCCGATTCTCGAATATCGAGCATCACGACGCACTGATTTTTTTGCATATACATTTTGTTAATTAATTTGTCAAAATAACGGTCCTTACTTCAAAATTGTAATTTAATATTCAAACGCTTGTGATAGATGAAAAGAATACCCACGGCCGCGTTGTTTCTCAGCAATTCTCGGCTGAATGCGATTCCGAGATTGCTAGCTGCCCCTGTCACGATAGCCCTCTTATCTTTGATCTGCATTTTTCGTCCGTTTACTTTCTTCGTCTGTCTTTCTCGAGAATATCTCTACGATGATCGTTAAATATTAATTGCAGCACAAACGACCACTGGACGAATAATTTCGTCGATTTCTTCGCTTCGCTCGTCAGTATAACTTTCTATCTCAGTGTCACTAAGAGTTGTGAGAAATCGAACTGATACGCCGAGGACGCATGTTATTTGTCAGGCTCCTTGACCCCCTCGAGACTCGAGCGAGCATTATCGAAATGGCGAAGTAGAATAAGAGCAGATTCTTGCGACGATGCAATTCTCGAAACAACGCTAACTTTTGTGCTCCTTTTCAAGAGGACTAGGCAGCAAAAATGGGCCGAAAATGGGATAAAATTTAAATGGCATTTGTGAAAAATCGAAACAACATACGTACATTTTCGTTTTTGCAACGTTTTTATTGGACTTTTGGCTATTAAATTCAGTGGTTGACATGTCAAAAATATTAATATTTGAGGGCGATATGGGCGGATAAAGAAGGCCACGCGTCTCATGCATTGCTCTCTCATTGCCGGGATTCCGAGTGGCCGGTTGAAGTTTTCGGCAATTCCCAAACGCCATTCCCTCTAGGGGATGTTCCTCCACAGACTGCATCACACATTTAAAAAAAAACTTTTTTTAAAAATGTCGGCTGTTATTTAAAAAACATCGAAAATCGGATGACATTTGTTGTAGCAACAAAAATAATAATAAATTGTTTTTTTTCATATAGATTTCGGTTGATTTTCTAAAGAAAGTCAATATCTTGATTAAAGAAACCAAAATCCAGGCGATAACTTCAATCGTTCTTGAGTTATCGCGGCAAAGCTAGTACAAAATGCTGTTTCGATAAAACCGCGTTTAAGGGGTCTTCTCACTTTAGACGCTAAAAAAAGCTATTTTATTGAATTTTTTATAGGTTTATATTATAGATATTGATATAAAAGTTGCAACACTTAATAAATACACTTTCACAAAACATAAAAAAAAAAATCTTCGAAACTACTGAGCCGATCCATATGAAATTTTAACCACATATCATACAACTATAGCTATAACGCATATCAAGGATTTAAAAAAATTCTAATATTTACTATTTTTTGCAAAAAACGGTGAAAAAACGTTTTTTTGTCTTTTTTTCGAAAAAATGTCCGCCATTTTGTTATTTTTGCATATATACAAAATCGTATAAGAAGTACAACTTTGCAGTGACCGTTTTTTTCAAAAGTTTAAGGCTTTATTATAAAAAAGTGGCTACATATTTTTTAATCAAAGTACTGCCCGTCGCTACCTACGACCTCGGCCCATCTTTCAGGTAGCATTCGAATCCCGCGTCGATAAAAGTCTTGGTCCTTGGAGGCAATCCAGGAATCGACCCAATTTTTGACTTCTTCGTAAGTACCGAAGTGCTGGTCAGCCAAATCGTGTGCCATTGACCGGAACAAGTGATAGTCGGAAGGGGCAATGTCTGGAGAGTACGGCGGGTGGGATAAAACCTCCCATTTCAGCGTTTCCAAGTACTTTTTCACGACATTTGCAACATGGGGTCGGGCATTGTCATGCTGCAGTATCACCTTGTCATGTCTTTCGTTGAATTGTGGCCGTTTCTCTTTGAGTGCCTTACTCAAGCGCATCAACTGACGTCGGTAGAGTTCCCCTGTGATGGTTTCGGATGGTTTGAGCAGCTCATAGTACACAACGCCCTGCTGGTCTCACCAGATACACAGCATCACTTTGGATCCGTGAATATTCGGTTTGAGCGTTGATGACGGAATATGACCAGGCAATCCCCATGATTTTCGGCGTTTAGGATTATCGTAGTGAACCCACTTTTCATCTCCAGTCACAATCCGGTGCAAAAATCCCTTCCTTTGTTGTCTTTGGAGCAGTTGTTCACAGGTGAAAAATCGGCGCTTGATGTCTCTCGGCTTCAACTCATGCGGGACCCAGTTTCCTTGCTTTTGGATCATACCCATATCCCGGAGACGTTTTGAAACTGCTTGCTGGGTTACTCCTAACGTCTCGGCGAGTTCCTCTTGAGTTTGGCACGAATCCTGGTCCAGCAAGGTCTCCAATTCTGCGTCTTCAAAAACTTTCTGCCTTCCACTACCATGCTTGTTCTCGACCTCAAAATCTCCACTTTTGAAGCGTTGAAACCACCGCCGACACCTTTTCTCACTAATAGAATCCTCCCCGTAAGCATCTACAAGCAAACGGTGGGCCTCAGCCGCAGATTTCTTGATGTTGAAGAAGCAAATCATAACCTCCCGCAAATGCTGAGAATTCGGTTCGTAGGTTGCCATGTTTGAGTGCCTATAACTTTATAATGCATACACGTATCCGTTAGCTTTTTTAAATTGTTTACATTGGCAGAGCCTCTAGTTTAAAATGCCACTTTTTGTATTGAGCTAGGGCCACTACTTCGGCCGCAGTGGCTCTCTAAGTAAAACGGTCACTGCAAAGTTGTACTCCTAATATGATATACGCTATAGCCATTAACATACTGAATCTAAAACCGTTTGATTTTTTTGTTTCGGATTATCTATCTCCGAGATTTCATCAACAGCGTAGACCTACAATTTCTTTAGAACATTTGTTTAACAACCATATTTGTCTACAAATAGTGACTTAAGGGGCTATACCAGTATGAACGCTGAAAATTTGGGTGATTTTCGGAAATTTGTTGGAAGAAAAGTACTCAATTAAATGTTTCGAAAAATTAAGAACATATTTGGCGATATTTGACCTATATTACATAATTTTTTCATAGACAAATTCCTCCACTGCTAACATGATTCCGGCCGTTTGACTAGCCGAAACCGAAAAACGAAAAAATG
This sequence comes from Ophion slaviceki, assembly GCA_944452715.1. Taxonomy (NCBI): domain Eukaryota; kingdom Metazoa; phylum Arthropoda; class Insecta; order Hymenoptera; family Ichneumonidae; genus Ophion; species Ophion slaviceki. The sequence goes on along the minus strand of OX101795.1, from coordinate 3,692,358 downwards.
TCGTTAAACTGGGAGGTATTTCGTGTACAATGACATAGGATTTCCGAAAAATATCAAAATCTAACAAAATGGCGTAGTTATGAAAAAAAGTCTGTTTTCTTGCCTATAAAATGGTCGTTTTTTTCAATGCCAAATCGTCAATTTTCATCCAATCAAAAATATCCTACGTCGTTGTAGAATTAATATATTCAAGAATACTCAGTTTAAATTTCAAGTCAATCGGACAATTGCTCTTTGAGTTACAATATCAACAAATTTGAAAAATCTCATTTCGAGAAAAACGCGTTTAAAGATTTAACTATCGATTTTTGCAAGATAAAATGATTAGAGATACGGCCATGACATTTTTACAGGATATTTTTGAAAGTGTAAACTGTCAAAAAAGACAAAAAAATCGATTTTTTGAAAGTGTCACACTGGTATAGCCCCTTAAAGAATATGCAATAAAAAATGTTTCAATTTTTCCGACCATCAACTTTCAGCTGGAAGATCAAGGCGAGAAAATTTCATGTGGATTCTCTCACTGAATTCCTGAGGTGCTCTTCAATGAAAACAGAAAGGGCGTAAACATCATCGACGCTTTTTATTCCAAAGAGTGATCGATTAAACCAATTTACAAATATTTCTTGGGCCTTTTTTCGACATCCAACGAATAAAGACGAAATTATCGATGCGCATCGATGTTTAAAAAATGTCTTTATATTTCTGTTTATTTTTCAGCTGCGCCGTACGCCGTCGTTTCCTCTCGTACATCGATGCTCATCCCGAATGCGACTACAGTTTTACGCACTTGTACTCGTTCAATGGACACTCTACGGGTGGTTCGCCGAGTTGGCTGATCCAAACAGATCCGTTGGTTCCCTTTTCTATCACCTGGACCATAGCCTTTCCTACGTTTTCGGCCCTGCGTCGCGAAACGCAAAAACTCATAAGTGGAATCATGTTCAGGGTGTCCAATGGGAAGTTGCTAAAACTAAATAAGTGTCTCTTCCTTCCATGAATTCAATAGGGGTTCCTTTTTCTAAGGCGCATACCAATATATCTTATTGAGTGCTTCTTCACGAGGGGAAACATTTATAGTAATGCGTATAGAGGGTTTCGTACTAAGTTTGGAACTCATAGAGTTTCCAGCGAAAACACTCTGAAAAGGTAAGAATTTAATATTTATTCATATTCATCTATCGCACAACTTGTGTTTCAATTCAATTAAACTGCATTGAAGTAATTTTACGTTAATTTTTGTAGGATAATCGATAACTTCGCGAAGTATGGTACACTCCAGGACCGTAGACACGAGTTGCCAGGTCCATCTGTTACGGTGACTACACCAGAGAAGATCAACAAAGTTGAGAATTATTTCAAACAAAATCCAAATGATTCGATTCGGAAAGCTGCTCAAGCATTAAAAATAACCAAATCATCATTACACAACATTTTGAAATATTTTTTAAAGTTTCATCCGTATAAAATAAGCACTCGTCAATTGTTAACTGAACATGCCATGACGAAACGCATCGAATTTTGTAACACTATTACGGGAATGTTTGAAGCCGAAGAACTTAATGAGAAATTGATTATTTATTCCGATGAAGCACATTTTTGGATGAATGGGTACGTAAACGAGCAAAATTACCGGTTTTGGGGAACGGAAAATCCCAACATATCGCTAGCGAAGTCCCTTCATCCACAGAAAGTAACGGCATGGGCAGCGATTTCAGTAAAAGGAATTTATTTGCAATTCTTGGAATCTACGGTAGCAGGAGAGAGTCACAAACAGCTTTTGGAAACGAAATTCTTCCCTTATGCAAAAAAGAGGGGACTGGTTAAAAATGTTTACTTCATGCAAGATGGAGCGACGCCGCACCGGACTCATGAGGTGTTTGAAGCCATTCATCGCGTATATGGGACTCGAGTAATCGGTCTGGGGTACCCTAAATTTGCTCAAGGCGGACTAGAATGGCCTCCGTACTCACCGGACCTGAACCCTTGTGATTTTTTCTTGTGGGCTTACATTAAAGATCATTGTTACGCTAAAAAGCCCAGCACAGTAGAAGAACTGATCGCGGCCATCCAGGAAGTGGTTCGCGGCATTACGAACGATATGTTGGACACAGTTTTTCACAGTTTTCAAAAGAGAATTGATTTTTGTGCACAATCTAACGGTTCGCACTCCGAAAATATCTATCATTAATCACTGTACTTTTTCGTTATTTTTATAAGATGTAATAAATTGACATAAAAAATATTAGGAGCACAACTTTGCAGTGAACGTTTTACTTAGAGAGCCACTGCGGCCGAAGTAGTGGCCCTAGCTCAATACAAAAAGTGGCATTTTAAACTAGAGGCTCTGCCAATGTAAACAATTTAAAAAAGCTAACGGATACGTGTATGCATTATAAAGTCATAGGCACTCAAACATGGCAACCTACGAACCGAATTCTCAGCATTTGCGGGAGGTTATGATTTGCTTCTTCAACATCAAGAAATCTGCGGCTGAGGCCCACCGTTTGCTTGTAGATGCTTACGGGGAGGATTCTATTAGTGAGAAAACGTGTCGGCGGTGGTTTCAACGCTTCAAAAGTGGAGATTTTGAGGTCGAGAACAAGCATGGTGGCGGAAGGCAGAAAGTTTTTGAAGACGCAGAATTGGAGACCTTGCTGGACCAGGATTCGTGCCAAACTCAAGAGGAACTCGCCGAGACGTTAGGAGTAACCCAACAAGCAGTTTCAAAACGTCTCCGGGATATGGGTATGATCCAAAAGCAAGGAAACTGGGTCCCGCATGAGTTGAAGCCGAGAGACATCGAGCGCCGATTTTTCACCTGTGAACAACTGCTCCAAAGACAACACAGGAAGGGATTTTTGCACCGGATTGTGACTGGAGATGAAAAGTGGGTTCACTACGATAATCCTAAACGCCGAAAATCATGGGGACGGCCTGGTCATATTCCGTCATCGACGCCCAAACCGAATATTCACGGATCCAAAGTGATGCTGTGTATCTGGTGGGACCAGCTGGGCGTTTTGTACTATGAGCTGCTCAAACCATCCGAAACCATCACAGGGGAACTCTACCGACGTCAGTTGATGCGCTTGAGTAAGGCACTCAAAGAGAAACGGCCACAATTCAACGAAAGACATGACAAGGTGATACTGCAGCATGACAATGCCCGACCCCATGTTGCAAATGTCGTGAAAAAGTACTTGTAAACGCTGAAATGGGAGGTTTTATCCCACCCGCCGTACTCTCCAGACATTGCCCCTTCCGACTATCACTTGTTCCGGTCAATGGCACATGATTTGGCTGACCAGCACTTCGGTACTCACGAAGAAGTCAAAAATTGGGTCGATTCCTGGATTGCCTCCAAGGACCAAGACTTTTACCGACGCGGGATTCGAATGCTACCTGAAAGATGGGCCGAGGTCGTAGCTAGCGACGGGCAGTACTTTGATTTAAAAATATGTAGCCACTTTTTTATAATAAAGCCTTAAACTTTTGAAAAAAAAAAACGGTCACTGCAGAGTTGTACTCCTTATATTTGACTGGGTTTTATTTGTGTGCGTTTAAAACTGCAGAGTTTCTTCTGTTTAAAGCAATTTGGCTTTTCTGATTCTGTGCACGTGTTTTAAAATGACAGTCGATTAGTTTCAGCAACTTCCTATTGGGCACCCTGTAAATCAGGCAAAACTCATCGGTCGCGATATTTACGGTTGTCGAGGATACGCGGTCAGTATCTTAAACGTCTCATCCTCGTCGATGAAGTTCAGGCACGTGTTGCGCGAGGCGGATATCAGTGGAGTGTCCGTGACACCGGGGCACATCACTCTCACGCTTATTCCAGTCTTCTCGTAGTGGCTCTGCTCGCAAACATAACCTGTCACGTATAACAGCGATTCAAAATGATATTCTCAGGTAATCGCACCTTGAGGCTGACGGTGAATCCGACAACAGCGTGTTTCGTGGCTGAATAAACTGGATGTGATGCCGATGGGAGGAGACCAACTACCGATGATACATTGACGATCACTCCACCCTTTCCACCTCTGTGCTTGCCCATGATTTCGTAGCCCAGTAGTGTGTTCTTCACTACAGAGGTCTGCCACAATTGTACGCTTAATCGTAGTTCTCATTCCGTTCGGTTCTCAAACCCAAACAAACTCGTGGCGTTAATTATCAGGGGGCCAGTCCACTTTGAAAATTTCGAAAAATCGAACGCAAGCGAGACTTGCAGGAATCGACGATGATGAGCAATCGGAAGGGATTTTGTACGGTGCAGGAATTGCCGATTGAGTTTAGGTAAGAGTTTTTCATAGTTTAAACTTCAAATGCGTTTTTCTCGATACAACGTCTTCAAAATCTAGCTCCATCGTATCTCTAAAACTAATAAACCGATTCTCTTGATATTTGAACCACATATTGCAAACATGATTCGCAACAAGATGACCCTCGGTGGTTTTTAAATTTTTATTTATACTCTTTTTTTGCGAAAAACTGCGGAAAAAAACGCGTTTTTTTACTTTTTTCGTTTTTCATCTGCCATATTTTTTATTTTTTGATAAAACTTTATATCCAACGGTCATTTTGTAGCTGGTGTCATACTGAATCTAATGGACTTCGATTTTTTTGTTTCAGACAAGCCGTTGCCGAGTTGTGATGGAGCTATCTAGCCCACCCATTTTTGAGGCGTTACGTTAAACTATAGTTTTTGTACTTAAAAATGAATAAAAATGAGTTAATTAAAAAAAATGTATTTCAAGACTTTATTTATCAAGCTCAACAACTTTTATATTCATAACTTTCATAAAATCCTTCAAAAAATGGCGAAAATAGCCTTTTTTCGTGGCTTCAAAGTGGACTGGCCCCTTAAGGGCTATTCTACTGTGACGGAATAAAAAAAACGAATCTTTATCTTTTGCATTTTTCAAATCTATTACATCATAGAATTGATATCTAATCGCTGGTAAACTCGATTTTCACTTTGCTGACTCAGTACAGCGCTTTAAGGGAGGCTTTGTCCTTGAAATTTTCAAAAAATCTGAGCTCAACATGAGCAGCTAGAAGAAGAGGAGGGATGCCTCTATGGACCAAGCATTGCCGATTAGCGGTAATTATAAACACATTTGTGTAAACACATTACAAAACTTTAAACGCGTTTTTCTCGAAAACACGTTTTTAAAAATGGCTGACATTCTCCTGACCGCTGTAATTAACATATCGACCTGAAATTTGGAGAGCATACTCAGAAAATATGTCTTCACGGAATGACGGATCGTTTTTTCGATAGATACATTTTTGCATTTATTATTTATCTTTTTATGCGAAAAAAAACGCGAAAATTCGATTTTTTTTTTAATTGCCGCCATTTTCCGAAATTTGTACTAAACGAAAAACCCATCCGTCATTCCATGACCAAAAGGTCACAGATTGATAATATGCTTTGAATTTGTGTTTCAGATCGACAAAGAGGGGGCAGTGATGTCAGCCGTTTACCTCCCGCGATATGAGGACCTGTTTTCGCGGAGTTGCAACGGCCGCCATTTTGGTTTAAAAAAAAATTTAACGTTCTGTATATCATGAATAATAGCAAAAAAAACCGTTAATTGAGTACTTTTCTTCCAAAAAATTCCCGAAAATCACAAATTTTCAGCGTTCACAGTGATATAGCCCCTTAATTATCAAAGCTACAATAGGGTATTTTACTCTATGTAAAAATAATACTAAGAATGTATTAATACATTATTATACACATAAATGTATAATAATGTTGGTTTTCATTTATAAAAACACAAAATGAATTTTATAATGAATTTAAACAACAATACTTTTTCTATCTGTTCAACGAACCTGCTAAACGGTAGCCACAATGGATCCCGACGTGACGTCATTGACATAGTAAACAAAGAAAGCGGTAGACGTATTACTCTAACCTATGAACGAAAGCGTCAACAACTGTATATTCTCGTTTGCCATAGTTTATTGCAAATTTACAATTAGTCATTTGTACTTCAAAAAAGAAAGGAGTTTTTTTTCGGAGTATGACTTTGGATCTCTTCTTGCAAGTTTTGATCAAGTTTTCCTCATATTTATGTCGTATTTATGTGTAAAAAAATTGTGTATTTTTGTGAAGGAATTCCGAGACGACATGCAAAAACCCAATTTCCGGTCGCTACAAAAGTGTATATAATAGTGGGAATCCGTCAGATTCTTAAAAATAATCAGATTTGCATACTTAACACTTGTAGTAATCCAATGCTCTAAGAAAAAATTACGCTTATTGACCTAATTTTTATGTAATATCAAGTTTAACATGAACTTCCGGTATTGGATTTATTACCACTTGTTACGATAAAGAGACGCGACAGCAACAGCTGACTAGTCCTAACCTCATCTTACTCATTCGAATTTCCACACATATTTCATTTTTAACCGACATATTTCGCCGACACAAATATTCCACGCTTTTTACCAGTCGTGGCCCGAATACAATGCTTTATATTTCCTGCACCTGACATTGTTTTGATAGATCGACGTTGAAAAGCATGGAGGTTAAACTCGCCTGGTTGAGTAAAAAGAGACGGAGATAGAACCAATGTTGCCAAATATCAAACCTAGAAACACTGCGCGAATCGTTGGAATAACTATTTTTTCATTTTTCTAATTGAATGTGAACATTCATTCAACAGTTCACGCATGGAAAATTTTAGTTACTACAAATTATTTTTTTGCATATGTTAAAAATATAAATTGCACAAGTCCCAAATATGATCAGTGGTATGATTAGTGTAAAGCGATAGGATTACCTTAACCAAAAAATTACGTATGCACAATTGGCACACCGTCGATGTCACGGTCTTACATACAGGTCTTTCAACGAAGCTAAATTTTCGTGGTAGGGGTAGGCACGCTTATCGGCTTCACTTTTCGATTCACTAGGCGCCGCTACGCGTCGCTACTAGCAAGGGGAAGTAGTTTCCCGCTTACCTCTTACCGGCGAATGGACCCAAGGTGTTTACGTATGTTTTTGTGGCGCGATTGTCGAAATAACCTTTATTTGCGACCATATACCAGAAGGTTCTACGCGAATTACCGTGATACATTTTTTATCGTGTTTTTACGCATAAGTGTCAATTTTTTTTGGTAGTGTTTGCGAAAAAATGCGAAATGGTTAAGGGTGCGCGGTTCGCAATCGTAAAACGGGGTACAAAAATTGTAAGCAGAAATGCTCCGTGTTTCGCGTGCCCAGAAACGTCGAACGATACAAAAAATGGCTCGATGCTATTCCGGGACTGAAAGAGTCTCAGTACGTGTGCGAAAAACATTTCGAAGAACGATGTATTGTGAGACATTGGAGAAAAAAGGATGTAAATGGTCGTAATATGTGCTGGTATGAATTAATGTATTCAAAAAGTTTTCAGTTTTTTTAGATGAAAGTAGTCATCTTTTTTTTAATCAACACATTTTTTTTTACTGGTTTCTTATATTATGTAGTTTACACGACAGTACGGTAAATTAAGTTAGGGCAAACGGCGCATGCGTTGCGTTCATGAGGGAAAAGGACAGAAGAGCTAATTCTCTCTTCGTCGCACCACTACTTCTCCTCGCCGTCACGCACCAAGCGGCAGAAATCGGAATAAAAAACAGAACCGGTAAGGGTGCCTACCCCCACTCCCACCGTTGTCAGACCTGTATGTAAGACCGTGGTCGATGTTTACTATGCAAGTGACGTCACGAATCGAAGCAGCATGGCGGCTGGCGTTTACGCGCGGAAATTTGAAATGTAAAATTTGAAATGCATTTTTATGGCACTTATCGATTCCATGGAATAGAAATAAAAAATCTAGTGGTTTCTTACCACCAAAGGATCAAGTTGAGACACCTTTCTAAAAAGGGTGTAATATCCTATTTTTATTTTAGGTTCGTTTCCGAATTTTGTCGTTTAGGGGGAAGAGGGACGTGATGTACTTACGAAATTAATCTGAATCTCTTTCTCCCAATGTGCGTCGTCGAGGATTCCGGCATTGTTGATGAGAATGTCCAAACCGCCGAGAGCTTTAACCGCCTTTTGAAAGACCACTGTTCAAAAATGTTAAACTTTACTGAGCATATTATCATAGAGGAAAACTGTTCGTTTGATGATTCTCGTTTAAATTTGTCTCAAGTCCTCGAAGAGAAAAATTGGCAAGACGACAGTGACGGAATAATGAGAGAGATTGTTCGAAATAAAATCGTATGTTCGCGTCTGACCCTCGAATTCCTCTTTCTTGGTAACGTCCGACGGGAAGAAAATTGCACGCCCTTTTCCAAACTCTTCATTCAGTTTTTTCGCCGATGTTTCACCGTTGGCTCCAGGCAGATCCAAAATTGCAACTGTCTGCACACGCAATTTGTAATTTAATTTCGTGCAAATAGGACACAAATATTGAAGTTAAGGGGTTAGGCTACTGTGAAAATGACGAATATTCGTCACTTGAGGCAACCCAAATTAAAGAGGTAGGTCCAATATATAGTGCAGGAATCGCAGATTGAAGGTAAACTTGTAATTACAGATGCTGGTAAAACTTCGAACGTGGTTTTTTCGAAACTATGCTTTTCAAAACGGTGTACACGATTTCTCGATATTTAACGAACGAATTAACTCGATATTTGGTACACTTATTCAGTGTAATAGTAGTTTAGTCTTGACCGACGTTTTTCTCCTTAACATTTTTTTCATTAGTTATAAACAATAATGATGTCATTCATCCTCGAAAATTCGAGAAAAAAATTCACATTTTGTTTTTTTGATGATCGAAACACGATAAAAGAAAAAAGCTCGGTCAAGTCTTAGCCAATATTATCTATTTTACGAACAAAATTGTTTTTTTTTTGTTTCAGATCAACCGGGTGGGCAAGATCGAGTACACCGTTGGGCCCCTCACGTTTAAAGGGACAATATTTAGGTTTACGAGATTGTTTATAACTTCTTTACATATTAATATTTTTCATGAAATTTGGCACACAACTTTTGTAATGCACATACAAATAAGTGTCCAACCGATTTTTTAATAAGCATACTTATTCCTTTAAAATTTATTTTTCTTCAAATAACCGTAATTTTCGCGTCGTCACAGTAGCGTAACGCCTTAAGGGTGGAAATCACAGTAGCACACAAAAAAATAGGCATATTTTCGGGAATTAATTTTGGCTGAATAAAAGTATCAATCGAAAATCTGTAAAGTAGGTTTTATAGCAATACTAAAAAAGTACAAAATGTAATTTTTTCAATAAAAAATATTTAAAAATGGCGGCATCACCGAAGACATAACTCGAGCAAATTTTTACCGATCGACTTGAAATTTTGACAGTAGCTTCGAAATATCTTTCTCCACGGAGCTACTCAGGATTTTTTATTTTATATGGCCTACTTTTTTTTATCGACGATTTTATGGCGTTTTTTTTGTTAAAAATTTAACTTTATTTTCAAACATGCACCATTTTGCGAAAAATCAATATATCGAAAAAATCCTACGTAGCTCCGTGGAGAAAGATGTTTCGAAGCTACTGTCAAAATTTCAAGTCGATCGGTAAAAATTTGCTCGAGTTATGTCTTCGGCGAGCTCAAAAAAAGGCGCCTTGGGGCATATGCTGCGCAGCCGCCATTTTAAAATATTTTTTATTGAAAAAATTACATTTTGTACTGTTTTAGTATTGATACAAAACCTACTTTACAGATTTTCGATTGATACTTTTGTTCAGCCAAAATTAAATCCCGAAAAAATGCCTATTTTTTGTGTGCTACTGTGATTTCCCCCCTTAAGGGCTTGCGTGGTTATGAAAATTTCAAAAAAATTCATTTTTTTTTTCAAATTTGATTATCTAATAGTACAATATGTCTAGAATATTTTCCCGAAGTTTTAAGTCAATCGGAGTAAAAGTCTAGGAGAGAGAGCCTTTGGAAATTCCTTGTTGGGAAAGACCGGCCGGGAGCGACGCAGGTATATCTTTTTTTTTTCTCAAAACACTTTTTTTGTAGTCAGTGAACACGATTTCTCAAAAATGAATGCACCGATTTTATTGAAATTTAGCACATATCTTCAAAATAGCATTGACTAAGTGATTGAACGAAGTTTTTTTTTTTCGATTACAACCAATTTTACAAAGTGTTTGGTGTAAATTGTACCAAAAATTGAACTATTTTGCATACAACTCTGCAAAAAATTCAAATTTCAATTTTTTTTTAATCCTTCGTTCAATCACGAGCTATACTTATCTACTATGAGAAAAAAATTGGCTTTTTAATTTCAGATAAAGCACAATTACCCAAATTTTTGGATGAATTTTTTTTTTTAATTTAGTTGAAATGTTATGTGCTTTCATGTGCTTAACATTTTGAATCAAATAATTTATGTATTACATTTTTGAAACGTTGAGAAAATATGCTTTTTTTGGCTGCGAAACTCACGTAACTCGTTAAATATACATAACTAGAGAATGAAAAGAAGAGTACCTTCGCCCCATTTGAGAGCAAATGATGGCAATATTGAAAACCGATCCCGTTCGCTCCGCCGGTTACAATCACCCTTTTGTCACGTACGGCAGTCATTTTCACGCGGATTATATTTTTCACTCAACGATTATGTTTTTACTTGTTGCGATCGTTCGATTGTGCCTATCACCCGTCGAGTGATGCACTTGCCAATCATTTATTCCGCCATATATATATACCCAAATGCACGCGTGACATATGACAAAGATAAGATATGTTCTCTACCGGGTGTCCCATTTTAATCTTACATCTGATTTAGCTGGAAATACGCTGCTCTGATCAAGTATTGAGTATAACTCAACTTTTAGGATTCAAAGAAGGACGGTAACAAACAAATTTTGGCCCGAAATTCAAAATGGCGAATTTCAGATGGCCGGCATGATTTTTTTCACCAAAAAATTTGTCAGGCCTAACCTAACAACTTTGGCAGGAATTTCTTTTCGATAAAGTCCATAATTTTTAGGTTAGAACGCCATTTTTGACTTTTTTTAGCGCTATACAGGATGTCCCAAGAGGAGGTAAAGTCTTTATCGTCCTAAGTGTAGGTAAGTGGGCGTGTCTGTGTGAATGTGAGTTTGTTTGGGTTTGTTTGATAACCAAATTGTTTGATAACCAAAAACAAAATAACGAAAATTAGAAATTTCGAAACTCTTGAGCGACCACTAAATATTCATTGACCGGCTAGAGCTTTCGGGCGGTTAAGGGGTTACCCCCACTTGCGATTTTGAAAAAATCGATTTTTTTTATTGCATTTTTTTAAAGTGCAATTTGAAGTACAGTTTTTTTTTGATGCGCGGAATAGATGACTCTATGTAAGTTTACAAAGAAAAATATTTTCTTTGTGTAAACTGAAATTGAAACTTTAAACGCGTTTTTCTCAAAATGGCATTTCTGAAGTCGGTGACCAAGATTACTCGAACACTAATGAACCGATATTCTTGACATTTTGCAGGCTTATTTAATACATAAAAATGTAGTCTTTAATCGTTCGATTTTTTTTTCGAAAAAAATGGCCGTTTTATAGCCAAAAAACGGCCGTTTTTTTTCGTTAAAATCGAACCATTAACTTTGACTGTCCGCCATTTTGTGAAAAATGAATATTTTTTAAAATCCTTCGATTAAAGACTAGTTTATACTTATATTTGACTAAATCCATCCGCATTTTTTTTTCAGATGATCCACTTCGCCGCAATGTTGGTCACCGCAAACCGTGTATATAAAAACATTATTTCATTGACGGCCATTTGCCACTAAACAATGTAATATTTTTCAATAAAAAAATTACTGAAAGTTCTTCAAGATGTGTTCATTGAGATGGTATTTTGATCGATTAAAAAAGTTTTGTAGTTTTCTTTAAAAAAATTCATGAAAAAGGCCTTTTTTTGCGCTACAAGTGGGGGTAACGCCTTAAGGGGCATACAAGTGTGAACGCTAAAAATTTGGGTGATTTTCGGGAATTTTTTGGAAAAGTACTCAATTAAATGTTTCGGAAAATTAAGAATATATTTGGCTGTATTTGACCTATATTACATAATTTTTTCATATAAAAATATCCAGATCCAAGCGACTTATGCGCTGCCTTCGGAGGCGCCAAAAATAAGTTCCTCCACTGCTGACGTGAATCCGGCCGATTGAGCAGCTGAAACCGAAAAAGGAAAAAATATCGTTAAACTGGAAGGTAATACCTTTACAATGACGTAGGATTTTCGAAAAATATCAAAATCTAACAAAATGGCGTAGTTATGAAAAAAGTCTGTTTTCTTGCCTATAAAATGGTCATTTTTTTCAATGCCAAATCGTCAATTTTCATGCAATCAAAAATATCCTACGTCATTGTAGAGTTAATATATTGAAGAGTACTCAGTTCAAATTTCAAGTCAATCGGATAATTGCTCTTTGAGTTACAATGTCAGCAAATTTGAAAAATCTCATTTCGAGAAAAACGCGTTCAAAGATTTAACTATCGATCGAACATTCGGGGAGTACTAGAGCTACGGCCTTGAAATTTTTACAGGATATTCTTGAAAGTATAAACTGTCGAAAAAGGCAAACAAAAAAATCGATTTTTTGAAAGTGTCACACTGGTATATCCCCTTAATTTGAAAATTATAAAGCGTAAAATTCATGGGTGAGAAGTGAACGAAAAAAAAACGATTGGTTAATGAAAATTTAAATTTTTGGGAGGCTTTAGCGACCTTTAAATACTTTTTGGCCGCTCACAGATTTAGCGACAATTTTTTTTTTCATTTAGAAAGATAATTGGATGGTGAGAAAAAGGAAAAAAAATAGAGCCCAAATTTGCGCCGTTTTAATGTACACTTACATTTGGGATGTTGAAGACTTTGTTTTCATGCTATTGAGATGCTGAATTTCTGATACGAGTACTGATACGAGTCTTCATGACGTAGGGGAAATTGATTCACAATGGATTTTTTTTTCTAACTCATGCGCTTCCAAAGTTTACCACTGAATCATTGTTCTCTCAAATGAAATCCTAAAAGGCGTATTCAATGTTAAAAAAAACAGGCATTTTTTGGCGAGTACACATAAATTTATCACTCATTTATTTGGACCATAAGAGTCTTCAATTAAATATTCCAAACAGTCTTACAGTTAACAAAGATCACAATTACTTAAACATAGTAATGTTCCTTTTGGAACTAATCAATAAAGCGTAAATCTCGTTTTTACGTACACGACTAATGTTCAAATTCAAACTCAGACATAAACTCTTCATTGCCACTTTTATATAGGCAACGTTATGATTGGAACATTGTCGATAAACCAACAATTAAGAACAGAAATAATTTTTTATTATTAACATAAAAACAAATAATATATAATATTTTCTTAAACTTGAAAACAAATCTTGAGGTTTCATTTGAGATCAAATACGCAATTATGGAGGCTGCTAACCAATTCTGGTAACGCCATCTGTTGAAAAACAGTCAGAACTTATTCAACGTCCTAATACCGGCTGGATAGCGTGAAAATAGTTAAAAATGGTGTTCTAACCTAAAAATGATGGTCTTTATATAACAAAAAATCTTACCAAAGTTGTTAGTTTTAGCCTAACAATTTTTATGGTAAAAAAAATCAGGTTTCTATTTTTTTAAACCACATGTCGGCCATTTTAACTTCACCATTTTCAATTTGGGACCAAGAACATTGTTTTTTTAACGCCCCCCTTTGAACCGTAAAAGTTTTACTATACTGAACACTCGATCGGAGCAGTATTTTTCTAGATAAATCAGGTGTTAGGTTAAAATGGGACACCCGGTATAGGAGCATGAGTACATGTAAACAACGACTCGTACCATTCTACATCTTTAATCATAAATTTATCTTTCCTGTTCCACATATCTTGGCACTTTGTTTGCTGCTCGGCATTTGTATGAACCGGCTGCCGACTGGGCTCACTAGGTTGCTGTAAATCTGCAAAAAGAAACGAATTTTCTGTTAACTCGAAAAGGTTCCATTATTTTATTTTCGCCCATTTTACTTTCGTAACGGTGCAACTAAATTTTGAAAATTTTGAAAAATTAATTTTGACTAAATCGTCACGAAACAAACGAGAACAAATAAATGTGATGGAACGGAGTGTTTTTTTTAATCGATGAGAGATGCTCGTTGGCGTGTATATGACGCACTAGTTGGAGTGAGTAAACCAGGTCATAAAGTTAATTTCAGCTTCAAACATCGGGCATGCGATAAGCCGCGTTGAGAAAAAATGGAATTCGTGTTTAATGAGCCGTCTTTGCTAATATCGATAATTTGGCAGTTTGTTGCCACTTAAAATGCCGATTCATGGGGCTGGGTTGAAATTCCGAACCTCCTATTTTTCCTCCTGGCAACGAAGTGTCCGTCTAGCCCAGTCGAATTAGTATTTTAGATTTACAAAAATTTTTAGCAGCAATTTTCTTTCGGAATTCGTTGGGGGGGGGGGGGGTCACTGGTAGTTTAAATTCAAAAAGTAGAGGTACCAGACTTTTCACTCCATCCGCCATCTTGATTTAAAGGGTTATTTTTTGTTTCTTGAATAACTCGTTCATTTTCAATTTTACATGCAAAATAGTTATTACAAAAGTTGTTTAAAATTAAATTTCCTACAATTTTGGTTCTCATCAATTTTTTCATAGGATCGATTTTTTTCGATTTATACCCGAAAAGAGGGGGTGAAGTTTTTGTTATCGAATAACTCGTTTATTTTCAATTTTACGCGAAAAATTGTAATAAACAAAGTTGTTTAAAATTAAATTTCCTACAATTTTGATTCTTATCAATTTTTTCGTAGGATCAATATTTTTCGATTTATACCTGAGAAGAGTGGGCTCAAAACGCTTTACAGCGCTTTTGAGCCTCTACAACGTTCTGCAGTGATGGGAGAAAAACGTCTCGATGTCGTCGACGGAGGCTTTTTATTGCACAAGGTTGTGTGGCCTCGACCGAACGCGACGTTCAACACGATATGCGATAACTACGTGTCATACGTGAAGAGACACTTCGAGAAGAACGTCGTAGTTGTATTCGATGGTTACCCTGAAGATTTACAAACAGTCGTTTTGAAGGGTTGGGAACGGAGAAGACGCGCAGCCAAGCACCGTTCGCCTGAAGTAATTGTCAACGCGACCGCATTTCCTTCTACGACGCAGGAAAAATTTTTGGGCAACGACAAGAACAAGGCAAGGCTTATTGATATTTTGAAAAAAAGCTTTGCAAGATTCTGGTGTCGTTGTTCAGCAGGCACCGGCAGACGCCGATTCTTTCATCGTAGGAACGGCAATTCAAGAAGCCTCAAATCACGACGAAGTTACGATCATCGGCGAGGACATCGATCTCCTCGTGATACTAACTGCCTTAGGGTATCATTTGAAAAACGTTTTCTTCAAGAAACCCGGCAGAGTACGGACTCCGGAACAATTATACTCACCGGCAAGCTTCAAATATGAAGAGTCTGTAGCAAAACATATTTTGTTCTTACATGCCTTCAGCGGATGCGATACTACGTCTTCAATATTCAACGTAGGAAAATTGAAATTCATCGAGACTCTCAAGAAAAACAACAATTTGAACACAGCTCTGGGCTTGTTCCGCGAGGCAAACATTCACAAACATTGCTTGGCTCAAGCTGGAGAATGTTTCCTAATCGCATTGTTTGGAGGCGATGAAAATGTAAAAACACTCGACGACCTGAGATTCAAGAACTTCACCAAATCAGTTACGAGGAACAAATTCAATTTTGCGACCCTTCCACCTACCTCGGCAGCAGCAGAACAACATATCTACAGGACGTATCTGCAGGTGCAAATGTGGACGGAGTATGAAGTCAACGCTGCGGAATGGGGGTGGAAAAAAACTAATCGTGGACTCGAACCTGTCGCTACAATGGCCGATCCAGCACCAGAATTTTTGCTGAAGACGATATCATGTAAATGCAAAACGACGTGCGGAAAAATGTGTGGTTGTCGCAAATCCGGACTCAAATGTTCCGTCTTATGCCACAACTGCAACGGAGAAACCTGCGAAAACGTTGTCTCAATTCGAGAGCTGCTGGATGAAGATGACGTTGGTAGTGACGAAAACCGCTCAGAACAAGTCACCCCCGACCCTCCTGAGCTTCCGGACGAATTCGTCGACAATTACGAGGAAGAATCGAACGACGAAAACTTGGCCGAGCCATCGGCTAAACGTTCCAAACAGACGTAATTGAAATTTCAAAAGACTTTTGAAAGTGTACTGAAAAGAAAATAAAATTCATTTTTTCAATTGTAAAAATTATACTGTTCGATAAACTGATTATTTACACCCCTCTTTTCCTTTACCGTGAACGTGCGTCCGAAAATATAAACTTTAGAAAAAATCGGAATCATAATTGTAGCAAATAACATTTTCAACACATGAAATTTACAACGACAATCAGCAACAAAAAAACAGACAGAAAAAATAATGATACAACATCAATAATAAGCCCGATAATAGAATACTTAGGTTCACCCTCCGCTCTTCTCAGGTATAAATCGAAGAATATAGATCCTACGAAAAATTGTTGAGAATCAAAATTGTAGTAAATTTAATTTTAAACAACTTTGTTTATTACAATTTTCGCGTAAAATTGAAAATAAACGAGTTATTCGATAACAAAAAATTCACCCCCTCTTTTCGGGTATAAATCGAAAAAAAAATCGATCCTATGAAAAAATTGATGAGAACCAAAATTGTAGGAAATTTAATTTTAAACAACTTTTGTAATAACCATTTTGCGTGTAAAATTGAAAATGAACGAGTTATTCAAGAAACAAAAAATAACGCTTTAAATCAAGATGGCGGATGAAGTGAAAAGTCTGGTACCTCTACTTTTTGAATTTAGACTACCAGTGACCCCCCCCCCCGGCATTGAATAGATGACTCTATGTAAGTTTACAAAAAAAATATTTTCTTTGTGTAAACTGAAATTGAAACTTTAAACGCGTTTTTCTCAAAATGGCATTTCTGAAGTCGGTGACCAAAATTACTCGAACACTAATTAACCGATCTTCTTGAAATTTTGCAGGCTTATTTAATACATAAAAATGTAGTCGTTAATCGTTCGATTTTTTTTTCGAAAAAAATGGCCGTTTTACAGCCAAAAAACGGCCGTTTTTTTTCGTTAAAATCGAACCATTAACTTTGACTGTCCGCCATTTTGTGAAAAATGAATATTTTTTAAAATCCTTCGATTAAAGACTAGTTTATACTTATATTTAACTAAATCCATCCGCATTTTTTTTTTCAGATGATCCACTTCGCCGCAATGTTTGTCACCGCAAACCGTGTATATAAAAACATTATTTCATTGACGGCCATTTGCCACTAAACAATGTAATATTTTTCAATAAAAAAAATTACTGAAAGTTCTTCAAGATGTGTTCTTTGAGATGGTATATTGATCGATTAAAAAAGTTTTGTAGTTTTCTTTAAAAAAATTCATGAAAAAGGCCTTTTTTGCGCTAAAGTGGGGGTAACGCCTTAAGGGGCATACACGTGTGGACGCTAAAAATTTGGGTGATTTTCGGGAATTTTTTGGAAAAGTACTCAATTAAATGTTTCGGAAAATTAAGAATATATTTGGCTATATTTGACCTATATTGCATAATTTTTTCATATTACAATATTGAGATCCAAGCGACTTATACGCTGCCTTCGGAGGCGCCAAAAAAAAGTTCCAAAAAAAGAATTTAGACTACCAGTGACCCCCCCCCCCCAACGAATTCCGAAAGAAAATTGCTGCTAAAATTTTTTGTAAATCTTTGCCCGTTTTTTGAACTAATTCGACTGGGCTAGTCGGGAAGTCAGTCTCCCAACAGTTTCCATCGCGATCGGACAAAGTCTCCAACATCTTCCATCAAATCTAGTCCGAAACGAAAAGCTGTCTCCTGACAGTATCCGACAAGTCCAAACGTTAACTCTAAAAATTATTATATCTCCGGTATAATTGTTACAAGTTCTGTCTATACTTTGTAAAGCGCGACCACATTAACATCGATACATTGAATTGCATAAATGCCCAATTAATTCGAAGACTCGGCTCGCGATAAATACTCGTGTATTAAAAGATCGTGTCTACGTGAAGAACACCAGCTCCGCTAAACCCGTAACCGAGCGTACACAACCGAGTGGTCCGGCCTACCTGCGAAGGCTCGATTCGATCCTCCATATCTCCAACCATTGTACCCACGGCGCATCGACAAATGTAAGCGAAATACTTCATGTACATTTTCTGTATTATTAATTTAATCGACTTAACCAGATTGGTTTATTCCAATAAACCCCGAGTCTATAGAATTTGTGTGTCGAATTATTCCTCAATCGGATAATATCGTCATCCCATTTTTACCCAAGCAGTACCCCTTTTTACCCTCATCCCGAGCTATTGCGCTAGGCGTAGGCTACAAAGAGGGAGACGTAAAAAATATTTGCCCACGTCCCCTCAGGACGTGACAGAAAAATACTTTTTTTATCCAAATTTTTCAAAAATGTTGCGTGAAGTGTTGATTTTCTTTTGTTAATGTGTGCCATTCTTTTGAATTTGCATTTTCTTCATTTTAAACAATTTTTTTGCAAATCAAAGTTTACCGGAAGCTAGACTGTAACACCGTGCCAGAACTCCGCTATTTTAATGACAAATGAATTTTGAAAAATCGTTTTATATACTTCTTTCTTTATTCTTTTATATCAGGTTGATAAAAAAGTTTTGTCGCAATAATTTCAATATAATTTATTTATTTATATATCTTATACAAAACATTTCTAATCAACAATAAATTCGCCATCGGTTTCTATGACACTCGACCATCTAGTTGGCAACTCATTTATTCCCTTTGCCCAAAACTGCGGCGGCTGGAACTCAAAGAAATTTGAAATATCCCTTCTGAGATCGTCGACGTTTTCGAAAGTTTTGTTTCTCAAATATGCCTTCAAATGTCTGAACAAATGGTAGTCAGATGGCGCGATGTCGGGAGAGTATGGTGGATGAGGAACGGTATTCCAGTGAAGCTCAGTGATTGTTTTGTGGGTTTCCTTTGCGACATGGGGTCTCGCGTTGTCGTGGAGAAGGTGCACAGTCGCGCGTCTTGGCCGTTTTTTTCTTATAGCTTTTGCCAATTCCTGGAGATTTTCGATGTATCGTGTAGAGGAGATCGTCTTACCTACAGGGAGAAAATTGTGAAACAGCATTCCCTTTGCGTCCCAGAAACAGCACAACAAAACCTTTTGTGAGTGACGATCAGATTTCGGTTGGTGTGGCGGTTTTTCTCCGATAGGAAGCCAGTACGCTAAACGCGTTCTGTTATCATACAAGACCCAGCTTTCATCTCCCGTCACAAAATCTTTTAAAAACTCCTTGCGATGGTGGCGAAGCAGGAGAGACTGGCAGATGGTCACGCGACAGTTCTTATTGTCGTCGGTGAGACGGTGTGGTATCCATTGAGCTAGAACCTTCCTGTGTCCCAAGTTGTGTAAGTGATTGACTATTGACGGTTGGGTGCAGCCAAGTTCTCTTGCTAGCTCGTGCGTACTTGCTTCCGGTTTTTCTTTGATGCAGCGGAGTAATGCTTCATCATCGATGGTCGACGGTCGTCCGGACCGTTCCTTATCTTCAAGGCTTGTGTCTCCAGATTTAAAACGATTGAACCAACGCTGGACTGTTCGATGAGAAACCACGTTCTCGCTGAATGCATCCTGTATATTTTTAGCAGTTGTGCTTGCGTTCGTGCCGCGCCGCCACTCGTAAAAAATGATCGCTCGAAGTTGCTCCTGCGAGATCGAAGCCATTTCTGTCCACTAGAACGCGCGCTCGCCCTTTTATACCCTGTCACGCGGAAGAGTAGAAAACATTCTAGAATATTCTCGACATAGCTCGATGTCATATTGCGCCAATTCGTAAAAAGACATTTTTAAAATTTTTGCGACAAAACTTTTTTATCAACCTGATATTATTGTATTATTTCTTAGTTTAAAAAATCCGTCAACATTGCGTAATTTTTTCCCGTCTAAATGTACATCTCGCCTTGATCAGTATTCTCCAACTTTCAGCTGGAAGATCAAGGCGATAAAATGTCATTCGGATTCTCTCACTGGATTCCTGAGATGCTCTTCGACGAAAAGAAAAAAGGAGTAAACATCATCGACGCTTTTTATTCCAAAAAGTAACCGGTTGAACGAATTTACAAATATTTATCGGCCCTTTTTCGATATCCAACGAATAAAGACGAAATTATCGATACATCGTCGTTTCCTCTCGAACATCGATGCTCATCCCGAATACGACTACAGTTTTACGACCTTGTACTCGGCTAATTTAACGTCTACGGGTGGTTCGCCGAGTTGACTGACCCAAACAGATCCGTTGGTTCCCTTTTCGATCAACTGGACCATAGCCTTTCCCACGTTGTCGGGCCTGCGTCGCGAAACGTAAAAAATGATTAATGAAATCATGGACATCAGGCAAAAATCATCGGACATGATACTCACGATTGTCGAGGAAATCCGTCCAGTATTTTAAACGCCTGATCCGGATCGATGAAGTTCAGGAATTTGTTTTGCGCGGCGTATATAAGTGGAGTCTCCGTGACACCGGGGCACATCACTCTTACGCTTATTCCGGTCTTCTCGTAGTGGCTCTGCTCGTAAACATGACATTTCACGTATTAAAGTGATTCGAAATGACATTCGCAGATAATTGTACCTTGAGGCTGACGGTGAATCCGATAACGGCGTGTTTCGTGGCCGTATAAACTGGAAGAAATCCCATTGGAACGAGACCGAGTATTGATGCTACATTAACGATTACCCCACCGTTTCCACCTCTGTGCTTGTCCATGGCCTCGTAGCCCAGTAGTGTGCTCTTCACCAAAGAAGTCTGCGACAATTATACTCATAATGGTAGTTCTCATCCCATTCCTTTCTAAAAACAACTCGGGGCATTAATTATTCAGAGGATATTCTACTGTGACGGGATGAAAAAAAAGAATCTCTCTTTTGCATTTTTCAACTCTATTACATCATAGAATTGATATCCAATTGCTGGTAAAATAGATTTCTACTTTGCCGACTCAGTAGAAGCGCTCGGTTCCGCGCGTTATACGAGGGTGGGGTGAAAAGTTTCCGGCCTGACCAAGAAAAACGATATTTAAAAATTTTTTTTTGCCTTATTTTTCAACATAATCTCCATCAACACTGATACATTTCTCATAACTCTCGCATCCCAAAAAATAGTAGCCATAACCTTGTTTGCCGATAAAATTGTTTTTGCCTTCTTTGGGGTTGGTTCCCCTTTTCCAACCCACTGTTTTGACTGTTCTTTACTTTCAGGAGTGTAGTGGTGGACTCATGTCTCATCAACAGTTATGAATCGACGCAAAAATTCGTTTGGATTACGTCTATAAAGCGCCAAATTGTCGGTAGCGTCGAGCGTTAGCAAACGCTCGATTGGTCGAGCGTTAGCAAACGCGGCACCCACCTTGCACACAGCTTTTCCATGTTCAAACGGTTGTGCAAAATATTTCGCACACGTTCAGCTGACATCCTACAGGTCTCAGCTATCTCATGCACTTTCAACCTGCGGTCTTCCAACACTATTTTATGGATTTTTTCAATCATCTCTGAAGTTGTGACTTCAACGGGCCGTCCTGAGCGAAGCTCGTCAGAGGTGCTCACACGACCAATTTTAAATTCAGAAACCCACTGATTAATAGTTGAATATGATGGGGAGGAGTCTCCTAGTGCTGAATCCATCTCTTCTTTTATTTGTTTTGGTGTAAAACCTTTCAAATGGAAGTATTTTATGACAGCACGTTTTTCCAATTTTTCCATTTTTACGAAAACAATGGAAGCGTCTCGCGCAATGTGCTCTCAAACGCAAACCAACGTAGCGATTGGGCTGAAACTGTACATACAAGCTCGGTAGGAATGGTACTGTAGGACGCCGCTCCAAAACTAGACCTAGTGGCACCATCTCTTGGTCAGGCCGGAAACTTTTCACCCCACCCTCGTAGTACGGCTATCAGCGGCGCACCCCTGACAGCTGTTTCGAATTTACACCTGAGTATACACATATACACGTATACTTCTATATATTTACTGTATAGTAGTAGTCTCTTTTCACTGGTGAGTAAAGGACGCTCTACCGGTTAGCATTGTATAGTATAGTACACTGTGAAAAAAAATCATTGATCCAATATCATTGGTGTTATTGAATGAAATTTCCTTGATTCAATTGTAAACTTGTTGGTGTAAATAATCGGATTTATTAGTCCAAACAAAACGCTATTGACTTTAATAACATGATAAAATTTAAAGTTTTTTTTTTCATTCTAAATATATCTTGTTAGAACAATATATTATTGAAACTCTCTAAAAAATTATCGCGAACAAATTATATTGTTTTGAATGAATTTTCTGCAACGAACAAAAAAAGCGTTTCAATTCATAACATGAATATTGTTGATTCGAGTACACAAGAAAAATTTAATTTTCCTCGTTTGATTCAGATAAAATTTCTATTGAGTAAATATGTTATTTTATTTTTGTCACCATATCCGATATTGATTTCTAAGTACATTATTCGTCAAAATATTCATATTTTATTTTGATTGAAAAATATAAAGCAAATGTCCGAATTGGTTAAAAAATTATGCGAAAATAAAATTTGATTCTTGCACATTTGGTTGAAAAAATTCACCCAAATCGTGGGCGAGCTCTATCGAAATTATAGGTGTGAGGAAACTCGAAGTTCTCGGAGTAACCGCTAGAAGCCGCACGCGCGCTCGTTTCTCGTAAGCGTAGCGCGAACCGAATATCTACTTGAACGCCGGAGAAACTCTAAAGAGTATCGCTTCTTAGCCTGTTGCTAAGATCAAAGGGTAGTATTTGTTCTTATCAGTTGAATATCTGATATTCTCTCCACTATTATCGTGGATGATCATTGTAATGCTCGCTTTTTATTTAAGATTTAAAACAAATTGAAAAACTTACGTCCCATGGCATATTCGTTTCGATGCAGTAAAGAAATAATTAATTTTATTGATTATATTTTTGTGCGAAATAAAAGATGTTGTAGCAACCGCTTAATTATTTCTTCCATACATCTACGGATTGTGTATAGAATGATTTCAATAGAGTATATTTTTATTTGAAGGATAATGTAGATATTCAGAAAACAGAAGAGCTTTTTCAAATAAAATAATATGTTATTTAAATCAATCACATTTTCCAATATTTTACTTATAGTATTGTTACAGTCTGATATATCGGTGGCACTCCGCAGCAGCACATTTATTTAGATCAACCAATATATTTTTTTGATTCAATTGGTTTTTTTTTCTCAGTGTATGGTAAACTTTCAGGAGGTTGCTCATCCATCGCGGAATAGTAATAATTTGCTGAAATTTATTGAGGATATTTGCGAATGGGTGTTACGACTCCGTGTAAAATTTCAAGTACTTCGTCTGCGTGATTGTTGAGCAATTAATTATTGAAGTTAGGCTCTTTTACAAAATAATAAAAATAGTAAGAATTGAATAGAAATAGGCGGAAAAATTCTTGAAATTTTTATGAATAATTTCAACGGAGAGTACAGCGTTTGTCTGTCTCGTTATCGAGTTATTCGTGAAAGAAAACAGGAAATTTCAGCCGATTCGCGTAAAACGATAAAACGACCTACGGCACATGGCAACGCTGCTGTCAAGTCGACCATTTTGAATAGGCGCCAAAATTTGAAACGCACAAACTATTGCTTCCTTGCTATAAATGTCTTACCGCGGTTTCATAAAGAGTATTTAAATATTTTGACTCATTCTTTACAGAAGCTGCAGTGCATGTGTTTCGACATAACCTTCAAATCAATTACGCATCGTCCCTCGACTGCGCAGGTTGTACTTGCTTCAACCCTCAATTATACTGTTTTTCGGTTTCCATTCTTCCCTTCCATCTTTTCATTTTCAGTTCAACAGTTTTCAAAAAAATTACTAAAAATAGCTTCTCTTTTAGCCGTCACTGTAGAATAGACCCTTAGGAAAAGTTACCGTTCATGACGATAAAAAATTCTATTTTTAACATCATTTTCATCCTTAAAGTGTTCCGAACACATGGATTTGTTTGTTTGGCTTGTCAGAAGCAAACAATAAATACGATTTTTGGGGATATTAAACTTTAAATGCGTTTTTGTGGAAACAGCATTTTCCAGCGCGCGGGACGCTCTACAGCTTCAACGGATGAACCGATTCACATAAATCTCTGCGCAATTGAGAGTATTCCAATTTGCAGGGCGATTTTTGTCAAAAATTCATTTAGAAATATTTTTTTGCGTCCGTTGAAGCAAAAAAACCGGGCAAAAAAATCTTTTTTTTTTTCTAAACGTCAGCCATTTTGTAATCCAGAGGTTTTTAAGAAAACAAAAAACGATAAGGCTCCCCAAATTGAGTCTAGTTTAACGAATTGGATGAATTGGATTTTTTGATAATTAAAATTGGAATTCACTCTTCATTGGTCGTAGAATAAAATACGTCAAAACCCATTTCCAAAATTATTTATTTTACATAGAAAAAATCCCGAAGTTCGTGCATTTTTCATGCCTCTCAATGGCAAGCTCTCGTTAAAGGTACAATTTTCATTTTGGAATCACTGTCGAATTTTATCCTTTAGGGGGAAGAAAGGCGTGACGTACTTACGAAATTGATCTGAATCTCTTTCTCCCAATGTGCGTCGTTCAGGATTCCGGCATTGTTGATGAGAATGTCCAAACCGCCGAGAGCCTTGACCGCCTTTTGGAAGGCCACTGTTCGAAAATGTTAAACTTCACTGAGCATATTATCTTAAAGCCTTAGGCCACTCCAGAGGCCGAAAAAACAGGCTTTTTGCGGATTTTTGTTCAGAAAAACTACAAAATAAATCGAGATTGCAAAAAAGGGTGTTTATCATACACATCTGTGACTGTATACAACAATTTTTTTGAAGCGATCAATTTCAAAATGGCGTCTGTGCAGGGTTTATCTCAAAAGTGCATTTTTTAAGGTGGCTGGAAACATAACTCAAACAATTTTCAACCGATTCACTTGAAATGTTGAATATATCTTGAAAAATACATCGTCTATGGATGTACGTAGGATTTTTTTTTATTTTGCATAGTTCATTTGTTATTAACAATTTTCGGACGATTTTGTAGGCAAATTTTTGGAAAGTGAGAAATTCCGTCAGATAATTGTCAATAACAAATGAACCATGCAATATGAAAAGAAAAATCCTACGTACTTCCATAGACAATGTATTTTCCAAGATATATTCAACATTTCAAGTGAATCGGTTGAAAATTGTCTGAGTTATGTTTCCGGCCAACTTAAAAAATGCAGTTTTGAGATAAACGCTGCACAGCCGCCATTTTAAAATTAATCGCTTCAAAAAAATTATCGTATACAGTGGTATACAAATGGCTGAGCTTATTTTTATTTTTATTTAAACTTTTGTTTTCCTCTGTAGACACGAAAAACACGCGTGTGCTGTTGACATCGTATGACTATCTTATGCGAAAGTTTCAAGAAGATTATTAATATCTACAAATGCGCTTATCGCGTGTACCACAATTGAGCCAGAAAACCGATACAGTGAATTTTCTCGCGAGTGAACATTAAATTGCGAAAAGTCCTTTTTTTGGCGCATCTAATGATTTATGAATAAAAAAACGATGAGTGACTAATAAATTGATTTAATAAATATCGTCAATACAATATAAATATCACATTCTCTAAGAAAGGCTATAGCGACCGACATTATTCGAATTTTTGCCCCGAAAATCGAACAGCATGTTAATAACCGTCTATACTATTGGATAATGCGAAAAAGTCGATATTTTGAAAATTTTACATTGTGACGATCAAAATATTCGAATAATTCGAATTCCGCGACCAAAATTTAACAGCGTGTTTATGGAAGTTCATATTTTTGGAGAATGTCAAAAAAAAACTAATTTAAAAGAAAATTTACACTGACATGGTCTCTTGAGGCCTTAGGCCACTCTAGAGGGCGAAAAATAGGCTTTTTGAGGATAATTTTTCAGAAAAACTACAAAATAAATCGAGATTACAAAAAAGAGTGTTTATCATACATATCAGTGACTTTATAGGCAAATTTTTCACTTTCCAAAAATTTGCCTAAAAAATCGTCAGATAATTGTTAATAACGACTGAATGCATCATAAAAAAAAATCCTACGTACTTCCATAGACAATGTATTTTTCAAGATATATTCAACATTTCAAGTGAATCGGTTGAAAATTGTCTGAGTTATGTTTCCGGCCAACTTGAAAAATGCAGTTTTGAGATAAACGCTGCACAGCCGCCATTTTGAAATTAATCGCTTCAAAAAAATTATTGTATACAGTCACTGATATGTATGATAAACACCCTTTTTGTAATCTCGATTTATTTTGTAGCTTTTCTGAAAAAAAATCTCCAAAAAGCCAATCTTTTTAGCCCTAGAGTGGCCTAACCCTTAAAAAAACTGTTCGTTCGATGATTCTCGTTTAAATTAGTTTCAAGTCCTCGAAGAGAAAAATTGGCAACACGAGAGTGACAGAACAATGAAAGAGATTATTCGAAATAAAATCGTAGGCTCGCGTCTGACCCTCGAATTCCTCGTACTTGGTAACGTCCGACGCGAAGAAAATTGCCCGCTTATTTCCGAACTCTTCATTCAGTTTTTTCGCCGACGTGTCACCGTTGGCTCCAGGTAGATCCAAAATTGCAACTGTCTGCACACGTAATTTGTCATTTAATTTCGCGCATATTGGACACAAATATTGAAGTTAAGGGGTTAGGCTACTGTGAAAATGACGAATATTCGTCACTTGAGGCAACTCAATATATGGTGCAGGAATCGCAGATTGAAGGTAAACTTATGATTACAACGATAGAACTGCTGGTCACACTTCAAATACGTTTTTCTCAAAACTATGTTTTTCAAAACGGTGTACACAATTTCTCGATATTTAGCGAACCGATTAACTCGAAATTTGATACGCTCATTCAGTGTAATAGTAGTTTAGTCTTGACGGACGATTTTATTCTTAACGTTTTTTTAATTAATTATAAACAACAACGATGTCATTTTTCCTCGAAAAATCAAAAATAAACATTCAAATTTAGTTTTTTCTATTATTGAAATACGATAACACAAAAAAGCTCGGTCAAGTCTTAGCCAATATTATCTATTTTAAGAAAAAAATGGTTTTTTTTATTTCAGATCAACCGGGTGGCTAAAATCAAGTACACCGTTGGGCCCCGCACGTTCAAAGGTACTTCGTGAGATAGTTTTTAACTCCTTTCCGTATTTTTCAACGCACCTCCCACTTTGAACGAATGTTTGGGCACTTAATTTTTGTTTTTCTTAAAAAATAAATTTCGAGCCATGAAATAGGAATTATTGACTACAAAAAATGCATATTTGCCGAAATACAACAATCTGGAAAACGTCTGGGGTCCGATCGACCCCATATGCAGAAGTTCGTGGCGGAAGTGTGCGGTGTAAGGGTTAAATATACATAACTAGAAAATGAAAAGAAGAGTACCTTCGCCCCATTTGAGAGCAAATAATGACAATATTGAAAACCGATCCCGTTCGCTCCGCCTGTCACAATCACCCTTTTGTCACGCACGGTAGTCATTTTCTCGCGGTTTATATTTATCACTCAACGGTTGTATCCTTGCTCGTTGCGATCGGTCGATCGCGCCTACTACCCGTCGAGTGTTGCACTTGCCATTTATTTATCCCGCCATATATATATATACCCAAATCTGCACGTGACGTATGACATTCTTCTCAAACATACGTAGATATATTCACTGGCATGATCCTTGCGCCAGCAGGGTTATGCCGATAAGATATGTATTATACCGGGTGTCCCATTTTAATCTTACATCCGATTTAGTTCGAAAAATACTGCTCTGATCAAGTATTGAGTATGGCGAAACTTTGGGGACGTCCATTAATTACGTGAGGCGTTTAGAGGGGGGTGGGGAGGGGGTCGAGCGAAATCTCACCCAATCTCACGTGGGGGAGAGGGGGGCTTCGGCAAATATCACGTAATTTTAGTAATTTTAGTAATTTTAGTAATCACGTAATTTTTATCACGTAAGGAGAGTCTCCCTACTACTTTACATGGTGGAGTAAATGGTCCTACAACCGCAGTTACTTCTACTACAATTTATTTTCCGTGAACGTATGCATTTTGAAAAATCTCACGTGAGATTAGGGGAGGGGGAGGGGGTCGAGCAAAATCACACGACATCTCACCAGGGGGAGAGGGGGGGTCGAAAAATCGCCAAAATAACCTCACGTAATTAATGGATGCCCCCTTTTAGGGTTCCAAAAAGAACCGTACCAAAAAATTGGTTTGCTCAAAATTCAATATGGCGACGTTAAGATTAAAATGGAAACATGATTTTTTTCCACCACAAAAATTGTCAGGCCAAACCTAACTATTTTGGTAGGATTTTTTTATAGTCCATAATTTTTAGCTTGGAATACCATATTTGACCATTTTAGCGCTATCCAAGATGTACCAAGTAAAGTCTTTATCATCCTAATTGCAAGTGTAAGTGTGCGCGGCTGCTGGCTGTGAATTTGTTTGGGTTTATTCGGGTTTGTTTGACAACCCGAACATACTAATGGGACATGACGAATATTCTGGTCCCCCATATCAAATTTGAAGGCACGTACAAGCTCCAACAACACAAGAGAATATGAGGGAGCGGATGAAAACTGCCTGTCGTCCAATTTCACATCACTCGACGTGTTAATAATTAACAATATTATAGTAACTTATATGATCCCATATAATACAGTCAGGTGAGATGCCGTATCTGATGGGATATCGTTTCATATATTTAGACGTTTTCATGTGTGAACAACTGAACTGCATATACGATAAGGTATCCCGGAAAAAAAAGTTCATATCTGAATATATCTGAATGTATCTGAATCATATCTGTAGAATCAGATATGATCGGACAAGAAAAATGGCCAGGTCTGATCATGTAATGTCATGACAGATCATGTATGCTTATATCTGAGCATGTATGATCATATCAGAGCCATTTTTATAATTTCGAGAGCAGACCCGTCCATATGGGAGCAGGTCTGACCAGTTCCAATCCGTAGGCAAGATCTGATCTTGTTGGACCAGATCTGATTTTTTTGGGCCAGATCTGATCATGTCGGACAGATCTAATCTTATTAGACCAAATCTGATCTTGTCAGACAGATTTGATCCTACCGGACCAGATCTGAATATATAAGAATAAAATACCGTGGATCCCAGTAGATCTGGACATCTATGAACAATAGACCTGCCCATATGATAGAATCATAGTTTATCTGAACTATCAGACCAGGTATGACTCCGACTATATCAGAGCAAATCTTACCCTGTTGAAACAGAGCAAACCTTATTAGAGCAGTCCTGAAGATATTAAAATGTTCACATATATAGAGCGGGTTTACACGTCATCACTCGACGTGTTAATAATTAACAATATTATAGTAACTCACATGATCCCATATAATACAGTCAGGTGAGATGCCGTATCTGATGGGATATCGTTTCATATATTTAGACGTTTTCATGTGTGAACAACTGAACTGCATATGCGATAAGGTATGGGTGTATAAGACTTCGTATATTTTCCAGGTTTGGTATCGTAACTAATGGAATAGAATTTTATATGAACGTACCTGCTCATATATCACATCATATATGTTCAGATATGGTTTCGCGCTGCCAACTCGCCTTGGTACTTGACCAGCTAAAAACATATATGAGATCTATATAGCAGAGTCTGGTACCGTATTTGATCGGATATGATCTTATACGAACAGATACGTTCAGATATCACATAATGTATGTTCAGATACGAATTTACGGTACCAACTCTCCTTGGTACTTAGTCAGATATAAACAGATATGAGTTCATATATGGTCAGGCCAGATACCGTATTTGATCAGATATGATCTTATATATGCATATATGATGTGGAATATAATCAGACCTAATCATATATGATACTGTAAAATGTCAGATATGAATATATCTGATACATATATGACAATATCTGAAACATATATGAACATATCCACTTAGACATGAAATTTTTTTTCCTGGGTAGACCTGGACATCTATGAACAATAGACCTGCCCATGTGATAGAATCATAGTTTATCTGAACTATCAGACCAGGTATGACTCCGACTATATCAGAGCAAATCTTACCCTGTTGAGACAGATCAAATCTTGTTAGTGCAGTCATGAAGATATTAAAATGTTTACATATGTAGAGCGGGGTTATTAACACGTCATCACTTGACGTGTTAATAAACAATAATATTATAGTAACTCACATGATCACATATAATACAGTCAGGTGAGATGTCATATCTGATCGGATATCGTCTCATATCCTCATATATCGTTTCATATATTCAGATCTTTTCATGTGTGAACAACTGAACTGCATATACGATAAGGTATGAGTGTATAAGACTTCGTATATTTTCCAGGTTTGGTATCGTATCTGATGGGATAACATTTTATATGAACGTGCCTGCTCATATATCACATCATATATGTTCAAATATGGTTTCACGCTGCCAACTCGCCCTGGTACCTGATCAGATAAAAACATACGAGGGTGGGGTGAAAAGTTTCCGGCCTGACCAAGAAAAACGATATTTAAAAATTTTTTTTTGCTTTATTTTTCAACATAATCTCCATCAACACTGATACATTTCTCATAACTCTCGCATCCCAAAAAACAGTAGCCATAACCTTGTTTGCCGATAAAATTGTTTTTGCCTTCTTTGGGGTGGGTTCCCCTTTACCAACCCACTGTTTTGACTGTTCT
This sequence comes from Ophion slaviceki, assembly GCA_944452715.1. Classification (NCBI taxonomy): domain Eukaryota; kingdom Metazoa; phylum Arthropoda; class Insecta; order Hymenoptera; family Ichneumonidae; genus Ophion; species Ophion slaviceki. The sequence continues at coordinate 3,661,407 of OX101795.1, read as the reverse complement.
TTACTTTCAGGAGTGTAGTGGTGGACTCATGTCTCATCAACAGTTATGAATCGACGCAAAAATTCGTTTGGATTACGTCTATACAGCGCCAAATTGTCGGTAGCGTCGAGCGTTAGCAAACGCTCGATTGGTCGAGTGTTAGCAAACGCGGCACCCACCTTGCACACAGCTTTTCCATGTTCAAATGGTTGTGCAAAATATTTCGCACACGTTCAGCTGACATCCTACAGGTCTCAGCTATCTCATGCACTTTCAACCTGCGGTCTTCCAACACTATTTTATGGATTTTTTCAATCATCTCTGAAGTTGTGACTTCAACGGGCCGTCCTGAGCGAAGCTCGTCAGAGGTGCTCACACGACCAATTTTAAATTCAGAAACCCACTGATTAATAGTTGAATATGATGGGGAGGAGTCTCCTAGTGCTGAATCCATCTCTTCTTTTATTTGTTTTGGTGTAAAACCTTTCAAATGGAAGTATTTGATGACAGCACGTTTTTCCAATTTTTCCATTTTTACGAAAACAACGGAAGCTTCTCGCGCAATGTGCTCTCAAACGCAAACTAACGTAGCGATTGGGCTGAAACTGTACATACAAGCTCGGCAGGAATGATACTGTAGGACGCCGCTCCAAAACTAGACCTAGTGGCACCATCTCTTGGTCAGGCCGGAAACTTTTCACCCCACCCTCGTATATGAGATCTATATAGCGGAGTCTGGTACCGTATTTGATCGGATATGATCTTATACGAACAGATACGTTCACATGTCACATCACGTACGTTCAGATACGAATTCACGGTACCAACTCGCCTTGGTACTTAGCCAGATATAAACAGATATGAGTTCATATATGGTCAGGCCAGATACTGTATTTGATAAGATATGATCTTCTATATGCATATGTGATGTGGAATATGATCAGACCTAATCATATATGATACTGTAAAACGTCAGATACAAATATATTTGATACATATATGACAATATCTGAAACATATATGAACATATCCACTCAGACATGAACTTTTTTTCCCGGGACGCTGCAACCATGTTCGAGCAAGGTCAAAGCGTGATGTTTCGATACACTTTAGACGTGTAAACACTTGTCACCAATGTCAACATGTTTAAAATGTGCTGATGGCTAAATCAACACACTTTTTGATGTGTTCTTGTGGACGCTTGGAAATAAGGGTGAACTCCGAAAAGCTGTTGCACCCGATTTGGCTGAAATTTAGCACAGATGTTCCATTTAATATACAAAGTCATCCCCCAAAGGGATTTTTGGCGCATTCCAATAGTTTACGAAATATCGAATTTTTGGGGGTTTTTTGTTTTTTTTTTTTGGGTTCGTTTGGGTTTGTTTATTCGGGTTACCCCTGCAGTATGGATATTCTTGCAGGGGCAAGCGCGGCATGCTAGCCACCAGTGAAGTCGGAGGAGTCGGAATATCGATCGCGCCAAAAATCCCTTTGAGCGATGTCTTTATATATTAAATGGAACATATGTGCAAAATTTCAGCCAAATCGGGTGTAACAGCTTATCGGAAGTTTATCCGGGCATAATATACAAGACGCAGTATATGTCACGAAGGCATACGGTCGAACATTAAGAGGTCTTCTCACTTTAGGCGCTGAAAAAGGCTATTTTCATGAATTTCTTTGATAAGTTTATGTTATAGATATTGATATAAAAGTTGTTACACTTGATAAGTAAACTGTCGGAATACATTGATAAAAAAAAATATTTATTCAAGTCACTATTTATAAACGAAAATGGTAGTTACAAAAATGTCCTAAAAAAGTTGTGGGTCTGCGCTGCTGATTAAATCTCGGGGATGGATCATCCGAAACAAAACAATCAAACGGTTTTCGATTCAGTATGTTAACGACTGAAGCGCATATCATACGGTTTTTATATGCGAAGATAACAAAATTACGGACATTTTTCTAAAAAACAAAAAAATATATTTTTTCACCGTTTTTGGCAAAAAAAATAGTAAATTTGAAAAAAAAATACTTTATATGCGCTATAGCTATAGTTGTAAAGAATATGTGGTTAAAATGGCATAACGATCGGTTCAGTAGTTTCGAAGATTTTATCAACAAGCCGTCGAAAAATGTTGTTTCGAGAAAAACGCGTTTAAAGTTTGTTTGGGTTACATAAATACATGAAATTAAAAAAAAAATGTATTTATTAAGTGCCACAACTTTTATGTCAATATCTACAATATAAACATATAGAAAAAATAATGAAAATAGTCTTTTTTAGCGTCTAAAGCGAGAAGACCCCTTAAAAAAAGCTTTCTCCGTTACTGGTGGTTTATTCCGATGGTGTACTACCACACTTGATGATTTCCAGTCGTCCTGAAATCAATTCCTGCGAATAAATGTTATTGTCAATACCTGACCTCGAACCTACCTAACCTCATGGTCGCCGTATGGCTCAACAAGAATTCTGTGTGCTTCAGCTGGAGATTAAGAAAAAAATAAACTCGTGTAGTAAAATTTGACATTTGTAACCCTATGAAAATCAATGTTGCTTACACTTTGGCGAAATGACATGCACTGACTTTCAAGCTTGCTTGTGTTGTTTCTTTATAGATGCGGCACCATCTTAAACTACACGCACGCAATTCTGGTAAAGCCATCTGTTGGAAAACAGTGAGCACTTATTCAACGTCCTAATACCCTCTGGATAGCGCTGAAATATTCAAAAATGGTGTTCTAACCTAAAAATTGTGGATTTTATTTTGTTTTAATTCCCACAAAAGTTGTTAGTTTTGAGCTGACAAGTTTTTCCAGGTGTAAGGTTAAAATGGGACACCCGGTATGGGAGCATGAATACGTGTAAGCAATGACTCGTACCATTCTACATCTTCAATCATAAATTATTCTCTCCTGTTCCGCGTTCTTTGGCACTTTATTTACTGCTCTCGGAATTCGGACTGGGCTCAATGGGGTTGCTGTAATTCTGCAAGGAGAAACAAATATCCGTAAGCACGAAGAGGTTCCATCGTTTTGTTTCCCTTCATTTTACTTTTGTAACGGTGCGGTTACATTTTGAAAATTATTTTAAAACAATTTTAATACATTTGTATTATTTTTTTTAAATAAATAGATAAAAATTTGTTGTCATTTCCAATGGTCCTTTGTTTGCTCTCTACGACATCTACGATCGCATGCTCTTTCAATTTTATCCGGCGTGAAAAATGGTCGCGAAACAAACGAAAACAAATAAATGTGATGCAATGAACTGTTTTTTTTTTAATCGATGAGAGATGCTCGTTTGCGTGTTTATCGCGCACTAGTTGGAGTGAGTAAACCAGGCCAGAGAAGTAAATTGCAGCGTGAAACATCGGGCAAGCGATAAGCCGCGTTAAAAAAATTGAATTCGTGTTTAATGAGCCGTCTTCGCTAATATCGATAATTCGGCAGCTTGTTGCCAATTAAAAAACCGGGATAAGGTTCCGAAATACCCCGCGCCCCCCTCCGATCGAGCTGAAATTTTACACAAACTTGCCTTTTAATATTTTAAGACAACTCCTAAAGGGATTTTTGGCCACTCGCTATACTTTTCGAGATATTGAATTTTAAGGGGTTACCCCCACTTGCGATTTTGAAAAAAACGATTTTTTTTTATTGCATTTTTTTGAAGTGCAATTTGAAGTGCAGTTTTTTTGATGCCCGGAATAGATGACTCTATGTAAGTTTACAAAAAAACATATTTTCTTCGTGTAAACTGGAATTGAAACTTTAAGGTAGTTCCTCTGCGAAAATCTCAACCAAAAGTTTACATACCATGTTCATGTTTAAAAGATTGATAATTGGTTTAAATAGTAATAAATAAAATTAAAAACTACGCAATATTGACTCGGTACTAGTAGATAATACGATGGATATCATTTATTGCCGTAAAATATATTTTATATTGTGTTTTTGATCTACCATTGCCACTAAACTTTTTGCCGGGACTGTCCAGGCTTTGCCCCAATTGTTTTTTTTCCAGGCTTTGCCAGGCTTTGCCAGGCTTTGCACCAAAATTGTGAGGGCTTTTCATGGTTATGTCTTGGAAACGAGATGGTGAATCATTCTCATTTTTTTTCACATTATTCGTGATATCTTACTCTAGCTTATCCTCGTTTTTTATCAATTTCTTAATTTTAGTTTTGACGGTAAAATTAATGATGCTCTGTTTGCCAATTATAACGCATTTGTTGCGTGTAAACCAAGCCAACTTTAAGTGTAAATATCTCAGGTTTGGGGTGGTCAAACTTATTCAAATTGCACAGATGTTTGGATAATGTATTGAATACCATATATGTCAAATTTCAACCATTTCTTAATTCAACTCTTCTGTGGAGGTACTACCTTAAACGCGTTTTTCTCAAAATGGCATTTCTGAAGTCGGTGACTAAGATTACTCGAACACTAATGAACCGATCTTCTTGAAATTTTGCAGGCTTATTTAATACATAAAAATGTAGTCTTTAATCGTTCGATTTTTTTTTTCGAAAAAAAAAGCCGTTTTATAGCCAAAAAACGGCCGTTTTTTTTTCGTTAAAATCGAACCATTAACTTTGACTGTCCGCCATTTTGTGAAAAATTAATATTTTTAAAAATCCTTCGATTGAAGACTAGTTTATACTTATATTTGACTAAATCCATCCGCATTTTTTTTTTCAGATGATCCACTTCGCCGCAATGTTGGTCACCGCAAACCGTGTATATAAAAACATTATTTCATTGACGGCCATTTGCCACTAAACAATGTAATATTTTTCAATAAAAAAATTACTGAAAGTTCTTCAAGATGTGTTCTTTAAGATGGTATATTGATCGATTAAAAAAGTTTTGTAGTTTTATTTTAAAAAATTCATGAAAAAGGCCTTTTTTGCGCTACGAGTGGGGGTAACGCCTTAAAGTTTTTTTTTAACGCGCGCGGCCTATATCTATATCTGCTACGTCTCCGTCCATACCCACATATTAGGGTGGCACAATTTTGGGCTCTATTTTTTTTTCCTTTTCCGCACCATCCAATTGTTTTCTTTAAAGAAAGAAAAAATTGTCGCGAAAGCTGCGAGCAGTCAACAATTCATATTTTCATTTAAAAAATCGATTTTTTTTCGCCTTCTTCCCACCCATGAATTTTACGCTTGATCTTTTTTAAATTAAGCTCGCGAAAGCTCTAGCTGGTGAATTATTATTTAGTCGTCGCTCAAGGGCTTTAAAACTTCCAATCTTTTTTAATCTTCTAACTCATAAATTTGACGCTTTGTAAAATTTAAAAAACAAATAATTCTTTATTCTTCAGAAACAGTATTTTCAAATTTACCTCACACTTCTAACCCAAGAATTATAATCTTCGTTCTCATAAAATAATTCTTTAAAGAACTTGTCCGTAACAAAATAATAGGTCGTTTTATTCGTAAAACTTGAATGGCTGCTGTTTACGGACCAATCGTAGCTGTACTCTGTGACGAGCGACGCCACAATACAATAAAACAATAATACATAATTAGAGATATCGTCTAATTGGTGTTTGTTATAAATTATTATAATAAATTATTCGGAAAATGTGACAATTCGCTGTTTATTTTGTTTTTATGCTACAAGGAATTATAGTGCATGCGAGATTTATTTTTTGGTGGAAATTCTAAATTTCGAAAACGTTGATCGACCATTAAATATTTATTGGCCAGCTAGAACTTTCGCGAGGTTATTTAAAAATTATCAAGCGTAAAATTCATGGGTGATAAGTGGACAAAAAATAGTTTTTTTTTTTCATGAAAATTTGAATTTTTAATAAGCTTGAGCGACCTCTAAATAATTTTTGACCGCTCGCAGCTTCGGCGACAATTTTTTTTCTTTACAGACGATAATTCCATGCTGAGAAAAAGGAAAAATAGAGCTGGAAATTGTGCCAGCCTACTATACATGTTATCGCGCTTTCCGTTTTGTCAAAACAAACAAACCCAAAAACTATTGCGCGTCGCCAAAAATCCCTTTAGGGGTTGTCTTAAAATATTACAAGTAAGGTTTGTGCAAAATTTTAGCTTGATCAAAGAGGGGGAGGGGGGGGCGGAACCTTACCCAAAAACCGAATCATTTTGCGCAAATACTCGACCTGCATTTGTTTTTCGTAAATTCGGAGGTCTGCACTTTCTCCTTGATGTGGAAAATGAATTTGCCAAGGGATTTCACGCGCACAGGGCGCTGGCTCCGACAGCCAAACTGTTCCGGTTGGGGCTCGTGCCATCACGTGCGTCAGGGCTTTGCCGATTCGAGATTCACTGCGAAAAGTGTAATAATAACGTTTAGGCTTTCAACACAAGTGTCGAATGCTGGAGAATTTCTAATTATTATTCATTCTTAAGGGGCAACATCACTTCGAAACGAGAAAAAAGTGGGTTTAAGTTCTTTTTTGCGGTTAAAAAAAGGAAATCGAAAACGTATATGGAGAACGGTATTGCATACATCTTGAACTCAATGAAACAATTCTCCCAAGGCGACTTTGGGCTTGCGGAAAATCCAAAAAACCCAAGTGCCGCAAATCTCGACCTTGAATTTAAAAAAACCAACACTTATCGTAATTTGCACGATATTAGCTCGGAAAATGCGTAGGGAATTTCAATTTTTTAAAAATCCAAATCGCAAAGATATTTAAAACGTTTCACTTTGAAAAATAATGGAAATGATTGTTTAAAGTGAGAGGGGTGTTGTTTGATTGACCCTTCCTTGACAAACTTATATTTGGCCACGGCTCTGACACATTGGGTGAATTTAACCCGGATAGTACTTTACCCACCTGCCCTTAAGGGGTTACCCCCACGTGCGATTTTGAAAAAATCGATTTTTTTTTATTGTATTTTTTTGAAGTATAAGTATCCGGGCCCATACTTCTATATGGGCCCGGAATAGATGACTCTATGTAAGTTTACAAAAAAAAAATATTTTCTTCGTGTAAACTGAAATTGAAACTTTAAACGCGTTTTTCTCAAAATGGCATTTCTGAAGTCGGTGACCAAGATTACTCGAACACTAATGAACCGATCTTCTTGAAATTTTGCAGGCTTATTTAATACATAAAAATGTAGTCTTTAATCGTTCGATTTTTTTTTGAAAAAAAAAAAAAATGGCCGTTTTATAGCCAAAAAACGGCCGTTTTTTTCTTTAAAATCGAACCATTAACTTGGACTGTCCGCCATTTTGTGAAAAATGAATATTTTTTAAAATCCTTCGATTAAAGACTAGTTTATATTTATATTTGACTAAATCCATCCGCATTTTTTTTTTCAGATGATCCACTTCGCCGCAATGTTGGTCACCGCAAACCGTGTATATAAAAACATTATTTCATTGACGGCCATTTGCTACTAAACAATGTAATATTTTCAATAAAAAAATTACTGAAAGTTCTTCAAGATGTGTTCTTTAAAATGGTATATTGATCGATTAAAAAAGTTTTGTAGTTTTCTTTTAAAAAATTCATGAAAAAGGCCTTTTTTGCGCTACAAGTGGGGGTAACGCCTTAACAACCCTACGGTCGGTTTTTATTGAATAAATCCGGGATACACATCAAATATTTCTTAACCCCTTACAGTCATCGGGAGTTGAATCAACCCCGGCCGTTTATCGACTTGCGATAACTTCCAGAAATTTATTTTTTTCAATTTTTTTTTATATTAAAAATTCCACGACTTGAAAATAATCGGCATGGTCTTACGCACAAGGGTTGAAAATGCATTGTAGTATTTTTTTCTTCAATTTTTCAATAATTCATCACTCTCCAAAGTGAGTGGGGTTGATTACACCCCCAATGACTATTACGTCACAATATGGAGGTGTGACTGACAAGGTTCAAGGGGGTACGTGGATTTCGAAGCGAAAAAAGCATATTTTGTCTATTCAAAAAAATATATAATACATAAATTATTTTATTCAAAATCTCAAGCACATAAAAGACCAATATTTCAACAAGATTAAAAAAAAAAAAATTCATCCAACAATTTGGAAAATTCAGGCGGTGGGACTTGGTTTCCGGAGACCCCTAAATAAAAAGTGTCCTCGTGGTCGTTAGGATAACTCATGATAGCTTTATCTGAAATCAAAAGACCAATTTTTTTCTGTTAGTAGATAAGCGATTGAAGCCCATTGATTGACGGATTTTAAAAAAACTAAAATTTGAATTTTTTGCAGAGTTGTATGCAAATAGTTCAATTTTTGGCACAATTTACACTACGTATAGCCTTGTAAAATTATTTGTAATAGAAAATAAAACATTCGTTCAATCACTAGCCAATGCTATTTTTGAGGGTGCAAAATTTCAATAAGATCGGTGCATTAGTTTTTGAGAAATCGTGTCCACCGACTTCAAAAATAGTGTTTTGAGAAAAATACGATATACCTGCGTCGCTCCCGGCCGGTCTTTCCCAAGGGGGAGAATTCCCAAAGGCTCTCTCTCTCTCCTAGACTTTTACTCCGATTGACTTAAAATTTTGGGAAAATATTCTAGACATATTGTGCTATTAGATAATAAAATTTAAAAAAATGGATTTTTTGACATTTTCAAACCCGCGTAACCCCTTAATATGTCTGCATAATTAAAATTCAGGAAATGTAAAATTGAACCGTTGTAAAAAATTATCGAAACCTTTCAATTTAGGGTCAGTGCGTATTTAATTTCAAATTCGTCCGGGTCAAAATGACCCAGTGTGTCAAGGAAGGGTTAAAATAAAAGATGCCGTAAAAAATTGAAGTGAAGTGGATAAAAATTGTTCAATTTATGCTGCAAATCAATTTGAAAAATGTTTTTTTTTTCGGAAAAACGTGTCCGAAGTTGTTAGTCAAATTATTTGCAGATTAAACATTAAAATTTAAACTTTAAATTTAAAGTTAAATTTAAAGTTTATTAAAATTTAAATTTTAATAAACTCAATGTTTTTTTTTCGACCCTCCATCGTGGTGTCACCCCTTAATGGATATATATTGTATTATTTACGGTGACGGTTCGCACTGCGTCGACAGTGGATCGTTTCTATGCATTTTGAAGTTTGACGTTGGAAAATCGGGTAATGCAATTTCGGTGAATGGCCTGTGGGATTTTAGGATCGCCACTATTCTCACTCCAGTCTTCTCCACCGAGTACATTTTCTAAGAGATTAAGCGGGAAGATCATGCATATGGAACAGGTGAGATTCGACGAAATCCGCGGATCAAGGCACAGATAAATTACGGCAAAATCCATTGTAGTCTCGGCAACCGGTTCCTTATTGAAACAATAAATCGGCACGGGATCCTCTGGCCATCCCATAAAACCGATAATACTCGCACAGTTCACGATTATCCCAGCTTCCTTTTTCTTATCGCGCGAACCCAAGTACTTCATCCCGGTGTGGATCGCCCGCGCCGTATTACTCTTCAAAAACAACCATTTTCATTTTCATTAAGGGGTTAGGCCACTCTAGAGGCCGAAAAATAGGCTTTTTGGGGATTTTTTTTTCAGAAAAACTATAAAATAAATCGAGATTACAAAAAAGGGTGTTTATCGTACATATCAGTGACTGTGTACAATCATTTTTTTTGAAGCGATTACTTTCAAAATGGCAGCTGTGCAGCGTTTATCTCAAAACTGCATTTTTTAAGTTTGCCGGAAACATAACACAGACAATTTTCAACCGATTCACTTGAAATGGTGAATATATCTTGAAAAATACATTGTCTATGGAAGTACGTAGGATTTTTTTTATGATGCATATTATTTTTTTTATGATTTTTTTTTATGATGCGTTTTTTATGATGCATTTTTTTTATGATTCAGTCGTTATTAACAATTATCTGACGATTTTTTAGGCAAATTTTTGGAAAGTGAAAAATTTGCCTATAAAGTCACTGATATGTATGATAAACACTCTTTTTTGTAATCTCGATTTATTTTGTAGTTTTTCTGAAAAAACAATCCTCAAAAAGCCTATTTTTCGGCCTCTAGAGTGGCCTAAGGCCTCAAGGGACCATGTCAGTGTACATTTTCTTTTAAATTAGTTTTTTTTTTGACATTCTCCAAAAATATGAACTTCCATAAACACGCTGTTAAATTTTGGTCGCGGAATTCGAATTATTCGAATATTTTGATCGTCACAATGTAAAATTTTCAAAATATCGACTTTTTTGCATTATCCAATAGTATAGACGGTTATTAACATGCTGTTCGATTTTCGGGGCAAAAATTCGAATAATGTCGGTCGCTATAGCCTTTCTTAGAGAAAGTGATATTTATATTGTATTGACGACATTTATTAAATCAATTTATTAGTCACTCATCGTTTTTTTATTCATAAATCTTTAGATGCGCCAAAAAAGCACTTTTTCGCAATTAAATGTTCACTCGCGAGAAAATTCACTGTATCGGTTTTCTGGCTCAATTGTGGTACACGCGATAAGCGCATTTGTAGATATTAATAATCTTCTTGGAACTTTCGTATAAAATAATCATACGATGTCGACAGCGCACGCGTGTTTTTCGTGTCTACAGAGGAAAACAAAAGTTTAAATAAAAATAAAAATAAGCTCAGACATTTTCTGTTGTTGCAATGTGTGTGAATGAAGGCTGATAGGCCGATAGATATAGATCTGTCTATATCCATCTACCTATACAGGGTGAGGCAAATAAAGTGTTACAGAGCAATAGCACTCAAACTATTGATCGCATCCAAAAATGTTTCAGACAACAGAATCAGTGTTCGAGAAGGCCGTCATACTGACCACCCTATTTTTTTTTATCGGTGAAGGCACTGAAGCTACGTCAAGGTCAACTCCACTTTTTTAAACGGAATGGTACATTTTTTTCAACCATCTACGCAGCACCTCAAATCCCATAAAAACATTAGGGGGTCAAGGTCGTTCAAGGTCATTCAAGGTCACCAATTAAAATGAAATACAACTCTAAATATCTCTGATCACTACCAAGTATCTGGTAGTGACCCGAGATATTTAGATTTGTATTATTGATACTGACCTTGAATGACCTTGAACGACTTTGATCCCCTAATGTTTTTTTATGCGGCTGAAGGTGCTCCACAAGGTGGTTGAAAAAAAATGTACCATTCCATTTTAAAAAGTAGAGGTGACCTTCACTGTGCGTCAGCGTCTCGACCGAAATAAAAAAAAATTGGTCGCATTTGATGGTCCCCTTCACACCGTACAACTTTTGTCTGGAACAGTTTTTTGTGACGTTGATAATTACCGAATTATTCCGATAATTGTGTGTATTCAGGCTGGACCATTTAACGTGACCACCCCAAATATCTCCGTTGCCTTTGGAGTGACGAAAAAAATGTCGGAAGGTAATTTAATTGATTTCGAAGGGCTGATACAGTGGTGGAAAATTCATACTTGTCAAGGTCATCGATTTTGCGTTCTCAAGGTCATCAATGGTTTTTCAAATGGAAACATGTTTTTTTAAACTGAGACGTTGTGGCTGATATTCAGACGAATCCAACGACCTATGATATCGTGACCTTGAAATGATTTTTCACCAAAATACACGTGTAAAAACGGGAAATCGTGACGGTATTGACAATAAGGATTTCCGGAAAATGTAATTGAATTTTTTGTGCGGAAAATTTATTGTAACCAATGTTGAAGTGATGGCCATTAACCTCGACACATTTTTGAAGACGTCGGATGAATGATTCTCTTGACCTTCGAATAGTTTCTGGTGTAATAGCGGCGCAGATTATTCAACGGATACAATAATGTCAATTCGTTCGTCGGATTGAACGCCACTTGAATTCTTCCTATGGGGAGTTATAAAGGATGGTGTTTACCATGAGGTTCCGACGACGCCGGCAAACATGCGAGAACGAATTACAAGAGCCTGCGCCGCTATCACACGAGGAACTATTCGAAGGTCAAGACAATCATTCATCCGAAGTCTTAAAAATGTGTCGAGGTTAATGGACATTACTTCGAACATTTGTAACCCAAACAAACCCAAACAAAAAACTGAATTACATTATTAGGATATTCTTACTGTCAATACCATCACGATTTCCCGTTTTTACACGTGTATTTTGGTGAAAAATCACTTCAAGGTCATGATGTCATAGGTCGTTGGGTTCGTCTGAATACCAGCTACAGCGTCTTGATAAAAAAAAACATATTCCGCTTTGACAGACCATTGATGACCTTGAAAACGCAAAAGCTATGACCTTGACAAAAATAAATTTTTCACAACTGTATCAGCTCTTCGAAATCAAGCAAATTACTTCCTGACATTTTTTTCGCCGCTCTAAAGGCAACGGAGATATTTGGAGTGGTCACGTTAAATGGTCCACCCTGAAATCTGGAGGGCATGTTGCTTGTATTATGTAGGCACTATTTGAGAAGGAATTTTTCGAAATTCAACCCTCAAGGGGAGAAAAGGGGTGGCAATGTTTGTATGGAAATTTTAAAAAATCTTGTCGGATTTACTTTAAATTTGGCATTCGTGCTTCCTGACACAATTCATGAAACACGTGTTTCGGGGTTTTTAGAAATTCAACCCCTAAGGGAAAAAAGGGGGTGGCAAAGTTTGTATGGAAAATAAAAAGGATCTGGTCAGAAGATTTACTTGAAACTTAGTATTAATGCTCTTCAACACAATTAATAAAATATGTATTTTAACGTTTTTCGATTTTCAACCCCTAAACGAAAGGGGGTGGCGAAGTTTGTACGGAAAATGAAAAAAACCGGGTCAAATCAACTTGAAACTTTGTATAACTGCTCCTAGACACAATTCATGCAATTCCAGCGTTTTTGGAAACTTCAATCCTTAAGGGGGTAGCAAAGTTTGTATGGTAAAAGAAATACCTGGTCCGATTTACTTGAAACTTAGTTTCAATGCTCTTCAACACAATTCTACGGGTTCCTTAAGGGGACTTCGCACTTTAGACGCTAAAAAGGCTATTTTCATGAATTCTTTTGATAGTTTTACATTATAGATATTGATATAAAAGTTGTTACACTTAATAAGGACACTTTCGAAATACATTTAAAAAAATGTATTCAAGTCACTATTGATAGACGAAAATGGCAGTTAAAAAAATGTCCTAGAAAAATTGTAGGTTTGCGCTGTTGATGAAATCTCAGAGATGGAACATCTGAAACAAAAAAATTAAACGGTTTTAGATTCAGTACGTTAATGGTTATAGCGTATTTGATACCATTTTTCATATATGCAAAAATAACAAAATGGCGAACGTTTTTCGAAAAAAAGTGTTTTCTTTACCGTTTTTGGCAACAATAATAAAGTAAATATCAAAATTTAAAAAAATCCTTGATATGTGCTAAAGCTGTCAAGGATTTTTTTAACAAATCAAAATAACAAAAGGGCGAACATTTTTCGAATAAAAAACAAACAAAAAACTGTTTCTTTTTCACCGTTTTGGCAATAAAAAAATAGCGCATATCATACGATTTTTTTATATATGTAAAAATAACAAAATGGTGAACGTTTTTCGAAAAAAAACGTGTTTTTCCACCTTTTTTGGCAACAATAAAAAAGTAAATTTCAAAATAAAAAAAAAATCCTTGATATGCGCTATAGCTGTCAAGGATTTTTTTAACAAATTAAAATAACAAAATGGCGAACATTTTTCGAAAAAAATCGTGTTTTTCTCACCGTTTTTGGCAACAAAAAAATAGTAAATATCAAAATGTATAAAAATCCTTTATATGCGCTATAGCTATAGTTGTAAAGAATATGCGATTAAAATTTCATAAGGATCGGTTCAGTGGTTTCGAAGAATTCATCAACAAGCCGGTGAAAAACGTTGTTTCGAAAAAAACGCGTTCGAAGTTTGTTTGGGTTACATAGATACATAAAATTTTCTTTGGTGTATTTCGAAAGTGTATTTATTAAGAGTAACAACTTTTATATCAAAACCTATGATAATAAACCTATCAAAAAATTCCTGAAAATAGCCTTTTTTAGCGTCTAAAATGAGAAGACAGCTAAATGAAACATTTAAGGAGCACATTTCATTAAGGAGCATTCAACACAAGTTTACGCGAACGAAGCTGCGGGCGAAAAGCTAGCCTAGCATAAATTTTGAAAAAAAAAATCGGAAAATGTATTTTCGGTTGTTTAAGGGGTTACCCCCACTTGCGATTTTGAAAAAATCCTTTTTTTTTATTGCATTTTTTTGAAGTATAAGTATCCGGGCCCATGCTTCTGTATGGGCCCGGAATAGATGACTCTATGTAAGTTTACCAAAAAAAATATTTTCTTCGTGTAAACTGAAATTGAAACTTTAAACGCGTTTTTCTCAAAATGGCATTTCTGAAGTCGGTGACCAAGATTACTCGAACACTAATGAACCGATCTTCTTGAAATTTTGCAGGCTTATTTAATACATAAAAATGTAGTCTTTAATCGTTCGATTTTTTTTTCGAAAAAAAATGGCCGTTTTATAGCCAAAAAACGGCCGTTTTTTTCGTTAAAATCGAACCATTAACTTTGACTGTCCGCCATTTTGTGAAAAATGAATATTTTTTAAAATCCTTCGATTAAAGACTAGTTTATACTTATATTTGACTAAATCCATCCGCATTTTTTTTTCAGATGATCCACTTCGCCGCAATGTTGGTCACCGCAAACCGTGTATATAAAAACATTATTTCATTGACGGCCATTTGCCACTAAACAATGTAATATTTTTCAATAAAAAAATTACTGAAAGTTCTTCAAGATGTGTTCTTTAAGATGGTATATTGATCGATTAAAAAAGTTTTGTAGTTTTCTTTAAAACAATTCATGAAAAAGGCCTTTTTTGCGCTACAAGTGGGGGTAACGCCTTAAACGAACTTTCTAAAGTAATGACTCTTCCAAAAACGTACCAACTGCGTCTCATCAGTTACATCGCAACTTTCGACGCGATGAGAAGTCTCGGGTTTTTTTCCGTCGAGATTGCTGAACAGTACGTCTATCCTCTTGTATCTGCAGATCGATTCTTCGAAGACAGCTGCCCGGCCAATTTAATTTAGGCGTCATAATCGAATTATTTTGCGTACAGATAGCAACGAAAAATCTCAAATACGATTTATTTCCACGCAGTGGATAGATTTTTCCTTCTGTACATCGAAAGTGGGATTCACAACAGACACGAATCCGGAGTAACGAACCTTCCAGTTGGCAGAGACTGCGCAGATCGCAACGAACAAACCGCGCGCGGTTTTTGCCATAAAAGTCGCACAAACTCTTCGCAGCAAGTTCGCCCGAACGAAGATCCTCATCGGCCAGAACGACGACCTCCGCGCGTCGCGTGTTATGAATACATTCATTTTTTTTTAAGGACCATTCCGGTGTAAAGTTTTTGAAAATAGTTTTTTGCATTATCCGAAAATATGGGCTTTCATAAATATGCTGGTCAATTTTGGTCGCGAAATACGAATTATTTCGGTCGCTGCAGCCTTTCTTGCAAGGGCAGGACGCCAATCGGACCCCACCGATTTCGCCCAAACTGCGTGGGTAGAAGGAGGTGAGTTTCCACTCAAGGCCTTAAGCTACTCTAGAGGCCGAACAATAGGCTTTTTGGGGATTTATTTCAGAAAAACTACAAAATAAATCGAGATTACAAAAAAGCGTGTTTATCATACATGTCAGTGACTGTATAAAGAATTTTCTTTGAAGCGATTAATTTCAAAATGGCGGCTGTGCAGCGTTTATCTCAAAATTGCATTTTTTTAAGCTGGCCGGAAACATAACTCAGACAATTTTCAACCGATTCACTTGAAATGTTGAATATATCTTTAAAAAAACATTGTCTATGGAAGTACGTAGGATTTTTTTTTATATTGCATAGCTCATTTGTTATGAACAATTATCTGACGATTTTTTAGGCAAATTTTTCACTTTCCACGAATTTGCCTAAAAAATCGTCAGATAATTGTTAATAACAAATGAACTATGAAATATGAAAAAAAATCCTACGTACTTCCATAGACAATGTACAAACGCTACGCAGCCGCCATTTTGAAATTAATCGCTTCAAACAAAAAAAATTGTATACAGTCACTGATATGTATGATAAACACCCTTTTTTGTAATCTCGATTTATTTTGTAGTTTTTCCGAAAAAAAATCCCCAAAAAGCCATTTTTTCGGCCTCTAGAGTGGCCTAATCCCTTAACGTTCCCAAAATATTTCGCCTGAGTGGGACATAGGAAAGGGTAAAATGCTCTCCAAAGATTTCCGAGTAGAGCTTGAGGGATATTTTTTCAACCATTTCCAAGTCAGCGGCGTAGCGCAGTGGTCAGGCGCATCGCCTGTCACATTATTTTTTTAAAGTACGTCTTGTGGAATTTAAATATACTCAAGCATCCTGTTTTCACCCCTATGATCCGGTACGCTTGGTTTGCATCCAAATTGACAGAGGAAAAACCTTCGTTTCAAAACTTGAATGAAGTATGCTTTGCAATGAAGCATGTTTCGGAAAAATGTAACTGCTCGAACAATGCTTTTATAAACTGTACCTGGTGTGAAAAATATGTATGTTTCAAATGTTTCTACGATGAACATCACCTCAAAAATTGGAAAATTATTCCTTATAATGAATAAAAAGCAGCGTAGATAATCAATTGCAAGAGTTTTGGGAATTTTTAATTTTCATCAAAAACTTCACGTAATTATATAAATTAGCTGCTTGAATATATTTAAATTCCACGATAAATAGTTGAACATTGCGAGAAATTAAACAAAAAATTTAAAGACAACGGTAGCAGCGAGAATCGAACCCAAGCCGGCGGGGTGACAGGCAATGCGCTTGACCACTGCGCTACGCCGCTGACTTGGAAATGGTCGAAAAAATATCTCTCGAGCTCTACTCGGAAATCTTCGAAGAGCGTTTTATTCTTTCCTATGGTCCCGATTGGCGTCCTCCCCTTGTTAGAAAAACGGATTCGACCAGCTGCGTGAGGCCTGGCGCGGAAAGCCGCCTTTTTCTCGAAGCGTCGTTTTTCAAAACGGTGGAAGATTTTAAGGGGTTACCCCCACTTGCGATTTTGAAAAAATCGATTTTTTTATTGCATTTTTTTGAAGTATAAGTATCTGAAAATATGTCCTGAAAATTTCAAGTCGTAGTAGATGACTCTATGTAAGTTTACAAAAAAAATATTTTCTTCGTGTAAACTGAAATTGAAACTTTAAACGCGTTTTTCTCAAAATGGCATTTCTGAAGTCGGTGACCAAGATTACTCGAACACTAATGAACCGATCTTCTTGAAATTTTGCAGGCTTATTTAATACATAAAAATGTAGTCTTTAATCGTTCGATTTTTTTTTCGAAAAAAAATGGCCGTTTTATAGCCATAAAACGGCCGTTTTTTTTCGTTAAAATCGAACCATTAACTTTGACTGTCCGCCATTTTGTGAAAAATGAATATTTTTTAAAATCCTTCGATTAAAGACTAGTTTATACTTATATTTGACTAAATCCATCCGCATTTTTTTTTCAGATGATCCACTTCGTCGCAATGTTGGTCACCGCAAACCGTGTATATAAAAACATTATTTCATTGACGGCCATTTGCCACTAAACAATGTAATATTTTTCAATAAAAAAATTACTGAAAGTTCTTCAAGATGTGTTCTTTAAGATGGTATATTGATCGATTAAAAAAGTTTTGTAGTTTTCTTTAAAAAAATTCATGAAAAAGGCCTTTTTTGCGCTACAAGTGGGGGTAACTCCTTAAACGAACAGTTTCCAAGCTATCCGTCTGAAATGTTGCCACGTCATGCTTCACGCCATTCCTTAACGTCGTACATAAGCGTTTTTTTTAAATTTCACATTTTTTTAACGAAAAAATGTCGAAAAAGCCCAATTTGACATTTAATTTTGCAACGGCCACCATTTTGAGCAAACAGATCCAAACAAACTCATTAATAATCCCAATCCTACTGATTAATAATTCTTTTGATATTTTTCTTTCGGACAATTTTTGGACCAGTAAGACTTTTCACCCTCAGGCGCTATTTTTTAGGCATTATTCTGCAGTGACCAAAAAAACTATACAAAAAATAAAACTAAAACATTAAAAAACTTTTTTATATACAACATAAGTCACTTGAATAAACGAAAAAAAATCGGGCCGATTATCGAATTTGATTTTTCAAAAATCATGAAAATCAGCCATTTTTAAGTCAGTCACACTGGAATGGTCCGTCAATCTTTCTTTTTTTTCATTGAGCTTTTTTTTTGTCGGGGGTTCTTACTCGGGCGCCGTGATACAGGAGAGAATCGGCAGCGCTCAGGCCCATATTAGCAGTGCCGCCCAAAACGATCGCGACCTTGCATTCAGGATCAAGAATTTGCCGATTGTGTTCAGTGCTGAGAAAAATAAAGAAATTTACGATAAATATTAGTCGTACGGCACGTATAATAATAATAATAATATAACAATAAAATAATAATAATAATAATGTAACAATAAAATAATAATAATAATACAATTTTAATATGGATATCGATTTACCAGTCCATCTTCGGAGGTTTTATTATTTTTAGTTTATCCACATCGTTTTTTTTCTCCTTCGACCATGACCAAAAGTTTTTTGATTTTCCTCTTGTCGCACGAAGATTATTGTTGATAATTCCGATGACACGCGTCGCACGTCCGCAAACGCCGTTGAGCATACTGACTCAAATATATTTTCCCATATTCAGTGAAATTAAAACAAAAAGGTTAAAGTTCATTCACATTAATTTGTACTTGCGGTTCCAAAGGGGTTAAAATTTATAAGGTCATTTTGACGATTTTTTCAGCCTGTCAAATCTGTCACTTGTCTCAAAGACAACGTGCATTGTGTTTTTTTTTCTTCATTACACAAATAGGGCACAACGAGAGGAGTTTCAAAAAAGCTATGCGTTTTATTGACTCGCAACATACACAAGTACCAATGAGCGTACTAGATTTTTCCATAAACGTAAAAAACATTCGATCGCACGGACATTGCGGATTATCGATTACTGCTGCGCACGTGTATAAAATAATTGGACCGTATTTTTACGTTGAGCGTGATACAAAATTGTTTCTGATAATCGTATTACACACGTTTTACATATTATGTGTGTACTCGACGATGATGCATTTGATGGCGATGATGATGATGATGATGATGATATTGGATTAATTATCGTTGATAGAGCGATGCGTGAAGATTTTTAGCGATTCGAACACTTCGAAGACCGGCGCGACTCTACACTCGTAAAATTATTTTCCAAAAGACGCGACGAGTCCTTGTAATTATTTTTCATACTAAAATTCAATCTAACGCGTTATCACTTCGTGACGTTGTCACATATGACGCCGCCAGTCTTCGGAGGGTTGGAGGAAAATTTCGTTCTTTTTCCAAGCGAGGAATTTCGCGTGTACCGATGGGTGGCGAAGGATTTCAAATATACATATAGTAACAGGACGCTGAATAAGTTCTCGCTGTTTTCCAACAGATGGCGTTACCGAAACTGCGAGCGCGTAGTTCAAGATGGTGGCGCATCTATAAAGAAGGACTGGAAGCAAGCTTGACATTCAGTGTATGTCATTTTGCCGAAGTGTAAACAACTTTTTTTCATAATGTCAAACATGTCATATTTCGTGGTGAGAAAATGAGTTTTTGCGGGGAATTTTACTGCACTACTTGATTTATAAAAATCTGCAGCTGAAGCACACAGAATTCTTGCTGAAGTGACCATGCCACGGTCTTACATAGAACTCTTGCAACAACGGTGGTGGGGGTACGTTCGCTTCATGATCACGCTCTGCGTTGTGATCTACGGCCGCGAGGTGCGTGACGATAGATAGGTACACCGTGCATCAGAGACAGAGCACGAGACATTCTGCACTTTTTTTTATAGCACATGGAACTCATGCCCTGTAAACCCTAACCACATTACTCGTATTTTGCCGTGTTTCGTAAACAATATTTGAGGAGGTTGCTCAGTTATCGCGAAATAGTAAGAATTTGCTGAAATTTATTGAGGTTATATGCAAACAGGTGTTACAAGTCCGTGTAAAATTTCCAGTACTTCGTCTGCGTGACTGTTGAGCAATTAATTATTGAAGTTAGGCTCTTATACACGGGCGACATAGCAAAAGCTTCATGAGAACTCTAATATGACGTAAAATACTAAAAATAGTAAGAATTGAATGGAAATAAGCGGAAAAAATTCTTGAGATTTTTATGAATAATTTCAACGAAGAGTGCAGCGTTTTGGTCCGTCTCGTCATCGAGATATTCGTGAAATAAAACAGGACATTTCAGCTGATTCGCGTGAAACGATAAAGCGCCCTACGGCACATGGCAATACTGCTGTCAAGTCGGCCATTTTGAATGGGCGCCAAAATTTGAAACCCACAAATGATTGCTTCCTTGCTATAAATTTCTTACCGCGGTTTCATAAAGAGTATTTCAATATTTTGAATCATTATTTACAGAAGCTGCAGTGCATGTGTTTCGACATAACCTTCAAATCAATTACGCGTCGTCCCTCGACTGCGCGTTCTTTTTCCGGCTCAACTACTATTTTCCGCCGCTTTTCAGGTTGTACTTGCTCCAACCGTCGATTGTACTGTTTTTCGGTTTGCATTTTTCCTTTCCATCTTTTTATTTTCGCTGCGAAAAAAACGGAATTCGCGAAGGATATTTGACAGCTACGCGCTCACGATGTGGCGTTCGTATCTGAGCTCAGTGATACCAGTTACTGAGAACTGAATTGCGCGTTTGCCACATTTCAACTTGGTTAATAACTTATTCGCGATGTAAATAAACAAAAAAGATTAACAACATTTCTAAACAGTCAGTTATATGCTTTCCGCATATTTATAAGCTGAAATTTATTTATTTTACGTACCCGAAAATTTGATTATTCGGGGTTGGCAGCCGTTGCAGGCGCCCGAGTTTAAACATATGGGTTCCCCTCTTGCCGCGTGCCCCGCAAAAACCCTGAGCAGCCTCCTTAATTTACGACGAAGAAAATACAATTATATGTTCTACACGATCAAAGATAACCAACTAATTAACGCTTCATCTGAACTGAACACTTGCAAAATTTTAGTGATTCTGATGAAAATGAATTACATTTCGTTAATCGCTGTCGCAAAGGTGATTCGGGGAAGTGGATTCGTTCCGCGATTACACTCATACTATTTTGGGTTCAATTCCCTAAGCGACGTTTTTTTTTCTCCCGAATGCATTTCCCATTTACGAAAATCACCTTGAGCGGAATGGACGTAATTGAATTTTTCATAACTGTATTTCCAATGTAATTGAGCATTAAGAATCTTTAAAATAATTAATGTAAAAGTAAATAATTATTACCCAGACATGCACGAAAAAAGACTTATTATTAAAAGTGTAGGAGAAAACTACGAGCAAACATGTAAAGATTTGTTCGCTGTAGTAGTGAGGTTATGTCACGCAACCTTATATAAGAATGCTACGGTTTTTGACCGCTTTATTTAGTTCTACCTCTCCCCGTGGCGCTAATAGGTCACTGACAATATTCATATTGCGCAGGCGCAAGGCCCGCACAGCGTACTTAACCACCCAGACGCCGAATACGATTATTTTGACGTTTGGATTTTAAGCTGCGGTGCGGAATTGATAAAATTACCGAAATTACTTATACTCGTGCGCTAATGCCATGTGTTGTGCACGGTTGTACCTCAGGGTACCCGCGTAATCCTGAAAAGGTGCATTTTTCACCGTACTAACTGATCCTCGCATTCGAAGCTAGGAAAAGTCTTCGAATTACATGTGTGCGTGTGTGTGTGTATATAGATAGCCCCTGCGCGCGCATCAGGATTGTTCGAGAACAACTAGCGCTCCGAGTGGCAGAGTAGGACACTACAGACAGAGGATATTTTGCGTAGCAAAAATTCTGAAAGATGCCAGCCGCCTAGCCTCGCCGTACCGATGTACAGCAGCGACGCGCAGTGGCGTTGAGGCAAACGAAAAGCTTGCTCATTGAGGGTAATCCTCACCGCTGAAATTCGCCCTCGTTTCAAGACCTGTGTATAAGACCGTGGACCATGCTCTATCGGAAACAGGCCCCTGACACTGGATACTATTCCCATTGCGATAAATGTTTCGCGTTTCATCCGGGTTTTTTAATTCCACTATAAGTCGCTTCGTTGCGCTAGTAGTCGTCTGAACGGCTTGCTTCACGCATGCGCGCTCAAACACGTAAACACGATTTATTTACCATATTGTAGTGAGCGTATTCTTTATTGGGAGTATCTGTAAATGAAAAATTTCAATTTAGTGGTTCAAGAGTGACCTCTTTTTTCAACTTTCACATATTACTTAGACCGAGAGAACTGTAAACTTCGAACGGTGTTTAGGCTTAATATGCCGAAGTGCATCGTACCGGACTTTTTAGGACTCCAACGGACTCCAACGGAAATACATATTTTTGGAAAAATCCGTGTTTGCTTTCAATTTTGATGTACATGTGCATCCGGCAATATTTTAAATCTATGTCGAAAACCACTCACGATACATTCCCGCTCCATAATTACTGAGCATGTAAATAATTAACAATAATAATTCGCGAAATAAAAATCCGCATATTTGTGGACTCAGTATATCGCGGATATTGATTGCGCTGCAATATACAGGGCGAGGCATATAAAATGTTACAGAGCAATATCACTCAAACTATTGATCACATCCAAAAATGTTTCAGACAAAAGTTTTAGTGTTCGAGAAGGCCGTCATACTGGACCACCCTATTTTTTAATCGGTGGAGGCGCTGAAGCTACGTCAAGGTCAACTCCACTTTTTTAAATGGAATGGTACACTTTTTCTTCAACCATTTTATGGAGCACCTCAGGCCGCATAAAAAATATCCGGGAGTCAAAGTCGTTTAAGGTCATTCAAAGTCAGTATCGATGATACAAATCTAAATATCTCGGATCACTACCAAATATTTGGTAGTGATCCGAGATATTTAGTTTTGTATTTCATTTTAATAGGTGACCTTGAATGACCTTGAAAGACTTTGACCTCCTAATGTTTTTTATGCGGCTTGAGGTGCTCCACAAGATGGTTGAAGAAAAAAATGTATCATTCCTTTGAAAGAAGTGGAGTTGACCTTGACCTAGCTTCAGCGCCTCCACCGACGAAAAAATAGGGTGGTCCAGTATGACGAAACAATTTTGGATATGATCAATAGTTTAAGTGCTATTGCTCTGTAACACTTTATGTGCCTCACCCTGTATATAGTATCAGTTCAGACGACTAGTAGTGCTGCATGTGACGCAATTCGGCAATAACAATGGCGGGCAATCCGTGAACCGCTTTTTGGTGGCTGTGTCAGGGGGCTGATCGAAAACAACATGTAAAGGTTGGTTTAGACGACGGTGTTACATACAGGTCTTGAATCGACGGCCGTGTTTTATAGATGGCGCATGGGTCGCTTAGTATCCAAGCTTTTGTTTCTTATTGTCGCCACCGTGTGTCGTTGCGATCGGGGGTGTCACGAGACTAACCTAAATCGATCATAAAATGTTTCGTCGTATGTGCGTATAACAGTTGAGAGTCGTTACGCGTATAAAAAAAGGTTGGATATGCCTAAATAACTGTTATTGACAAATTCATTCGGTGACAATCCAGAACTTTCGGGTTTTCAAGTGCGCAGCGTAACAATTCAGCTCAACTACGAGTTTTTCACGCGGTTTATTTACGTTTGGTTATATTTATAAGCGTGTATGTACTAATTTGTTCATTTTAGCATGTATATACATACTTTTTTCTTTTACTTTCCATGTAATGGATATTTCTTCCAAAAAAGAAACAAGAACCCGTATACCGAGGTATTACAGTCTACAGTGCATGCGCTGTAAGCAAGACAGAGACACGTGATATTGCTGTCTTCTTCGCACACGATATCCCCTTTCCTATGCGCACCATGCGGCCGAAAATTGAAGCAAAAACTGAACGCTAAGTGAACCTTCCTCCACTACCGTCGTTTCAACACCTGTGTGTAAGTCCGTGGTTTAGACGCTTCTAAAATAATGATTTTGATGCGTTGAATTGGAGGCACTACTTCATGAAAACTCATGCCAGACGCTAACTGAACTTGCAAAATCATTAGGAATTGATTACGTAACAGTTTCCAAACGTTGGAAACCATTGGGAATTATTCTTTAAAATAAAGCATTCATTTTTATGAAAAAAAAAAACAGCGAGAACTTATTCAACATCCCAATACATACATATATATATATATATACTTCACGTTTGACAGAGTGAATAGAGATTATTGCTACGGGAATACGACTTCGCGGGGTTGCAATCCGTTTTCCGCGAGCCACACGCTTCCGCTTCGACCGGTTCGTAACACGTGGATAAGAGCTTTGCCAACGTGTTCGGGTTTTTGCGGAACGTACGAGGCTGTGTCGGAGTGCCAGGCGTCCTCGTAGAGCGGCGAGAGAAGAGTCGTTGGGGCTACGTCGCCCTGAGAGCACGTGACGTTTGGACAGAGCGCCATTACTCTCAGACCCGTCAGATTCACGTGGTACTCGTCCTGTATCGAGAAAATGTTTAATTCGTGCTTCTCGTTTCTCGGTGAAAAAAAAGAACATTCCTTAAGGGGTTAGGCCACTCTAGAGGCCGAAAAATAGGCTTTTTGGGGATTTTTTTCTTAAAAAAAACACAAAATAAATCGAGATTACAAAAAAGGGTGTTTATCATACATATCAGTGACTGTATACAATAATTTTTTGCAAGCGATTCATTTCAAAATGGCGGCAGTGCAGCGTTTATCTCAAAACTGCATTTTTTAGGGTTGGGATGTTGAATATATCTTGAAAAATACATTGTCTATGGAAGTACGTAGGATTTTTTAAAATATTGCATGGTTAATTTGTTATTAACAATTATCTGACGATTTTTAGAGGCCGAAAAATCCTATTTTTCGGCCTCTAGAGTGGCCTAAGCCCTTAAAGCGGGATATACATTTACAACGATCAAAAAATCGTTTTTTTTCTCTTGTAACTATAGAACTATATACAGGGTGTCTTGTCATGACTGGATAATCCTGCAACTGTCGATAGGTCAGATCATGTCCTACTATATGGTGGAATTTCAATTTAGTGAAAGTTTTCAAGATTTTGGGCTTTATGTTCTTTTTTTAAATCATCTACTTTTGCTTTTTCGAGGCCATTTCGACAAATGATTCGAATCGACAATAATTAAGCAACTTTGGGGGGGGGGGGGGGCAGGCAGAAATAGGAAAAAAGCAATTAAATTAACAACTCACAAGTGCAATTCTACTGTAATTGACAATTTAATTACTTTGTAACAGATTACTTGAGTAATTAGTCACCACAAGTACCAAGTGCAATTTCATTCAAATTCGAAGTAAACTACAAACGCGTTTTTCTCAAAACTGCATTTTCGAAATTGGCGTGCAAAAATACTCAAAAACTATTCGCGATCGCCAAAAGTCTCGGCACCCCTCGCGGCCTAAAGCAGAAGCTCTACTAGTATAATAAACTTTGTCAAAATACATTGATAACAATGAACAAAAATAAATAAATAAAAATAAAAGTGAATTGTCGTTCCATAAGCCACCTAAAGATAAAGTCTTTTAAACTTGGTTGGTGGCTCTGAAAATGACTCCCCTTTTAGGCCATCAAGACGAGTTTGTAGTCACTCCACAAGATTTTTCATTCTAAGTTTATATCTTCATGATTAATAAATCGAGCAATATTAAAAGTTATTTCTGTTATATACGATGTATAAATATAATTTCAGACGTCCCTTGTAAGAAGTTATGCTCCGAAGAATAGAATCACTTCTTCTCGAAACCTGCGAGTTACTCTCATAACCTCAAAAAAACAAAATCCAGAGCTGACGGAGCTAAAAAAAAGAGCGAAAACGCATTAACCACTGCATTGCAGTAGCATCTTAACAATCTATCATGGAGGTAAATCCAATAGCCAACTCGCGGGAAATCAAGAATGCAGTAATTCGTTACATTTGAGGCTATACTTTGACCGGCCTTATTGAAATATCGCTGCGCCACCTCTAAGACGTGAAAATCGCGAAGTAAGCCGATTAAGTTTAAGGTAATCCTATCACTTCACACTAGTCATACCGCCGATCATACTTGAGACTTGTACAATTTATATTTTTTACATTTGCAAGAAAAATAATTTGTAATAGCTAAAATATTCCACGTGCAAACTGTTTAAGGGGTTACCCCCACTTGCGATTTTCAAAAAATCGATTTTTTTATTGCATTTTTTTGAAGTATAAGTATCCGGGCCCATACTTCTGTATGGGCCCGGAATAGATGACTCTATGTAAGTTTACAAAAAAAAATATTTTCTTCGTGTAAACTGAAATTGAAACTTTAAACGCGTTTTTCTCAAAATCGCATTTCTGAAGTCGGTGACCAAGATTACTCGAACACTAATGAACCGATCTTCTTGAAATTTTGCAGGCTTATTTAATACATAAAAATGTAGTCTTTAATCGTTCGATTTTTTTTTCGTTAAAATCGAACCATTAACTTTGACTGTCCGCCATTTTGTGAAAAATGAATATTTTTTAAAATCCTTCGATTAAAAACTAGTTTATACTTATATTTGACTAAATCCATCCGCATTTTTTTTCAGATGATCCACTTCGCCGCAATGTTGGTCACCGCAAACCGTGTATATAAAAACATTATTTCATTGACGGCCATTTGCCACTAAACAATGTAATATTTTTCAATAAAAAAAATGACTGTAAGTTCTTCAAGATGTGTTCTTTAAGATGGTATATTGATCGATTAAAAAAGTTTTGTAGTTTTCTTTAAAAAATTCATGAAAAAGGCCTTTTTGTGCTAGAAGTGGGGGGTAACGCCTTAATGAATGTTCCCATTTAATTAGAAAAATGAAAAAATAGTTTTTCCAACGATTCGCGCAGTATTTCTAGGTTTGATATTTGGCAACATTGATTCCATCTCTGTCTCTTTTTACTCAACCAGGCAAGTGTAACCTCCACGCTTTTCAACGTCGATCTGACAAAACAATGTCAGGTGCGGGAAATATAAAGCATTGTATTCGGGCCACGAGTGGTAAAAAACGTGGGAAATTTGTGTCGGCGAAACATGTCGGTTAAAAATGAAATATGTGCAGAAATTCGAATGAGTGAAATGAGGTTAGGACTACAGTCAGGTGTTGCCTTGCTGTCACGTCTCTCTATCGTTGCAAGTGGTAATAAATCCAATACCGGAAGTTCAAATTAAACTCCATATTACATAAAAATTAGGTCAATAAGCGTAATTTTTTCTGAGAGCACTGGATTACTACAAGTGTAAATTTATTATGTAAATAATAAATATAAAAATGTAAAAATAATAAGTAAAATATAAGTAAAAACTTATAAAAAAAAATAATAAGTAAATAATTAGTAAAAATAAATGTAAAAAAATTAAGTATGTAAATCTGATTATTTTTAAGAATCTGACGGATTCCCACTATTATATACACTTTCGTAGCGGCCGGAAATTGGGTTTTTGTATGTCGTCTCGGAATTCCTTCACAAAAATACGCAATTTTAATATTTCTTTTCTCTGTAATTAGGTCGATAAACGACCCTGAAATTTTACAGAGACGATTATTAATATATTTAGTGAAGCTCAAAAAAAAATTATGAAAATCCTATGGATTGAAGCCTGGCGATAGGACTACCATAAGTTTGAACTTGGTAGAAATATTAATAATGTTGCTACCTTCTATTTAACGAGAATAATTTTTGAAAAAAGAAGAAAAAATAATACTTTTTTAATCCAAATTTTTGCATTTTCTTTGTAGTAATTACTGTCTGATAGAAACGATGTATTATCGAGCTGAAAAAAATTGAATTTTTTAAAAATCAAAGTCTATAACTGTAACACTCTGCCACAGCTCCATTTTGATGAAAAATCAATTAAAAAAAATTGTTTTACATACTTGAATATACTATCAAAGTATACCTCCGGTTCGATAAATGGAGAATAATTATTTCCTAGTTTGAAAAATCCCCCAAGATTGCTTATTTTTTCCCGTCTAAATGTATATCCCGTTTTAAGTCGAGTGCAATTTTGCGATACTCACTCCAAACGCCCTCGTTAGACTGACGATCGCGCTCTTGGTCGCCGAATAAATCGGCAGGCTGACGTAAGGAGTTATGCCGACGTTACTTCCGGTATTGACGACCACCCCGCCTCTCCCGCCTCGTTCGGCACTCAAGAACCGTTGCGCCAGTAGCATTCCTCTTATCACGCCGTTCTACGCAAATCACGCGAAAGTTCCATTCATATTATTGTGTGCTGGTCCATTGAGGAGTAACAATAGCCTCGGGCGCCGCAAATTTTGCTTTTTCTATGTTTAAATCACAATTTAGCGCCTTAAGGGGTTAAGCTACTGTGAAAACGGCGAACGTTCGTTCGTGTCAATTTCTATTGCGTCCAGATACCGCGTTTTACGCGCGTTTCTATGCTGGGAGGGATCCAGCCAGTTACAAACATGGACTCGGAGACAGCAGTTGTGTTGTGGCTTGCATACCGTCGATGGAAAAATCGTAAACGAAGAGAACGTCGACGATTTAACGTGCACCCAATTCTACGTGATAGAATGACGCATAGTATGTTTATAACATTATATCCAAAGCTCAGAGAACACGGTGAAAAGTTTTTCAATTACTTCCGGATGTCAGTAACATCGTTTGATGAATTACTAAAAATTATTCAAGAATATTTGACTCCATGTCAAAATTATGTGCTACGGGATACTGTCTCTGCAGAAGAAAAACTCGTGATTACTTTGAGGTAATATTTTTTATTATTGTAATACCTTTATCAACTTTGTATCTTTAAACTAAAAATCAATTTAACAAAAATAAAGAATTTTAACAAAAATACCAACTATTAGGAATCATTCGAACATAATAAATGTAGGTTTCAAAAATCAAATAGCTTACAAAAATTAGGAATCATTCAACCTTAACATTTAATCACCATATAGTTCCATCAAATCGGATTCTTCAGTAGAGGTAGAAGCTGGTGATGGAGTTCTTGGGTTATAGGCGGACATCGTTGATGGGGCATTGCGTTGCACAGTGCAATAACCTCGATTGTAAGACGAAAAGGTTGCAGGAGGAACCGAAGATATTGAAGGGTCTATTGTGTTATATCCTGTTTCTTCAAAATAGTCTCTCTGTCCACGTTGTGTCATTCCTGTTTGGTAATTATATTGTGTTGAAGGTATGTAGACAGAAGGAGCAGTTGAAGGTTTATGACACAAGGCTTGTTGAGCTTGAAGTACTTTCATTAGTTCAATTTTTGTTTGAAGTCTGTTTTCCTCTGGTATTTTAAGAAGCTCTTTGTGTAATGACAAACAAAATAGTTTGTCATCATCAGACTCCGTTTGTGGCTGATTTTTAGATGCTACATTTGTTTTTATGATTGCGAGAAATTCTTCGTCGGCCGCATTTAGTTTTTTCTTCTTTTTTGTTTGGCTTACTGGAGGTCTCATTACATCTTCCCCATCGCCAGAAAAGTCTTGTTCTTCAGCTGCATCAGGCGTGGTGTTAATGTTGCTGTCAGTTGTTTTATTGTGTGTCGATCGTTCGAGGAACATCAAACGTTCAAAATATATATATTTGGTTTTGCCGGAGGCTCCTGATCCAGACGGAGTGGATTTCTTTTTCTTCATTTCTCTTACAAATCCATCACGTAACCCTTTCCACTTCTTTTGCAATGTAATACCTGTAACCAGTAAAAAGTGGAAATGGTCAAACTGAATATTTATGATTGTATTCTCAGACGTAGATTTTATAATATAAGCTTCGAGACACATGACATTGCGTATATTGTTAAAAATAATTAAATTAGTGTAATAAATAAAAAATAAATTAATTAAACGCTTTTTTTTTCAGATATTTGGCTACAGGATGTTATTTTGCGGACCTGCATTATGCCTACAGATTGGGAAAGTCTACAGTTATCGAAATAGTACAGAAAACTTGTTACGTCATATGGCATAAACTGAAAAATATCGTAATGAGAGTACCTACGAAGGCTGAATGGGAAGAGATTTCTAAACAATTTCAAAAATACGCAAATTTTCCAAATTGCATCGGTGCCATTGATGGCAAGCATATCCGTATTATAAAACCTAATAATTCTGGATCTCTTTTTTATAACTATAAGAGTTATTTTTCAACTGTTTTGTTGGCTGTATGCGACGCAAATTATTGTTTCATTGCAGTAGATATCGGCGCATATGGAAAAAGCAATGACTCCACAATTTTTAAAGAATCTGTTTTCTATAAGAAACTGGTCGAGAAAACTTTAGATATTCCAGACCCAAAGCCAATATCGCAAACAGATATAACTCCCTTACCCCATGTGATAGTAGGAGATGAGGCGTTCAGTCTATCTGACCATATAATGCGCCCTTATTGCGGTAAATCACTAACAACTAAGAAAAGAATTTTTAACTATCGCTTATCCAGGGCCCGGCGTTACATTGAATGTTGCTTTGGCATCTTGGTAAATAAATGGAGAATATTTCATAGACCGTTGAATGTAGACATAGAGTTTGCAGAAAACATTATTAAAGCTTGCTGTGTTCTTCATAATTATGTAAGATTAAGGGATGGTTATAGGTTTGACCACACTCTTCACGAAACATCTCTAATTGATATAAATACTGAGACAGTGAGGCCTAATGCCAGATCGCTGAATACAAGAGACAGATTCGCTGATTATTTTGTTGACGAAGGCAAACTCCCTTGGCAAGATAAAATGATATAGTCGTCATATTTTGTATAACAACTTATGATTCAAATATAATATATCATTAACGCAGTGACAATAATTATCAGGAAATCCTATAATACGGGAACCAAAAAAAATGGCCGTTCTTCAATATTTAGCCCTGTATACTCTACGCTACTAAGTCGTACAATTTATTTAGTATATATGTATGTAGTCTGGAATAATATTATTAAATAAACTACTTTTACTTACCTATAGTTTTTTTCTTTTCTTCCGAATCACCAGCTTCACAAAAAATCTCGACGAGTTCTACCCAGTTCCTGCGTTTTATGACTCTATTGGAATAATCTGATGATTCCATATTCCATATGGCTGGTCTTTTTTCAATTTCGTCAATAAAAAGTTCCGTATCGAAGTTATCACGCTCCATCGTCAAATACGTCCCACTCGCAACTGACTCGCGCGTAGTACTGGACGCGGCAATGGCACCCGAGTATCTCGACTCGCGCGTCGCTCGCGCGAGTCGAGAGTCTCGCTCATTGCACGCGTTTTACGCGCGAATGAGGAAACGCGCGTAGGCATCTGGACGGGATATATGTAGCTCTAGTATCTCGGCTACGCGCGAGTGTCAACGCGCGAGTGGACTCGCGCGTAAAACACATAATCTGGACAGGCTCTAAAGTTTAATGTATGCCCGATAACACCCTTAAAAGTTTTTTTTTTCAATTACCTTCAATTTTGGAAGCAAAAAATTCGTGAAAAAACCTTTTTTTTTGGACCGTTACAGTGGCCTAACCCCTTAAGGGGTCTTCTCACTTTAGACGCTACGAAAAAAGGCTATTTTTATGAATTTTTTGATAGGCTTATATTATAGATATTGACATGAAAGTTGTCACACTTAATAAATACACTTTCGAAATACATTAAAAAAATAATTTTGTGTATTTATATGACCCAAACAAACTTTAAGCGGATTTTTCTCGAAACAACGTTTTTCGACGGCTTGTTGATAAAATCGTCGAAACTACTAAACCGATCCTTATGAAATTTTAACCACATATTTTTTACAACCACAGCTACAGCGCATATCAAGGGTTTTTTTCTATTTCGATATTTACTATTTTTTTTTGCCAAAAACGGTGAAAAAAACAGGCTTTTTTTCGTTTTTTTTTATTTCCCCCATTTTGTTATTTTTACATATATAAAAAATCGTATGATATGCGCTACAGCCATTAACACACTGAATCTAAAACCGTTTGTTGATTTAATTTATTTAATTTTTAATTTTTTCAATATTCAATTGATACATTTATTTAATTAATACATTATTATTTATTTAATATTTAATTTTTTAAACAAAATTTTTTTTTTGTTTTCGACGATCCATCTCTGAGACTTCATCAACTGCGCAGAACTACAATTTTTTTAACTACCATTTTCGTCTGTAAATAGTAACGCAAATAAATAAATAATTTTTTTGAATGTATTTCGAAAGTGTATTTATTAAGGGGTTACCCCCACTTGCGATTTTGAAAAAATCGATTTTTTTTATTGCATTTTTTTTAAGTATAAGTATCCGGGCCCATACTTCTGTATGGGCCCGGAATAGATGACTCTATGTAAGTTTACAAAAAAAAATATTTTCTTCGTGTAAACTGAAATTGAAACTTTAAACGCGTTTTTCTCAAAATGGCATTTCTGAAGTCGGTGACCAAGATTACTCGAACACTAATGAACCGATCTTCTTGAAATTTTGCAGGCTTATTTAATACATAAAAATGTAGTCTTTAATCGTTCGATTTTTTTTCGAAAAAAATGGCCGTTTTATAGCCAAAAAACGGCCGTTTTTTTTCGTTAAAATCGAACCATTAACTATGACTGTCCGCCATTTTGTGAAAAATGAATATTTTTTAAAATCCTTCGATTAAAGACTAGTTTATACTTATATTTGACTAAATCCATCCGCATTTTTTTTTCAGATGATCCACTTCGCCGCAATGTTGGTCACCGCAAACCGTGTTTATAAAAACATCATTTCATTGACGGCCATTTGCCACTAAACAATATAATATTTTTCAATAAAAAAATTACTTATAGTTCTTCAAGATGTGTTCTTTAAGATGGCACAATGATCGAATAAAAAAGTTTTGTAGTTTTCTTTTAAAAAATTCATGAAAAAGGCCTTTTTTTGCGCTACAAGTGTTAACGCATTAACGCCTTAAATGTAACAACTCTTATATCAATACCTATAATATAAACCTATCAAAAAAATGCATAAAAATAGCCTTTTTTAGCATCTAAAGTGAGAAGACCCCTCAAATTGGAGTGGACGGTTCAACATATGGGGCAGGAATTGCAGGTTGAAGGTAAACTTATTGTTACAAGGATAGCACTTATAGTTAAGGAATCATCACAGTCTACAATTAAAAAAAAAAACAATTTTTTGCATTATCCGATCGTATAGACGGTTATAAACATGTTGTTCAATTTTTGGGGCAAAATTCGAATAATTTCGGTCGCTCAGCCTTTCTTAGAGAAAGATAAATTTCAATATTATACTGAGTGTCGTTAGCAGTTCATTTGCAATAATTTGTCTTTGTTTTTTGAAAATTATTTCCTTTTCTGAAGTAGTTTTGTGATATTCCGACGGCAGCAAAGCGAAGACGAGCTTGCTCGAAGTACCCCAATACATCTTGTTATTACATGCGGAGAGCATTTTATTTAAAAAATTGGTCTAGAAACTACATCTGAAGTCCTCGAACATTCGGAAGCAAAACGCTCGATCCTCTTTGATTTTTGACATACTTGGAATTGTATTTTTCTAAAGAATTTCCAAAGATCGACAAGAAAAAACGAAATTTTTGATCAAGATAAATTTGCAGAAAATCACACACACACACGCACACGTCATGGCTGATTACGTTTGGAATTTGACGTGCGACTGCTTCGACAAGTCTCACTGCAAGAAGTCAAGAAAAAAAAAGCTTACTAAAAGTGAAAATATTTAATGAAACTTGAACTTTGCAACAAAATTGGATTCTATAAAATAAAAATTGTATTATTCCGTGTTCTTACGTAAAATATTAATATTAAGGAGGTTGGAGCGATCCAGTTGAGTAAAAAAATTCTAAAATAACTATCCTAACTTTGACGTTCATAAAAAGACTAACCTAAAAAAATACATACGAGGTGTAGATTTATTTTGTAGATGCTAATTTTCGATAAAATATATAATTAACGGGCAAAATTATCCATGTTGATATTTTTATTGGGGAAATCAGGAAAACTTCAGTATTACTACCAACTTGACTTCACTAAAAGAAATCAAGACAAAAAAGCTTACGCAAAGTAAAAATATTTGAAAAAACTCAAAATTTTCAACACAATTGGATTCTATAAAATAAAAATTGTATTTTTCCGTGTTCTTACGTAAAATATTAATATCAAGGAGGTTGGAGCGATCCAGTTGAGTCAAAAAAATCCTAAAATAACTATCCTAACATTGAGGTTCAAAAAAAATTAACCTAAAAAAATGCATACGAGATATAGATTTATTTGGTAGAAGCAATTTTTTTATAAAGTATATAATCAAAGGGCAAACTTATCCATTTTTGAATTTTTATTACGGGAATAAGAAAAGCTTCAGTGTTATTACCAACGTGAAAAAGTATAACATTATCAATGATGATTATGAAAAAACTGCGTCAGTAAATGTTTAATACAATTTCGAATGAAATTTAGAGTCATTTATGATTATGCCTATTTATAATTATGTCGCGAGATTAATTATCATTACCATTAATTAATATTACGTATTGCCGAAATACGGCAACGTCACAAACATTGAGGTTGGTAGCCATGCTCTTCATTCGCCAGCCAAGATTCGTAATCTTTTATCAAATTTCGATGGTTCAATATTGAATATACAGGGTGTCCTGTTACGAATGAATAATCCTGCAACTGTCCATAGATCAGATCATGCCCTAGTACATGCTGAAATTTCCATATAGTAAAAGTACCACGGTTTTCGAGATAAAAATCATCTGCTTTTGGTTTTTCGCAAACCATTTCTACAAATGATAACTTTTTGACCCGGTTGTTTTTTAAATACTCTTGGTTATTCGTTTTATCTAGAAAAGTATTTTTTTTTAACCTTAAATGTTAAGGAAACTTTATGAAAAAAGATCTTATGGAGAATTTTCATGCAAACCAATTCGAACATCTGACTTTAAGTCAGATCGTGCCAATTACTTTAAGGGGTTACCCCCACTTGCGATTTTGAAAAAATCGATTTTTTTATTGCATTTTTTTGAAGTGCAATTTGAAGTGCAGTTTTTTTATGCCCGGAATAGATGACTCTATATAAGTTTACAAAAAAAAATATTTTCTTCGTGTAACAGTTTACACGAAGAAAATATTTTTTTTTGTAAACTTATATAGAGTCATCTATTCCGGGCATAAAAAAAACTGCAAATTGAAACTTTAAACGCGTTTTTCTCAAAATGGCATTTCTGAAGTCGGTGACCAAGATTACTCGAACACTAATGAACCGATCTTCTTGAAATTTTGCAGGCTTATTTAATACATAAAAATGTAGTCTTTGATCGTTCGATTTTTTTTTTCGAAAAAAAAAATGGCCGTTTTATAGCGAAAAAACGGCCGTTTTTTTTCGTTAAAATCGAACCATTAACTTTGACTGTCCGCCATTTTGTGAAAAATGAATATTTTTTAAAATCCTTCGATTGAAGCCTAGTTTATACTTATATTTGACTAAATCCATCCGCATTTTTTTCAGATGATCCACTTCGCCGCAATGTTGGTCACCGCAAACCGTGTATATAAAAACATTATTTCATTGACGGCCATTTGCCACTAAACAATGTAATATTTTTCAATAAAAAAATTACTGAAAGTTCTTCAAGATGTGTTCTTTAAGATGGTATATTGATCGATTAAAAAAGTTTTGTAGTTTTCTTTAAAAAAATTCATGAAAAAGGCCTTTTTTGCGCTACAAGTGGGGGTAACGCCTTGAAAAGTTGCTTACAAGGAACATCACTTTGGTGTCCTCCTCCGATTTCGTTGAAACTTTTTTATGTGGAAGAGTATCAAAAAATAAGAGACACGTATTTTTTTATCGGCGGAAAAACGGTCTTAGGGGGTGAAACGCACCCTCGAAAATAGGGGTGGTTTTCGTTTTTCGTCGATAACGTTATCGTTCTCATCTCCAATGTATAGTACACAAAAACTAAACATTGTTGCAATTTTAATTTTTTTGTATCTCGTACCGTTAAAACGTTATCGACGAAAAACATCCCCATTTTTGAGGGTGCGTTTCACCCCTTAAAACCGTTTTTCCGCCGAATTAAAAAAATGCGTGTTTTTTAGTTTTTGATGCTCATCCACATGAAAAAGTTTCAACAAAATCGGAAGTCACCAAAGTGATGTTCCTAGATAGTTATTGTCGATTTATATCATTTGTAGAAATGGCATGCGAAAAACCAAAAGCAGATGATTTTTTTCAAAAAATAACATAGAGCCCAAAATCTCGAAAACTGTGGAACATTTACTAAACTGAAATTCCAGCATATAGTAGGATATCATCTGACCTATGGACAGTTGCAGGATTATCCGTCCATAACAGGCCGTGAGCGGAAGAGTGGGAAAATTCTTACCAAATTAATGTCGACCTCAAGCTCCCAGAATCTGTCGTTCATTATTCCAGCGTTGTTGATGACGATGTCGATGG
This sequence comes from Ophion slaviceki, assembly GCA_944452715.1. Taxonomy (NCBI): domain Eukaryota; kingdom Metazoa; phylum Arthropoda; class Insecta; order Hymenoptera; family Ichneumonidae; genus Ophion; species Ophion slaviceki. The sequence goes on along the minus strand of OX101795.1, from coordinate 3,624,871 downwards.
GACCAAAGACCGCGATGGTCGTGCGAAACGATTCTGCAACGGATAGGGCAGAATATATTCATCAAATTTTTCTCCTCACTTTGAGACTGGTCAATTTTCCCGAGTCGTATGTTACCTTCGAACTGTGGATAATCGGTCACGTCGCACTGACAGAATATTACACGATCCTTGCCGTGCTTAGCCGCGAGTGAGTTTGCCAACTTTTCACCCTCCACCCCATTGATGTCGCATATTGAAACCTGTGAGAGATTTTACTTTAACATCTCATCGCTCCCGCGCCCAGCACTTAAGGCGAGGGTAGGGGTTTCAGCGTGAGAAAAAAACACTTTTTTGCGATTTTTTTCATTTATATGGATAGAGTAAATTTATTGAAACCTTTTGTACAATGTTAAGTGTCATTTCAAGAACATTCCGTGGAATTTGTACGCGAAAATATCCACAAACAAGCCGGTGCCGCGTTTTTTCTCGAAACCACTTTTTCAAAGTCCGTGTTCCCTGCCATTTGAAAACTACATGACCGATTTATTTCAAACTTGGTACACACTTTCTACATATAAAATACCTCCCCTCAACGGTTTGTTTGAGATTTTTTTTACATTGAGGGGGTTTTCCATCCCCAAAATGGCGGCATTTTTCATGAAAAATAGCACGTTTCACTTTACATGACCACCAAAAATTTATAAATGAAAAAAAAATACGAAAGACCGTTGAGGGGTGGATTTGATGATACTTTGACTAAATTTTAGTGGTACTTGATTTCAGATAATTTCTAGCTGAGATACAGTGAACCCCAGGTAGGAAATCAAAAGGCTGACGATGGAAACAAGCTTGTGCGAGCCTTGTTTCACCGAGCCTGAGTGAGACAGACCTGGCCCAGGTTTCATTGCATCGTTTGGAGCAGCCTGGAACCAAGACTGGCTGCTTAGCCTAAACTCAGGGTTATTTTAAGCTTTATTCAGCCGGTGAATTTTGAGGCTGATAAATCAAGGCTGGATGCAGGCTTGTTTCAGGTTGTGATAAAATAAAATAAGTTTAAAATAATATTTTTTCTGTACTTTTATGAAAAAAAAATTTAGCAATAAATTTTTCGGGTGCGAAGGCACGAAAAACGAAAGCGAAGGAGGCAGCTCAGAACATTTAAACATATGCTCTTATCGATATTTATGAGGTGCACAAAAAAGTATATACGAAAATAAAAGTACGCAATAAAATAAAGTTTTGTTTTTTAAAATATTTTTTATATATATTTTGTAACAAATAATATAACAAATAATAAATATATATAACAAATCAAATGAATTCTTCACAAATTTATCAAATTTGCCCCAATGTAGAATATTGAAAACTAAAAACAGGCCTCATATAGCCTCGGGAAGAGTTTGGGAAAAGCCTGGTCATAAATGCTCGTGAAGGCTTCATTAAGGCTCATTTTGAGCCTTGTTGTTTCGTCGTTTCAGGCTTAGTACAGGCTTTTCTACCAGCCTTTGGTCAAGCCTGTGTGCAAGAGCCTGAAACCGCGTTATCATTCAGAGGTTCAGCTAGGCCTGAAATCAGACTGGTGCGCAGCCTGAATTAAAAAATGTGAGCCTTGTTTCAGAGCTTGGCGAGCCCTTTTTTCATCGTCAATTCCTACCTGGGATACCGCAAATCGTATTTTTCCAAAGGCGTTCGTGGAAAAGCTTTGTCACCGGCTCGTTTGAGGATATTTTCGCGTACAAATTTCACGGAATGTTCTTGAAATGACACTTAACAATGTACAAAAGGTTTCAATAAATTTACTCTATCCATATAGATGAAAAAAAATTGCAAAAAAGTCTTTTTTTCACGCTGAAACCCCTACCCTTCCCTCAAGGCTGAATTGGAAGGTCCGAAAGATCGTTTTTTTTTAATTGCTTAGATCGATAGATAAACTATCCAAAAATATATTTACAAAGTAACAGAGGCCAATTGGAAATATTTTCGAAGATACAAGAGAAGCGAATGATATTTGATATTGATATTTTCTCCAATTGAAAACTTTGAAGTGCGTTTCTCCAGTTTTCATTTTCACGATTTTTCCAAATTGGCGGGCGTGATAGCGGAAAAACTAAACGACCTATTGCATCAAACCAAAGATTATTTTCTTCAGCATGACACTCTCTTCTAAGTGAATTAAAAAAGTCGTTGAAAAAGTATTTTTAAATAATTTTTATAGCACGTTAAAGTGTTTTTTTTAACAAATTTTTTTTCAAACCTGAGAAAAGTTATATTTTCACGATTTGTTCAGCTTTTTCTTGATTTACCCGGAAGAAAAATATTTGACAATTGAAAATTTTATTGGTTTTTTTGCTTCAGTCAAGAATTACGAGCTGCATCTTTCCCGCCGATTGGGGACTGCAGTGGCAAGACCCACATGGAATAGGCTGATAAATCTGCAGTCATTTATCGTTTCATGTTGAAACTTTTTTTTTATCCATTTCAAATACAGTCGAACCTCGATATAACGAATCTCTAGGGAAGTTCGTTATATCGAGTTTTCGTTATATTGAGGTTTCGCTATATCCAGATCATGTTCCTACAATACAACAATGAAGAACATTTTAACGTTCTTCAAAAAATATATATTAGTACTATATTTATAGTACTGATATATATATTTTTTAAACATTAAAATGTTCTTTAAATAAAGTATTAATTAAATATAAATAAAAATAAATAAATATAATATAATATAATAATATAATAAAATATAATAAATATAATAATAAAAAATATATATAAATACAACAATAAATAACATTTTAATGTTCTCTATTGTTGTATTGTAGGAATATTTCCTATATTTATAGGAATATTTTTTAAAGAAAGAATTGTTTTAATTAGAGCATTTTTACAAGTAACTAACAATTAGAGCATAATGTATATTATTATGTTGTTGTATCAAGGTTTCGGGTGTCTATCGAAAGGGAATAGACGAATCTTCATTATATCGAGGATTTCGTTATGTCGAGGTTTGACTGTACACATGAAAGATAACTCTAACATGAGAGATAAGATATTTACTCCGCTCACTTGTTTTTTTCCCTTCTAAAAAAATCCCGAAAAAACTCTTTTTTGAACCTTCTAATTCAGGGTCTCGCCTTAAGGGATCATCACAGTTTAAAATGTTTTAAAAATCGATTTTTTGCCCGTCTATCCCATAGTATAGACGAAACCGTCTATCCCATAGTATAGACGGTTATAAGCATGGACCTAGCATCGCCGATTGATCGTAAGTAGACAATTTTGGACAATTTTTTTGACAAAGTAAGAGTTTTCAAGCTATCCTTCTCAAATTTCGACACAACATTCTTCACGCCATTCTTAATCTTGCTATAGCAGCTTCTTTTAATCTTCATATTTTTTTCAAACCGCCGCCATTTTGTCAATTTTGATTTAAAAAACCAGATAGCGGCTTTCAAACTGATTAATAATCTTTTTACATATTTTATTTCAGATAATATTTACGGCCACAATCGTGTACACCGTGAGGACTCCTTTTTTTCGAAGACATTTTCAACCGCTCCAAAATGTAAGAAAAATAAATAAAGGTTTAAAAATTTATTTTCTCTTCTTCACGAGTGCTTTGATTTGACATAAAAAAAATCGGACTAATCAGCGTATTTTAACCATCGAAAAAAAAATCGCGGAAATCAGCTATTTTTCTACCCGTTACAGTGTGATGACCGCATCGCTTTTACCCGTTCCTACCTTCGCTCCGTGATTCAATAGTTCCTCGGTATACGTGCTCCCTATACCGGAAGCCGCGCCCGTCACCAGAGCCACGCGCCCCGTTAATTCCATTTTTTCTCTCCACCACGACGATTCCTCGCCAACGACCGACCACTCCCGGCTCACTGCAATTCCAACACTTATCTCATTCCCCCGATTATCATACCGATCGACAAAAACTGCCGTACCGTTTATTCCCGTCGATTATCCAAATTGACTCGAAAAACGCGTTACCTCGTTTTTTTTTCGTGCAGCACTGTCCGCTTCCGGCAGTCTGTTGATCGCGAAAGAGCAAGCCGGAGGGAAAGCCCGAACGAAAGTGAATCGACCTTGCGTCGAGGGTTGAAGGGCGGCTGAGGAGGAGTATCCTTCCCTCTCTCTCGCTCTCTCTCCCTCTCCGGCTCCGTCTTTCCCTTTCTCTCTCCGGGTGGTGGAGGGGCGTCGCGGAAACGAAGACGAGATGCCTTTTTCACGGAGGTGCGGTGGGGCCGATTTTGCCCGAAGCGGAATGATTTTCGTAAGGGGGGGGGGGGGGGGTGGCTCGGTCTACCGAGGTGTGGCTGTCACGCCGGCAGGTCGAACCCGTGCCCGCGCCTATCTACAATAATAATAAGATGAGCGGAACACCACACGGCACAAGCCGGGGATGATTCTTCACCCACTCCTGGCATAAAACGGCTCGACCCTCGTGCGTATCCACCCACCCACACACGCCCGACGACTGCGTATCTGTGTGCCATGACGCGACGACTCTATACGGTGGAATATCGATTCGCGGGCTTACTAACTCCCAACCGTAAAGCGCTTATTTCACCGTGAAACAATCCACCGGACGGGTGTAGCAACGCCGCTAGCAAATATTCAACGAACGGAAACGCCACTCGAATGTCAAATTCTAACGTTCAAAGAACCAACGACTCTCACACGACAATCGTGTGTTTTTTTTATTGGGCTGTTGAATAAGTTATCGCTGTTCTTTTTCGTGAATATTAATGCTTTATTCGAAAAATCTACAGATATTACACAAATTGCCAGTATTTTTTTTTATTGGTTTTTTCCTTAGGTATACGCTTGTCGCGTTTGTTACCTATTCTTTCCCATCATTATGACCATTATTTCCTCTACTGTTTTTTACTCCTTATTCTCCATCTTTCCCCTGTTCCCCCCTCTTGCGGCCGCAGCCGACTTCCCCCTCTGTATCATATTCATCGTGACATTTCTGTCATGGGTATAGGGAAACTGCGGAAAACCTATACCAATACAGTCGGTCATCGAGTTCGCCCCCCAGTCGTGGAACTAGTCTTATTTCGCCGCGAAATGCCGAAGAAAAACATTTCACGACGAAATGTACACAACTGGGATTCGAACCCGCGACCTCCCGGTCCGCTGGTTTAGTGGCGAGCACGCTAACCACTAGACCATCGCACCGGTTCACAAAGTGCTAGTATTTCATGGCATGAAAAATGTAAGACTTTTCGGGTAGTACGAAACAGCTGGTAATATGAGTTGGTTTTACTTTTTTGCAAAAAAATGTTGATACAATGGGGTGAAATAATGTTTAAATTAATAACAAGGTTAGAATTAGGTGAGAAGAGGGCATTTTTCAACTGATCACAGGCATTCAGCATTCCGCAGCTCCCCCTATTCTACTACAACGTGGCAGTGGACTGAAGGTAGCGTTAGTTTTGGGTGAAATTCTGCTAACTCAGACTCCTATACCCAGCCTACGACAACAAACATAAACAGTTTTAAAAGCATTTTCAATACTGAAAATCATTCCTAATGAAGCAATACCTTCATGAAGTAATGCCTCTAATTCAACACATTAGAATCATCATGGGTGTAGTTCCGATAAGGACATACCTCCGATTAATTTGGAATTTCGTATACCGATGTATATCGTCCTGCTGATTACGCATATGATAGTGAAAATACCCGCAAATTCGATTTTCTCACAAAAAAAAACTCACAAAACTCACAAAAACTGGTTTTTAAAAAGTTTTTCTACTTTATTTTAATAAATGTTGATTTGAGAGAAAAATGTCTTCCACAAAAATTGTAGCCTAGAAAACGATTGATCTTTTATGTTTGATCCAGTTTTTGCTCAAAACCATTCTGTTTCGAGAAAAATGCGATAATGCTCCAATAAGTACATTTTGCCAAACTCCAAGAGTTTCGATATTATCTACTTACGCACTTTACCGCGGGGCGATTGGAGTTTGTTTAGATTTGTTTGTTATGGTGTGTGTTTGGGTTTATTTGGGTTTGTTTGTTGTGTTGTGTGTTGTTTGATGTTTAGGGATGCGTAGAGTAGCAAAGAACAAACGGCAACCTTCCCGCGGTAAAGTGTGTAAGTAGATACTGCCGAAACTAATAGAGGTTAGAAAATATACTTTTTGGAGCATTAACCCATTTTTCTCGAAACAGATTGGCTTTAGACATAACTTGTATAGAACGTAAAAGATCAATCTTCTTATAGGCTACAACTTTTATGGGAAACATTTTTCTCTCACATCAACATTTATTATGATCAAATAGAAAGACTTTCGAAAAATCAGTTTTTGTGAATTTTCACCTTGAAAGTCAAATTTGCGGGTATTTTCACTATCATGTTCGTGATCGGTGAGTAAAAACACACGCGTACACAACATTTCAAACAAATCGAAGTCATGTCCTTTTCGGAACTTCACCCATCATTATTTTTAAAACGTTTAGATCAATCTCTGCTTGTTGTTTCCGACAGAGCACGGTCGCCGTAAGTCTCAACAAGAATTCTGTGTGCTTTAGCTGCAGATTTTTCCGAATAAAGTAGTGCTGTGAAGTTCCCCGCAAGTACTCTTTTTTGGCACGAAATTTGACATGTTTAACATGGAAGAAAAAGTTGTTTACACTTCGGAGAAATGACATACACTGAATTTCAAGCTTGCTTACAGTACTTTTTGATAAAATTGTTACCATTTTAAACTACACGCACGTGTAGAAATGCGGTGTTTGGTGATGATAAGTGGTGACTTTCCACTGCCGTAGTGTTGGCTTGTCCAGGTTCTGTAAAGATCGGTACGATAGAAGAGGTAGGAAAAGGAAATTGCCGTTTCGTCTCGGGTACAGTGGCAGACTCATCGGTAGGTCTGCGTCACTGTAACCTGCCTTTTTCAAAAGTTTTTGTATTGATCTAGGATAGCCATACAGAGTATATTGGGTGTGTTGCGTGTACAAAATTTAACACACTACTCGCAGATGATCTAGTGTAGTTGGTAAATTTGAGGCTGGTTTCGTTCAGCGTCTCTAAGTTTACAGTTATATTTCTAATAGAATTTAACAAATAGAATATATCGCATGTTTAACAAAAGGTGTATATATATATATATATATATATATATATATATATATATATATATATATATATTGTAACGTTGCGTTACCATATAGAGACTATCCGAGAAAGGTGAGGTAAGCGGGCTGGCGTAGCTCAGTTGGTTAGAGCAGTCGACCGGCAATCGAAAGGTCCCGGGTTCGAATCCCGGCTCAGAAGCGCACCGCATTTTTTTCGGATAGTTCTGAGTTTTTTCGGGGGATTATAATATATATATATATATATATATATATATGTGGAGTTTCGTCGTGCATGAAAAAGAAACGGTTTATATTTGGCTGCAACAAAAAACCACGTTCAAGTATTTCTTAGATCTAATATTGTGGGTAAGGGTTGAGATACTTTAATTAAAGATTTTTCTTATCTTTATCTAGTTTCACTTAGGCATATACAGCGACTGCACCCTGCCCTGCGCCCTCGGTATTACGATCTAGGGGAAAGACGATTGTATATATAGCAATGCATACCTCTACGACCGCTTGCGAAAAAAGCTGGAACCACGCGAGCCTGGTGGCCGCGTAGCGGCGAGATGGTTGAACTAGTGGGACCGCCACACACGCGGTTATGGTACCGCCATCTGTTGAACAACAGCGAGAACTTGTTCAACGTCCTAAATCCACTAAAGACCGAGGAATCGACTGAAAACGACGTGTCCTTCATTATCGACACGCGTTTTCACCGATTTCCTCGTGGAACTTATGATTTCATTGTTTTTCCGTCTCGGACACCCGATGACCAGATGGCCGTTCGGTGGAACAGCTGATGGCGAAAAACTATACGATCGCGTCTTCGCGTCTGTCGTCATGACGACAAAGCTTCGACGTGTAATCGCGGTCACCGGTTGCCGGTTGCTCCGGGCATGACGGATCGATCTCACCCCCACAAATCCACCATAGCAGCATCCTCATCGAGAAAACAGGCAGCCGCGCGCGCTCGTACGATGGACTGCACGAACGGCGCCGGTTGCCGTATAAACATCAAAAAGATATCGCGCAACCGTGCTACGACCTCGACGACGACCACTGCAGCAGCGGCTGTCAACGGTGCCAAGGTGAAGCAACCTGCCGCAGCGAGAAGGCGACAGAATGCAAGATCGAGGAAGTGCGTTTGTTCGCCCTCCAATTACGCTGTGGGGGAATTTCCCCCGGTCTGGTCGGAGCTCAGGTACTTGTATTCGTTGGAAGTCATATTGTGTTGGGATGTTAAATAAGTTCTTGCGGTTTTTTAATTAACTTTATACTTTATGTAAATAAAAAAATCATTCCGAATACTTTCAAACGTTTCGATACTGTTGTGTGAGCAATTCCTGACTCTGTAAGTTCAGCTAGCGTTAGACATGAGTCTTCATGAAGTAATGCCTCCACTTCAACACGTTAAAATAATTATTTTCTCTGCATGTTGTTTCTGAGTTGTTGAGGCAATCTGCATGTTGTTTCCGACAGAGCATGGTCGCCGTAATTCTCTACAAGAATTTTGTGTGTTTCAGCTGCAGATTTTTGTTTAATATAGTAGTGCAGTAAAATTTCCTGCAAACACTGTTTTTGGCATGAAATTTGTCATGTTTAATACTATAAAAAAAAGCTGTTTACACCTCAACGAAATTCAGTGTATGTTATTTCTATAAGTACTTCTTGTTCTTCTATTCTTACTTCTTCTTCTACTTATTCTTCTATTCTTACTTATTTCTATAAGTACTTCTGACTTTTTACTTATCTTATCTATAAAGAAGTACTATCAGTAACTTTTTATAGATGCGTTATCATCTTAAACTACACGTACTTGTAGATAAGAGAGAGAGAGTGTGTGTGTGACGAGTCGTTTCCCGCCTACAGCTATAGTGTTCGCTGACTAACCTTAACTTACAAGGTAACTAAGAATTAGCGGTTACAATGGAATTGGACAAGAATATGTTTTGGTGTGCTAGCCAGTAGAGGCGTGATAGTCTTGTGTCCGTTGGAGTGGCGTACGATGGCCACATACGCAGTTCCGGTAACGCCATCTGTTGGAAAACAGCGAGAACTTATGCAACGTCCTGATAGCGTAGGGCATTCATTTATCGTTGTTTAAATTCAACGCAGAACGAATGAGCAACTCTGCGATGGGGCTGTCAGATGCGCGATGGACGAAGTCTTCCCGGTACATCGGGTAATTCTCTCGGCTGCCAGTCCATACTTCAAGACGCTTTTTACAAGCAGCCTCAAAGGCGGCAAGAGCGAAGTCAACGAAGTCTCCGTAGGTCACGTGACCGCCGAGATATTTCGCACGATACTCGATTACGCTTACACGGGGGCTTGCAACGTTACGGCTGAAAACGTCGAGCAACTTCTGCCGGTCGCTGATCAATTCGAGGTCCTCGGCGTCGTTCAACTCTGCTGTCGATTTCTGCTACAAGAGCTCAGGCCTGATAATTGCTTGGGTAAGTCGACAATTATGGTTGTTGTTGTATCATATTCGAAGATTACATACAGGTCTTGCAACTCGATAGAATTTTAATGGTGGGGGTGACTCGCGCATTGAAGCCGTTTTTGCTGTCGCTAGTATCGAGGGATGTTGCTTTGACGGTAAAAATATAACCTACATATTCCCCGCTTCCGAGTATATGGTGTAATCCCCCGAAAAAACTCAGGAGAACTATCCGAAAAAAATGCGGTGCTCTTCTGGGCCGGGATTCGAACCCGGGACCTTTCGATTGCCGGTCGACTGCTCTGACCAACTGAACTACGCCAGCCCGCTTACCTCACCTTTCTTGGATAGTCTCTATATGGTAACGCAACGTTACAAACCCCCCTGCCAGAGTCGATCCGGCTCTGGAGGGTCGACTCGAAATTTTTGCCCAAACTAATATCTCAACGCAACGGGAACTACGACAGACGCGGGGATTGTCTGAGGGACGGAAGGGGGAAGGGTAAGGGAGGGGGTAGCTCAGTGAGACTCTTATCTCAGGGAGGGGATTCTTTTTTCCACGGCAATAAAGAACAATTCTGGTTCGGTATATCCTTGATTCGGCCGTGGGCCGCTGTTGGGCGCCATTTGTAATCCCCCGAAAAAACTCAGGAGAACTATCCGAAAAAAATGCGGTGCTCTTCTGGGCCGGGATTCGAACCCGGGACCTTTCGATTGCCGGTCGACTGCTCTGACCAACTGAGCTACGCCAGCCCGCTTACCTCACCTTTCTCGGATAGTCTCTATATGGTAACGCAACGTTACAATGGTTACCACATAGAGTGGTCAGTCAAGGGCAATAAATGCGTCGGCGACTTATAATTTTACTTTTCCATGCGAAGAACATGGCTTGGATATTTTATCATACACGGTTGTTTATTATATTAAGTTGCGCATGAGGCAAAATGCACTCCAGGAAAATATGAAAAAAGGTCTAAATTGACAAACCAACAAAATGTTGGTTATTTCGCTACATTGTACGTTTTGTCTGCGATATTTTGTACCTGCACAACAGCAATTAATTAATCTAGGAATATTTTGGAAATGGGTTTCAACGTATTTTATTTTTCTATCAATTGAGAGTAAATTCCAATTTTGTTTAAAATAAAAATCCAAAATGGCGTCTCCAGCTTCCGTCAAATAGATGCACGGCGTGTTTTGGTCTGCGCGGGGCGCTCCTGCCTTGCCAGTTCATCGGAAACAAAACCGGGTTAAAAAATTATTTAACTACACTAAATTTGAGAGCCCTTATCGTTTTTTGTTTTCTGAAAAACGTTTTTTGTTTTCTGAAGCCGTTGATAGAAAACCTAATATTTTGCTTCAATGTACAAAAAAAATATATTTTTACATAAATTTTTCACGAAAATCGCTTCCTGATGGCCCAGCAAAGTGAAGTTGTTTTCAATTGCGCAGAGATTCATATGAATCGGTTCATCCGTTGAAGTTGTAGAGTCGCCCGCGCGCTGAAAAATGCTGTTTACAGAAAAACGCATTACAATTTAACGTTATAAGAAATTGTATTTAATGTTTGTTTTTGACCTAAGGATCGTCATAAACGGTAACCTCCCCTCGAAGTTTCACTTTGAAACTAGCAGTTCTATCGTTGTAATCACAAGTTTACCTTCAATCTGCGATTCCTGCACCATACGCACGGCCTTACGTACAGGCCTTGAAACGACGGTGGCGCGAACGCTTAATGTCCAAAGTTCATAAACTCCGATTTACGCCGCAAGGTTCGCCCATAGTGTCCGGGTGTCGTGTGCGACAGAGAAGGAATATAGCAAGTTCGTGTCTTCTTCCCGAATGTAGCGCACGCGCCGTGGACCCAAAGCAGATATTTTAATCGCACTTTTGTATATGCTTAATGCGAAAGAAAATGTTTTAAAACTTTTTTTAAACTCCTTCAATAATGGTAATCCGCCTCTAAGCCGTCCGAAATTTCAAAATCCGAGCGTTCTCGATAAATATGAACGATATTTATTACCTAATCTAAACAAAACCGTTTAGCCGAGTAGATCAGTTCCGAACTCGAAACCGTCTTATACTTACCTTCGATCTCCACTCAGCGATTTTTTTCTCCATAAACCGCGTCAGCGATTTGAATCCAGAAAAAATCATTTTTCTTTTTCTGACATGTTTTGTTCGAGTGATTTCGGTACTCATAACACGCGAACACGTTTTTGACGATATAGTTTTGGTTATTTAAGGTTATAGGTTATGTTTAACAATCATAGACGCGGCAGGGTGAGGAGCCAGGGAACGACATCCCGCGACAGCAGCGCCTTGGACCACCACTTAAATTCGTCTTCGTTTCAAACCTTTATATAATACGGTGATCATACGTTGGTCCTCTTCAATTTAAGTTGCCTCAAACAATTCATTTCCACAGTACCCAAACTCCTCAATTCCATCGGAATATTTCAACAGGAATCTTCAAGTTCGCGCGGAACTACTTTTGTCGGGAGCTCGCGGAAAAGGGGCGCAGATACATATGCCACAATCTCAAGCAGATCGTCCACGAGAGCGAGGAGTTCAAGGAGCTCGAGGGTGACGAGCTAGCCGCCATTTTGCGCGACGACGAGCTCAACGTACGAAACGAGGAGCTAGTCTTCGAGGCGGTGAGAAGTTGGATCGAGGCTGGACCAAATGAGCGCGCGATCCATTTGACCAAATTACTCGAGTGCGTGAGATTCGGTCTCATGAGTCACAAGTACTTTATCGAAAACGTGTTGACCTGGAAATGCGTGAGGGAGAACAATGCCGATTGCTACGAGCGGATTCTCTTCCCGGCGAATGCCTATCTGTCGGAGCAAGAGTCGCGTCAGAGCAACGGAACCGCGAACGATCCCGATCTGAGAAACCCTCTCGTCCGACCGAGAGTACCATACGAAATTTTATTCGCCGTCGGTGGATGGGTGGCCGAATCGCACACTAGCTTCGTCGAGACTTACGACACGAGGTAACTCCCCGTCAACGAGGCCTTGTTTTAGGACGTTGAATAAGTTCTCGCTGTTCTCCAACAGATGGCGCCATCGGAACTGCGTGCGTGTAGTTATTACTGGACGGATATTAAAAAATCGCCAAAATTGTTGAAAATTTGAGGAACGGTAGTTCTTGATAGAGTAATAATACATGTATTATTTTGGAATTTTTCACGAAATAATTTAGCAGTTATAAACATATGAATTTAACACGGTTGCTTATGGGAAAACAGCTTCGGCAGACGTTACTGGTTGCAAAACGAATGGAACTAAATCGCCGTAAATTCTGAAAATATTATATCATCAAGATTTAGGATCAAGCGATTGATTATGCTGAGTTTCAAATAAATCGACTCAGGAGTTGTCGAGAAATAAATTAAAGTAATGAGGAGTATCGCCTTTTTATGAATTGCGCTGTGTAGATGTGGAAACGTTGTAGAGTGGTATGATGATTATTCTGTCGGTATAGTAGGAACGCCTTGCTATACCGTTGTGTAAACCCATGCTAATGGCCGGTTTCGTCACCTCTGAATGAAGTTATCCGCAAGATAGTCTATACCTTTAACATTGTTTATCTGCCGGATAACTTTTTCCGTAACTTTTCCGTGGTTGACTTGATAAGCTGAATTCATATTTTTTCTGTACCTTCCCTTATTGTTTTAAATAAATAAGATTGCTGATTAATTAATGTCAATTTTTTCTCAAAAACTGAAGACACGCACTGAAGCGACCCTTGCCCACGCTATTTTGAGGTTAGACTTACTGCTACTCACGAAGCAGCGGCAACTCGAAGAGCACAACGCATGCGTAAACAGATCGAGCAGTGCTACCACCGATGAAAAAAAAAAAATTCAGACTTCTGCGTTGTCGCGTTTAGCAGTCAATTTATAAAATAGTGAAATATTTATTTTAATGATGAAACCATTCATTTTCACGAGAAAAAAACAGTGAGAACTTATTCAACACTCCAATGGATGATGCTCACGAATAATAATTGTTCCGATGTATCCGGTGGGAAAATGGCACAGGGCAGATAAATGGTTTCTGTCGTCGAACACCGACTCGGCACCGCGCTCCTATCACGGCATGTGTGCTCTCAACAATCTCATATACATAATCGGTGGCTTGAACGGGAACGCGCACTTAAACACGGTCCGTTGTTTCGATCCGGTGAGCAAGGATTGGCGAGAACGAGCTTGCATGTATCACGCTCGTTGTTACGTCAGCGTTTGCACCCACGGTGAATTTTAAAACAGCCACGACATTTATCTTAAGAAGTCTAGATTTTCTTCGCCCTCACGTACTCGATATAGGTGGGGGAACTCGGGGCAAGATGAGAACGCTAAGATCATGTTCGAGTAGAACAATATATATGAATCAGTCACGTTTTATTATTCTGTTAATCTAATCATCGATTATTAATCTTGTAATTTTTACTCTATTTTTTATTTTTGGCAACTCAAATGAACTGAAACGATGGTAAACTTTACCAAAAATTAAAGGGTGAGGATCGGAAATTCGAACGATCAATATTCAGAAGGACCGAAAATTCGAATTCAGTAACGACGAAACGTTCCAATATAGATAGATCACTCTTATATAATAGTCTGTAAAATAGTTCATCGGGAAAAACCGATGTGTTGGTCTAGTGGTTAGAGTGCTTGCCTCTGGAATCAACACATCGGGAGGTCGCGGGTTCGAATTACCGTCTCGTAGTTTCAGAGAGAAATAAAATCACAGGCGTGACGTAGCTCCAGTTCTACACAGATGTCGCGCACGCGGACCGGTACGTGTGTGTGTCGGGTGTGTATGGTTGTAGCCTGTGAGCTATTTCTCGACGAAACGCGACTAGCTCCGAGGCTGGGAAGCGAACCCGTGACCGGCTGTATTTTTTATAGGTTTTCCGCAGTTTCCCTATACCCATGACAGAAAATGTCATGGTGAATGCGATACAGAGGGGGAAGTCGGCTGCGGCCGCAAGGTGGGGATAGATCAGGGATGTGGATTGGAGAAAATGGTGGGAAATGTAAAAAGGGGAAATCCCTGTACATGGAAGCTACAAATGGCGAAGCGTTCGCCGTAGCAGATACAATAAAAAAATAAAATAAAATAGTTCATCGGGATTGAACGTAGATTTTGTAAGATGGCGTTAGGTGTGAAAGGGACCACATCAATGTATGTATGGAGAAGAGAGCTGGGTGTGCCGACGATGAAGTATCTGATAAGAGAAACGGGCTTTACGATATATTGTGTAAGTATTAGGAATGCCTGAAAAAAGATGGCCAAAAATTTGTCTGATGGAGGAAGTAAGGGCCATTGTGAAGCATGTGCCGTCGAAGTGGGGTAAGTGCTTAAAGCATGTATTAACAGAAATGGGGGCGCAGGTTACAATCGGGATGATTTGGGAACGGAGAGAGGTGAGAGAAATTGAAGCAGGAATAAAAGTGGGATTAGAAAATTTAAAAAACGAGAGGTTGAAGAAAGAGGGGGAGAAAATAAAAGATTCGACGTACAATTATAGGTATAAGTTTATTGTGGAGTATGATATTATGCCCTGGAAATATTGGTCTGAGGTAAATGTGAAGGGCAAAGCCAAAGAAATGTGGGCTAGAATAAGATGTGGAAATGTTGGAAGAGCGGGAAAGAAAGGAGAGAGTGACTGGATGTGCAGAATTTGTGATGAGCAGGATGAGACCCTGAAGCATTTATTGTTGTGTAAAAAAAGCAGAGAGATGGTGACGGAAAATGCGAGAAAAGGCGTGGAGGAATGGCTGGAAGGAATTGATGAAGTGGCGATTATTGGGGAAGTAATAAATATTTTGGGAGGAAAAATACAAAAAGGGATTTGTGCATATTTCAGGGAGATTGAGGAAGTGTGGAGTAAGAGGAGTTTGGAATGAAAGACTGAGAGAGGGGAAGAACAAATAGGTTTTTAGGCGAGTGGTGAGCAGATGTAAGGTATACAGATTTATTGACAAGGATGAAACGGCAGAGATTATAAGATTTGTTAAGGAGGTACAGTGATGACCATGCTAGTAAACTTAGAGTCTATTTCACGACGCAATACCGCCACGTTTTAGATATAGGTATATGGCCTATTTGTCGAGAAATATTTTTTAAGTATTGAATTTCGGGTTTCCTATTATTTTAATAATATGGAAACAACCTTAATAATCTACTACTCGACTTCAGTAGTACGCCATAACGTTGACGTTTAGCATCGTCGCATTTTCGGTGGCTGTCATCGGTTCCACGCGCTCGGCTTATTATTTTTTGTAGCCGGTTAACATGGAGAATGAAAATAATGTGGAAGTTTATCAAAAGAGTAACCGGATTGTACCTGAAGTCCAGTTTAGAGACAAATGTAGATTCTGACGGACAAGAATTAGAAAATGAAAAGATAATATTGCGATTGCAAATAAAAAACGTCGCGTTGAAGTTAACCTCAATGTCCAATGTCCAATCTGTCCAACGTCAAAACATATTTCATCGATTGTTATGTTATTTTTCCCTTTCCCAATTTTCACAATATTTGCAGGTATAAAAAGGAACGTTTATTTTATATGACGGTTCTCCCATGCTGAATTTATATATAGATGCGTTGTATAGGTACATGTCGCCAGAAAAATTGAGATGCCTTCGCTGTACGTAAAAGAACTTCAAGTAAATATCGACGAAAGGCCCTTTATAATCCATTAAAAAATCTACGGCTTCGCAAAATCATATTTTTAATTCGCGTTAAAAATATCCGATAGACGAATCAAATTTACGCGGGTATCCGGCGTTGCCACACGTCGAGCAAGATGGCTGCTGTTACGTCACGAGAAGTCTCGCTCTCCGAAAACTTCGGTTTTTGCGACTTTATTTCTAAATTTATTGCTTATTTCTGCGGTGAGCTTTCCAATTCAAGGTGCCTTATCGATCACAAAGATTCAACGAACGCAACCATCAGTTTTTTTTACGTGTTTCTTGGCTCCAAGTAGCACAAAAAAATCGATATATGAGAGGACAGGCACATTTTGTCGTCTCCGTGTGACTAATTCACCAATTTTAACAATTAATAACTCGAAAAGTGTACGGTAAATCTCGTGGAAACTCCGCATACGCATGGACGAAGGTCTCCACAATGCTATAAAAAAAATCGGGCTTTTATCTTGAACTCGCTCCAATCACCGTACCTCCTTAATATATATTTTCTGACATTGTGTAAGTTTTGTAAAAAACTTTTTTAAAGTTGTGCAAATAAAACTCTATTGATTGATAGTTAATCGGAATTGTAAATACAAAAATCTCAAAGGCGATTTATAGCGGAAACAAATATCAGATTTAACAAAATAATGAGAGATATAGTATCGATTCGCCTGTAAATATACACCAAACAATTCGAGACGTCAAATCGTCGAACTATAAATATTTCGACAGTTTATAATTTCGAATTCATTAAAGCGAAGGACCAAAAAGTCGACCAGTTAAAATAGCGATGGGCCAAATTGGCGAACGGTCCGGATAGCGAAAACTTGAGATCGAGCAATACTACTTGCGCTTCAGAATGGGGATGGCAGATGGCATTAGTGGGCAGTTGCGTCAGGCAGCCATGCCATGTTCGCCATTTAGGTATTCGCCATTTCGGACCATCGATCATTTGGGTATCTAGGATCTACACATTCGGAGTTTGTAGTTTCGATATATGGCTTTTTGCTATAGACGGTATTACGAATATTAGATACTAGCTTTTTCTCTATTTCGGAGATACGAATGTTGCAGGTTGTTCGAATCTGTATTTATATGGCTCAAACTGCAGACTCTCTGAATATATGTTCTCGAATAAATGAGCTCTCGAATAAATAATCCTTTGGTGTAATAGTTATTCGATTATCGTCATCGGTCAAAGGATAAAATTTCGAATAATTTAACATTCGTTATTTGGAGAGTTCATAATTCTGTCGTTTCGAAATCTTTGTCGTTCTATATTTGGTCATTCGACATTTTGACCCCCACCCAAATTAGATCGTTTTGTCAAAATCGACATTGTTTTCACACTCGAGACGCGTGATTCCGCCACAGTTAAAATTTGTACACTCATTTACCTTCCGCCACCCCTTCAAACTCCAACGGGAGCACTGGGCTCACCCACACTGTTTAGTAGCTAGGCTTATGATTCATCTTACCCCGCGCCTTCATCTTGCCCCGAGTTCCCCTACCCTTGGGGAAAATATTTCACGATAAATTCTTGTTAATAGCCGTTTTTGTGAAAGTCTTTTGTTCAATAATTAACGGATCATTTGGAAACTCTAGGAATGTAATGAAATTTTAACTCGACATTACAATTATACACGTACCTATCAAGTCACGTAAATCAATTTTTTGTAACTCTTTCATTGTAGACATTAAACACTGGAATAGTACCAAAGCTTTCTGCGAAATATTGAAAAATCTTTTTGCAATCACCATTTTTATAAATTTCTTTTTCGTAAAATCGCAGGTATGCACAATTCGTTGAAATGTTTATACATTTTTCAAAATCCTTGATATTTTTCTGGTATTTTAGGAATTGAGAAACGTTTTGGTAATTGCAATCCACAATAAATCCTGAAAATTGGCAAATTTTCACCGCGAAAAACTTTAGGAAGGAATGGTTTCGGAAACATTGCTAGTGTTCACTCATTTTGCATTGATAAAAATCATAATCATGTTTCGTACACTTTTCGGCTATATTCCGAGATTACGGTTGTAAATTACCAATGACGTTCAAATATTTTTCAAAAATCAATTTCAAAATCCCCACACCAATGTTCGGTGGTGTAACCCCTTGACGAATGGTCCTATCGCTCTTGATTGTTTTTCGTTCTTCGGCTATGTCGTATCCGTCTGATAATAATCTACATAAAATCTACATAAATCTACATAATCTACATAAAATCTACATAAAATTTTCAACTGTTCATGTCAAATTAGCTTTATCTAATCATCCATATAAAATCTCACTAACACATACAAACTGTAAGTGTTAGTGTAACTTTCACATACTCACTGCGTTTGCATGTGAAAAGTTTATATGCAGCAATTAGTCGTAAGTTCAATCCTAGTTAGTCTTTGATATTTTCTACAAGCATTCCATGTTCCTAACGTACAAACTCGTAAATTAGTAAACTACTAGTAACAACTAACTAGTAAAATCAATTAAAGACTAAAAAGTATAGAAAATAATTTATATGTCAAAAAAATATTTTAAAAAACAAGCTTTTATTTAATGTACTAAAAAGTAGAAAATAATTTTTTATATCACGTCACCTATATGTGACTATAAGTAAAAGCTTGGGGCGCTCAAAATTTAGACATATAATCTTCAATGTACATAAATCCGTTAACATATCAACTGTATTTAATTTACTGTAAAACAACCTTAGATTTCTTAAGGGGCTAGGCCAATCTAGAGGCCGAAAAAATAGGCTTTTGGGGGATTTTTTTCAGAAAAAACTACAAAATAAATTATCTTTATATAAGCTTCTTGGGAACGTTTTTTCAGAAAAACTACAAAACAATTATGGGGCTAACTTTTGCCTAAAAAATCGTCAGATAATTGTTAATAACAAATGAACTACGCAATATAAAAAAAATCGTACCTTCTTCCATATACCATGTATTTTTCAGGATATATTCAACATTTCAAGTGAAACGGTTGAAAATTGTCTCAGTTGTGTTTCCGGCCAACTTAGCAAATGCAGTTTTGAGATAAACGCTGCGCAGCCGCCATTTTGAAATTAATTGCTGCAAAAAAATTAGTGTATACAGTCACTGATATGTATTACACCTTTTTTTGTAATCTCGATTTATTTTGTAGTTTTTTTGAAAAAAAATCCCCAAAAAACCATTTTTTTCAGCTTCTAGAGTGGCCTAAGGGCTTAAATAAAAATCCTGAAACTGACGTGCGATAATAATTTCTCTAATTACTATTGTGTCAAATTAAATACGCTTAATGAAACTGAATTGATCAAATGTATTAAGGAGGTACACCAGCTTCATACAATGTTGCCATGCTAAACCATGGTAAAATTTCAAAATGGTGATAGATCAATAAAATTTGGTGAATATATTCTTTAGTATTATATATGTCAATACAATTTTTTTCAGATTTTTTCATTGTGCCGTTATCGAGTAATTGAACATTGAAGTTCACGTGTATAAGCATAGCGTTTTTATAGATATAAGTATATATTCCGGGTATAAGAATAAACGCTTGTGAATTATTTGTAAGAAAACGGCACAACCAAAAAATCTGAAAAAATTTGTATCTACATGAATAATACTAAAGAATATATTCACCAAATTTTATTGATCTATCACCATTTTGCTGAAGCTGGTGTACCTCCTTAAACATTTGAAAAGTTGAGCGCCCCAAACTTTTATTTATAGTCACATACAAGTAACTTGGTGAGAAAAAAATATTTTCTACTTTTTAGTATATTAAATAAAAGCTTGTTAAAAAAAAATTGTTCGTTCCAAGCGGGTAAAATTTACGCGCTCGGCGGCTTCAACGGACGTGTGAGAATGAGTTCCGGTGAGCGTTACGATGCCCAGCGAAATCAGTGGGAGATCATACCATCGATGCACATGCAACGCTCTGACGCGGGTGCAGCTTCCCTCAACGACAAGATTTACATCGTCGGAGGCTTCAACGGTACGCAGATATTTTCGTCGGCCGAAGTCTTCGACGTCGAGGCCAATCAATGGAGTTTCATCCGGTCGATGTCAGATCCGCGCACCGGAGTGTCCGTCGTCGCATTCCGAAACAGCCTCTACGTACTCGGAGGATTCGACGGCACAACCAGACTCTCCTCAGGTTACATTATTTCCCTTTTTGTTTCAATGCTGATTCTCAATTGTCTCTCGGCGTTAAGGGGCTACATCTACCTAGAGACTCGAAGAAAATGGACAAATTTCGATTTTTTTTCTGGGAAACGGTCGGTGAAAAAGAAACGCATTTTTTTAAACACAAAAGAACATTATATCGAGAGACTTTAAGACGGGAAACCAGTTTAGGAGTACGATTTTTGGTGTTTTTCTATGATTTTTTTTACAACGAATGAATTATACAAATTTATAAAAACTTTGGGAATACTTTATACATATTTTCAAACAAACATGTTAATTTTTCCGAAGTTTTTTTCTGAAAATATGGAACATATTATCTGCCATCACAGTTTGCTGTTTGTGTGCACTCTAGAGGCCACAGTTTTCATCAGAAATCAATACGATTTGAAGATTACTTTAAGAACATGTTTTTCTCCTATATGAACCTAGCTCTGACCAATAAAATTGAAAATTACCTTTTTTAGAGGTGTTTAAACAAAAGGCTATAAATATTACCATTATTTTGCGACGTTTTTTTGCTACAAAAATATACTTTAAACAATTATATTACCGCAAATTTAGATTCATTTAGAAAGCGTGATTATATAAAAAAAAACTATCACTTTACAAAGGGGTAGGTTAGAAACTTTTTGAGTTCTCAAAATTTCTAACCTATAATAAAAGTGATACTACCTAAAGTAATACCTATAATTAAAGTGTAAACTAAAAGTGTACACAAATTGGAAATAAGTCGTTTCGAGAAAAAAGCGTTAAAAAAAATTACCGAAAACAAAAAATTCAAGGCAGTAATGAATTATTCATACTACTCTGGAATCATTTCTTTGAATAGTTTTACTAACAATTTATGGAATTAAAAAATCGATTTTTTGAATAATTTAAACTGGTTTCCCGTCTTACACGGTCCATCTGCAATTTAAAAACCAAACGGGTTATTCGAGTTAACGATAAATACGAGCCGTTGACGAACGTCGATTTTTTAAATCATTTTTTTAACAACGTGGCGACGAATTGTAACTCGTGCAGACAAAATCTATTAAAAAAGTCATTTTTACGTAACTATTAAAACATGAAAATCAATTTAACAAAAGTGAGATTGTCAACGACCTTCAAGGTTGTTGCTTAAAAACATTATGATAAATAGATATTAATGGAAATTTTCCTAATCGTTATGATATATTTTCTGAATATACTGGCAAAATGAGAACGAAGGTTTCCGTACTCGTTTATTGAATATAAAATTTTTAAATTTACATCAATCTCCACTTGATCGCATTGGTTCTACGGGGCAACGTCGTTACCATTTCAGTTTCTCGCGGATACCTTCCGCATGTATGAAGAAAGTGACCCAAAAAACGGATATTGTGTGCAGGATAGTGTACAGAACAATATCACCGAAAAAAATAGACCGGTTACCGATCTAATTAATGAAAATGTATAAAAAATATGCGACCAGTTTACGAAGAAGTGAGGCTTGTTGAGGAGTATGGATTAAAATGTGGCAACGTCGGAACTATTGGAATAGCAGAAACAATCGAAAACCTAGCGCCCCGATTTCAAATACGTTTAAGTCCAATGCGACTAAGGGGAACTTCACTGATTTATTATGATGTATTCCCTTTTTTCTAGCTTCGGTGAGCATAGTACGATGTTTGTGGGTACGAGCACTGACAAATCGTCTTTTCCATCGGAAACTTTGCGGTGCACTAATCTTTTTTTTTCTGAATCAGTTGTTGCCTCCTTTTGATCTGACATAACCTCTGAAAACGTCGACCGGCACGAAACGCGCGTAACACAGCTGCGACATGTGACCGTCACTGCAATCAACCTAACAGCCTCGAATTACGAGAGAACCGCGCGACGTTGCCCAAACATCAACTTTTAATTTTCTGATAATCCTAACTCCGTCAAATGACCATATATGAAAATAATAATTGCGATTTTCTGCGGTATATTTGAAAATTTTCGCGATATTCCGTCGTACACGTCATTAATATTTTGCTACAATAAGTTGGCACTGGCGACGTCATACAATGTATTAGCATAAGAACTTCGTTTCTTCCCCCCCCCCCCCCCCCACCCTTAAAAAATCATCAAGCAACAACCTTAAATGTTTTTCATCGTATCTCCTATAAGTTTGGACACAATTCATCAAGTGCTTCTCGAGATATCATGTCCACAATCTTTGAAAACAGTGTTTCGAGAAAATCGCGTTTAAGGGGCCAGTCCACTTTGCAGACACGAAAGAAAGCCTATTTTCGCGATTTTTATTGAGGATTTTATAAAAGATATGAATATAAAAGTTGTTGGGCTTGATAAAGTCTTGAAATACATTTAAAAAAAATTCATTCTTTTTTATTCATTTTTAAGTACAAAAACTATAGTTTAACGTAACGCCTCAAAAATAGGTGGCTCCATCACAACTCGGCAACGGCTTGTCTGAAAAAAAAATCATAATCCTTTAGATTCAGTATGACACCAGCTACAAAATGACCCTCGGATATAAAGTTTTATTAAAAAATTAAAAAATGGCAGATGAAAAACGAAAAAAGAAAAAAAACGCGTTTTTTTTCGTAGTTTTTCGCCAAAAAGACTAAACATCAAAATTTTAAAACCATCGAGGGTCATCTTGTTGCGAGTCATGTTTACAATATGTGGTTCAAATTTCAAGAGAATCGGTTTATTAGTCTTAGAGATACGATGGAGCTAGATTTTGAAAACGTTGTTTCGAGAAAAACGCGTTAGAATTTTATACTATGAAAAACTCTTACCTAAACTCAATCGGCAATTCCTGCACTGTACAAAATCCCTTCTGATTGCTCATCATCGTCGATTTCTTTAAGTCTTGCTTGGTTTCGATGTTTGAAATTTTCAAAGTGGACTGGCCCCTTATGGGGCTATACCAGTGTGAACGCTGAAAATTTGGGTGATTTTCGGGAATTTTTTGGAAGAAAAGTACTCAATTAAATGTTTCGGAAAATTAAGAATATATTTGGCGATATTTGACCTATATTACATAATTGTTTCATAGAAAAATATTGAGATCCAAGCGAATTATGCGCTGCCTTCGGAGGCGCCAAAAAAAAAAGTTCCTCCACGGCTGACATGATTCCGGCCGATTCAGTAGCTGAAACTGAAAAAGGAAAAAATGTCGTTAAACTGGAAGGTTTTTCCTGTACAATGACGTAGGATTTTCGAAAAATATCAAAATCAAACAAAATGGCGTAGTTGTGAAAAAACGTCTGTTTTCTTGCCTATAAAATGTTCGTTTTTTTTTCAATGCAAAATCGTCAATTTTCATCCAATCAAAAATATCCTACGTCATTGTAGAGTAAATATATTCAAGAGTACTCAGTTCAAATTTCAAGTCAATCGGATAATTGCTCTTTGAGTCACAAAGTCAGCAAATTTGAAAAATCTCATTTCGAGAAAAACGCGTTTAAATATTTAACTATCGATTTTTGCAAGATAAAATGATAGTGATATAAATTATATAAATGATAATGATATTCTTGAAAGTATAAACTGTCGAAAAAGGCAAAAAAAATCGATTTTTTGAAAGTGTCACACTGGTATAGGCCCTAAGTATGGTGCTGCCACCGCTCGCCAGGCGGACTGCTAGAAGCTATAGCTCATTCAATTTTCGGAATATTTCATTGGAATTTTCGACGAATGTAGTTAA
Source organism: Ophion slaviceki (assembly GCA_944452715.1). Taxonomy (NCBI): domain Eukaryota; kingdom Metazoa; phylum Arthropoda; class Insecta; order Hymenoptera; family Ichneumonidae; genus Ophion; species Ophion slaviceki. The sequence goes on along the minus strand of OX101795.1, from coordinate 3,600,774 downwards.
AAGGTGATACTATCGAATACAAATATTTTTGGAAAAGGCCATTTTTGTCCCACTTAGGTAGATGTAACCCATTAACGATAGTTCGTGACGTCGAAACGTTGATCTTTTCCAGGCGAACGTTACGGCCCGCATCAGGACGATTGGCACAACATCTCGGAGATGTTCTGTGCACGGAGCAATTTCGCGGCCGTCGTACTCGACGACATGATCTTCGTAATTGGTGGATTCAACGGTACAATACCGCATTTGTGTATATTTTTGGCCTCCTGAAAGAGGAAGCTTCGGTTTGCGAAATACGTTTAGGGTGTTCCGAAACGTTGCCAAAAATCCCATTTTTTGGCGGATATACATTTTTGTAGTCGCGTGTAACATCACCTAAATTTGTGATATTTGGATACTTTTTATCATCCATGCGCCAGTCAAGCACGGTCGCTGTTGAGTTTGACAAAAGTCGGTGGAGCGGTTCAGTTTAAGGGGTTAGGCTACTGTGGCGACCCGAAAATCAAGGTTATCAAAAAATATTAATTCAGAAGAAATAAATTAGATGATTGAAAAAGCCTTTAGACATTTATTTGTATGTACATTAACAAAGTTGTGTACCAAATTTCATAATAAAATATTAATAATTGAAGAAGTTATGAACAATTTCGTTAAGAACCTTTGAAATGACTCAACGGTGTACTTGATTTTGGACGCCCGGTTTATCTGAAACTAAAAAAACGACTTTTTTTTCTCAAAATAGGTAATATTGGCTGAGACTTGACCGACCTTTTTTGTTATCGTGTTTCAATCAGCAACAAAAAAATATTGAATTTTTTTTCTCGATTTACCAAGAAAAAGAGACATCCATATTGTTAATACCTAATGAAAATTGGAATAACTATTTTTTATTTTTCTCATCAAATGAGAACATTTATTGAACAGTTTACACATGAAATTTTTTAGTTATTACAAATTATTTTTTTTTGCATATGTTAAAAATATGAATTGTACAAGTCTCAAATGATCAGTGGTATGACTAGTGTGAAGCGATAGGATTACCTTAAGGGGTAACACCAATCTAGAGGCCGAATTTTGACGATTTTTTTAGTATAATAAAAGAAATGGGTATTGATTTTAGAGAGATTATTTAGCATACATATGAGAATAGAATTTTTCTTAATTATTATTTTTGTACAAAATGGCGGCGAGAGTCAATCTTCGAAATTATCTTTAAAAAACAACTCCTCCAGTAGCGAACAAATTTCTCATGAAATATAAGATCTGGAACAAAAAAACTAAAAAAATTAAAAATCTATATACTATTGGCTATAGAAGTACGTAGGGATTTTTTATTTAATCAAAATTCGTAAATACAGTGCATTTTTGACAAAAAAATCGATTTTCTGCCTAAAAAATAAGCAATAAATTGTTAATAAAATAAAAAGTTTACATTGAATCGAAAAACCCCTATGTACTTTTATAAAGGATGTAACTGTGAAGCTACTGTCGAAATATCAAACTGATCCATGCAGCCGTGTTGAAGTAATGTGTTCGCTAAGTTTGAAAAAAGTGGTTTCGAGAAAAACGCGTTCAAAGTTTAAACCGTGCTCCGAGGCGCTGCGGAAAAATCGTTGGCAGAGGGTTGAAAAACAAAACACCATAAAACCGAGTGCATATTGTTTTTATGATGTTAAAGCATTGATAAAGCAATAAAAAAGAAATATTTTTTCAAAATCCTAGAGTGGCGTTACCCTGTAAATTCAAATTTAGGAATATTTCAATGAAATTTTTACGGAACTAAAAGGTTCCATTGAATAAAAATATTTTTGGAAAATGCAATTCTTTGACCTACCTAGGTGTAGCCCGTTATTTATTTTCGACCGATTTTTTTCTGTCCACACCAATGCCTCCTCTCATTTCCAGCAAATTATATAAATTTGCAAAAAGTCGAACTTTCCAATAGGCACGATTCTCTTTAAGGCCTTAGGCCACAGTAACGGGTATAAAATCATGTGCGAATTTAACCAATTTTTTCGTATGAAAAAGTGATTCACTCATAAAAGTAATTACGCATCTATTTAGTATGAATACCAAGCTGTTGGAATTTTTTTTTTCGATGTACAAAATGGCCAACTACTCATATTTCCTTTTGTTATCTTTTTTTAGGTGCTCCGCGGCGTGACATTTAGCATCCACAATTTTTTACCTAGAACAAAAAACAAAAATTCTCGTCAATCTACATTAGAATACCTAGAGCAGTAAGTACGGAATTTGAAAAATGCTGTTTTATTCAAAAGTTGTAGATATTTGAACTTAAGAAATGAATTTTCAGTAAAAAATGTTGTTATAACTGCTCATAAAATGAAAATTTTTCGATTAATCAGAAATTCCGTACGTACTTCCCTGCGAAATGCAAGTAGAAACATAACTTTTAAAATTGAAGTAAATCGAGTGAAAATTGTTGAAGTTATTTGTCACGCCAATTGGAAAAAAGCTGTTTCGAGAAGTTTCGAGTAGTCGGCCATTTTGTACATCGAAAAAAAAATTATATTTTCTAACAGCTTGATATTCATACTAAATAGGTGTGTAATTAATTTTATGAGTGAATTACTTTTTCATAAGAAAAAAAATTTTTAAGGCAGTAGTGTGGTCTAGAGCGAGATTTTGGACGTCCCTTTTGGATTGGAATAACTTTTAAATCGTCGAAGTTGTGTCGATGAAATTTTACATATGTATTTATTGTTCCTTTGAGAATGTATCTACATTTAAGAAAACATTATTTGAAATATTTTCATGTAGTTTTTTATTTTTTTACAACATGGTCGCCGAAAACCGCCTGAATCGGCGCCCACTCTGGGTGATGTATGCATCTGAAAAATATATATATATATATATATATATTCTCAATCTGTATGAGTATTCTGAGCACTGGTAGCAGAATTAGTACTTCAAAAAATTTTGTAACAAAATGGCGGCCTATTAAACTTTGATTAACGATATTCCATACATTTTCGGGTATTCGACGAGTTAAAAAATGTGGGCACAATAATTGTTCGACTCAATTCTGCTACGAGTCCTCAGAAAGACGCTCCCGAACGTATGTGCAAAATTCGAGCTCGATCGGTCAATTAGTTATCGAGATATCGTGGGCGCCGATTTGAAAAACATAGTTCTGAGATAAACGCGTTCAAACTTTTGATACCGTTAGATGAGGTTTGCGCGCGACTTGCTTATAATTTATATTACTCTGCTAATTTTTGAAATATCAATAAACGGTTTTCACGAGCGTATTAAGGTCTAAGGAATAATAAAATGAAAAAAAAAATGAATCGATTTTGTCAAATTTCTAAATTAGGCTCTGCCTTAAATTCGCACATGATTTTATACCCGTTACTGTGGCCTGAGGCCTTAACGTCCCGTGTTTTTCCATCGAAGTCAATTCACTGGTTCACTTTGATGTGCGCGATCAGGATCGGAGCCGATCGCCTGCGTGGAGTGTTACGATCCGGACAGCAACGAGTGGTACGACGCCTCGCCGATGAATTTGAACAGGAGCGCCCTCGGTGCTTGCGTGATAGCGGGCCTCGAGAACGCCCAAGAATATTCGTACGTTTACAAGACCCGAAACAACGGCCAGCCGAGGACGCGCTCGAGAAATCGCGGCGGCAACAAGAACGTCCGTTACGCGATGATTAACGCGTCCGAGGGCCGCTACACGGACGAGCGGGACGAGGCGAGTGGACGCTGAGCCTCGGAGAGACCGCAGCGACGTTATCTCTCGGCCGCGAATCGTAAACAAACAAAATTCGCGTGTCGACCAAATTCAAGGAGAACCGAGTCTCGTGATCGTTCAACGCAGGAACCAGATTAGACGATTTTTTTAACTTTTTTTTTCGTGTCCCCTTTTCGACAATATTTTCTATTCTTTTTTTTCTAAACTCGCCTCGTATCGCTCGCCGATGAGTGGAAATCTTGGTGAAATTATTTTAGCTGCGCACTTTTCGTACACGATATTTTCTTAATTTTTTGTTTAAAGTTTTGTTTAACCCTTAAGGAGGGAAACCACTTTAGGTGACTCAAAAAACGTTTTTTTTTAAATTCCATAAAGTGTTCGTAAAACTATTCAAAAATATGTTCCCAAAGTAGTATAAATAATTCATTACTGCCTTGAATTTTTTGTTTTCGGTAATTTTTTTCAACGCGTTTTTCTCGAAACTACTTTTTTCCATTTGTGTACGCTAGCTCGAAAAGTTTCTAATCTATAATTTTATAAAGTGATAGTTTATATATTTACGCTCGATGTGAAATTGGGGTAATATTGCTCAAAGTATATTTTTTATAGCAAAAAAGGTTATAAAATAACAAAAATTATACCCTTTTCTTTAAACACCTCTAAAAATTGCAATTTCCAATTCTTTTGGTCAGAGTTAGGTTCATATAGAAGAAAAACATGTTCTTAAACTAATCTTCAAACCTTCTCGATGTTCGATGAAAACTGTGGCCCCCAGAGTGCACACAAACAGCAAAGTCTGACGGCGACAGGTTATATGTTCCATATTTTCAGAGGAAATGCTTCGGAAAAATTAAAATATTAAAAAATATGTATAAAATATCCCAAAGTTTGAATAAATTCTACACATTCCTTGTACAAACAAATCATGAAAATCACTTTAAAAAAACGTACTCCTAAACTGGTTTTCCGCCTTAAAAGTCCGGCCTAACTCGAGACCGTGTCGAGGCAAAGATTCACGCGGATTTTTTTATTTTGTCCAGGAATCGTCTGAGAATGTATACCGTGTATTGTGAAAGAAAAAACAGATGAGAAGTTATGTTTTTTTTCCGTGGAAACCAGACCCTCAAGTCCTGGAGAAACAATTTTTTTAATGTAACATGGCAAAGAAAGTCTCTCGCAATTAATTGTTGGCCCGTTTGGAATTATTGAAGGGAGGCGATGGGACAAGGGTGCAGATTGTATCGCCGAAATCGAATCAATAGTAATAATTACGATTTTTTTATTAATCTATCTCATATATATATATATATATATATATATATATATATATATATATATATATATATATATATATATATATATATATATATATATATATATATATATATATAATATGTATATGTATATATTTATAGCATCATTCGTTTATACATATATACATATACACCTATATAATTATGTATATTGTATACATCGTTACTGCAAACGCTCGTTTTCTTCTTTTTTTTCATTGTAATTTCTTAAAATCTTTGGTGTTTTATCTTGTCGGCGCGTAAAGTCGCTTTCCCGCAGGGTCGCTCGGCGAATTTCCCTGACACAACTCGCGGAGCTCGTAAACTTGTTTTTTCTTCTTTTTTACTTCGATTGATTTTTTTTCAAAACACTTTTTCTCACACCTGCGCCGCGCAGCTTCGCGTAGTTTTGGAACGCGAAATCTTGTTCGTTCTATTTAAAAAATTATTTGTGCCTTGTTTTCTCTTTTTCGTCATTTGAAAAAACGTTTTTTACGTTTTTTTAAACAACGTGTTTCACGCAAAGATTTCTAAAAAGTCAATATGCTCACGGACTGGACTTGGATTATCGTACAAGTATACATGATAACGCAATAATTAATATTTCCCGCCTCGTGTCCTCTTTGTTGTCATTCTTTCTTTCATTTGAGCAAACGATAGGACGACAGTGGAAAAAATTCTTGAATAATCTTAATGTAATAATGTACGCATGTATGAATAATATCGGAGAAGCAAAAATCAGAGGATATACGTCTGATCGTATTGGCCTTTTGTGGCTTTAAGCTTGCATCGTTGGAATGCAACAAAAGTACGTTTGTTTTTCTATTGCTCACGTTTTGTCGATTCAGGATACGAAACACAGTGAAACGGTATTTCTTGTACTCGTGAGAGATACACGATTTTAATCTATTGGGACGTTGAATAAGTTCTCGCTGTTTTCCAACAGATGGCGATACTAGAACTGCGTGCGTGTAGGTTAAAGGATCATCACAATGTAAAATTTCCAAATAATCGATTTTTTTTGCATTATCCGATGGTATGGATAATTATTATTAATTAATTATGAACATGGACTTGGCATCGCTGGTTGATCGTAAGTAGACAATTTATATGAAAATTCCCACTCGAAACTTTAAACGCGTTTTTCTCGAAATGTCGTTTTTCAAAATGGCGTACACTCTCAAAGGAAGAGTTTTCAAGCTATCTCAAATTTTGAAAGAACAACCTCCACGCCATTTTTTATCTTGCTATGGAAACTTTTTTCTTAAATCTTCTCATTTTTTTTTAACGAAAAACTCGAAAAAATAGGCTGAGTTTGATACTTTTTTTCAAGACGCTTTCCAAACGCGAAGGAAAAACATTATTTCCTGTTCTCCATGTTTTTATTTGACATAAAAAAATCAGACTGATTAGCGTATTTTAAGCACCGAAAAAAAATCGCCAAAATCAGTTTTTTTCGACCCGTTACACCGTGATGATCCTTTAAGATGGCAATGCATCTATAAAGAAGTATCATAAGCAAACTTGAAATTCAGTGTATGTAATTTCGGCGAAGTGCAAACAACTTTTTTTTCACACAAAAAATAATGATTTTGATGTGTTGAATTGCGTTTGAGGAAAATTATTCGCAAACAATTGCTCGAATAACAATTGCTCCAATACAATTTCCCGAAATAATTATTTCCCAAATGACCAATTTTCCGAACACAGTTTATCGAACGGACAAATTTTTCCAGGGTGAACGATCAATTTATAAATAAATTGAATAATTTCAATTTTGAATAATTAATATTTGTATTAATATCGCGTCATCAATCCAGGCAAATACTTCGTGGAACGCATTTTTTACGTTGGCCAATCATAAGATTTATTTCGCTGTATCATTTTACATTAAAAATCTTGCGATTTTTTTCAGTTTTACTTACTGAAAAAAAACTTTATAAAACGTTAAATTATACTTTCGATTATAAAAGTGTGCGTGTTAGTTAAGATACTAAATTAATAATAACTGAATAATTAAACTATTATAAAATTATGAAATTATTAAATTAATTATTAAATTAAAATTGAGTTTGTTTGTTTTTAGAATTTTTTGAAAATTGTTTATTCGGTAAATTGTCATTTGGACAATTGTTTTTCGAGGATCTTTCCGCAAAGCATTGAATTTGAGGCATCACTTCATGAAGGCTTATGTCAGACGCTACCTAAACTTCCACAGTCATTGGGAGTGGATCACTCGCCACTTTCGAAACGTTTGAAAGCATTAGGCATGATTTTTTCAAACAAAACATTAATTTTCACGAAAAAAAGCAGCGAGAACTTATTCAACATCCCAATATTAAAAAATAATTATGGATTATGATAAAAATGAAGAAATAAAAAAATTGCAAAGAACCTTCGCTGCATTCCAACTGTAAACTTCAACGCCATTTTTTTACGACCAATCCTGAATTCACTCGAGCGTGAAAACAAATGGTCGCGGCAAGTTGAATCCTTCGGTTGCATCTCGCTTCAATGAATTGTGCACGATTTGGAGATTAATTCCTTCATGTGTTTTCGTAATTCGGTCGACTTTGTATCCTTCTAAGTCTACGGCAGGGCGATACGATGATTTGGCCACAGAAGATCCAGACGATCGGATGAGCTTGAGAGTCTCTTTTTGTTCGCTTTTTTTTTCATCGATAGTGACTAACGTGTTGCGTACGTTTTTTTCTCCCCCCGCAAGGATCCATCCGCGCATCGAACCTTTTTATTCCTCAATTGCATTCTCGCAATTTCATAACGTTATTTATTTTTCATTCTGTTATTCTTAATCTCGGAAGCGCCCACCGAGTTTCCTCGTTCTCTCGACACACCACAAAACACGTAACTAAATTTTGTTCTGAGCAATTGAGATCTCTATTTGGAGGGATTTTTTATCTCTTCGCAATATAACCTCAGACACTTCGTATATCATACACATATATCCACGAAGAAATGTTTCATGGGTAACGTGTATCAGAGTGACAAAGAAATGCTTTTTCTCCGAGCTCGGCTGTCCCGTTGTTTACCTTTGAGGAAAAAAACACTGTAGGGCAATCGAGCATACGAGACATTTGTAGTTTCACGTTATTTTCACGAGATTTCATTTAACTTGGCTTTCTGTGAGACGCAAAACGGAAAATCGATATTTCACCCACTTCTCGAGCACTTAGAGCTCTGAAATTTTGCAAACATGCATCTAAAAGCTGACAATGCATGACTAGTAAACTACTAGTAAAATCAATTAAAGACAAAAAAAGTAGAAAATAATTTATATGTAAGAAAACATTTAAAAATAACAAGTTTTTATTTAACGCACTGAAAAGTAGAAAATATTTGGTAATTATTTACTTTAGTGACTTTTCCGAAAAATGAGCCGAACATTTTTTTTGCTATTTTCTCATTAATTGTGTTATAAATAATGATATTCAGACGGGGGAAGCTGAAATCCACCCTCCCATAAATAATTATGGAATTTCAAAGTTTGCGGAAACACGTGATATAATAGGAATAGCGAGTTTTGCACATTTCGTACATTTCGAACGTATTCGTACATTTCGTACATTCGAAATGTATACAATACAGCAAAATAAAATCATACGTTGCTCGTGTATTTATGAACTTGTAAACACAAGAGCGTCGTCAATACGAGATAAATAACTTGTTCGGTTCGAAAAATGTCTTGCTCAGGATGCCACAGGGAACTGTCGAGGTGTGCCGGTTTTTCGGAGATCGAGATCGGAGTGTCGACTTTTTACGACGTCGTGGTGTTGGAAAATGTGAATTGTTGGTCACATTTTCCAAAAATGTGAATTGTTCGGGATCGGCTGTTAAAAATTCCTTTTAACGGTCGTTGTTCATGAAAAATTTGTTAATTAAAAATGTCAGTTTCCCCCGACTGAATATCATCATTTATAACCCAATTAATGAGAAAATCGTAAAAAAAATTAACTCATTTTTCGGAAAAATCACTAAAGTAAATAATTACCATCTTTAATTTACATAAATCCGTCAACATATCAACTGTATTTAATTTACTGTAAAAAAACCTTAGACTTCTTAAATAAAAATCCTGAAACTCAGTATAAACGTGTGGTAATGATTACTCTAATTACTATTGTGCCAAATTAAATACGGTTGATGAAACTGAATTGATCAAATTTATTAAACATTTAAAAAGTCGACCGCCCCCACTTTCGATAAGTATAATTCTTTAGATAAGTGACTTCCGAAAAATGAGCCTAAATTTTTTTACTATTTCCTCATTTTTTGGGTTATGAATGATAATATTCAGTCGGGGGAAGTTTAAATCCACCCCCCCCTGCCCCCATAAAAAGTTGTGGTTTTGAAGTTCGCGGAACCACGTGACAAGATAGGGCATTTTTGAACATTTCGACACCTATATTGGGTTTGTTTGGATTTTTGAAAAATCGAAATTATTTTTAACGATGTTTTGCTCGTACAAAAATTGTTAATGAAAAATTTCAGCTTCCCCCGACTAAATATCATCATTTATAACCCAATTGATGGGAAAATAGCAAAAAAAAATGTCGAAAAAGTCACTCGTCTAAAGAATTACCCAAGCTTTCATTTATAGGCACATATAGACGACTTTGTGAATAAAAAATATTTTTTACTTTTTAGTACATTAAGGGATAACACCACGCTAGGATTTTGGAAAAATCGTTTTGTTTTTTCTGCTTAAAAAAGACTTTGGGGTCATAAAAGCAATATGCAATTGGTGGTGTAGCGATTTCTTTTTTTTTTTTTAATGTTCAATTATCGATTTTGCCGCAGCGCCTCGGGCATCATTCAGGCGCCTCGTACAACTTTAAACGCGTTTTTCTCGAAACCACTTTTTTCAAACTGGGAGGACGGATTATTCGAATACCTTCGCATGCATCGATTTGAAGTTTTGATAGTAGCTTCACAATTACATTCTCTGTGAGAGTACGTAGCCGTTTTTTTTAAATTAAATGTAAACTTTTTTTTATAAACAATTTACTGCTTATTTTTTGGCCAAAAAATCGATTTACTTCTTTCAGAGTGCGCCATTTTTTCAAAACTTGATAAAAAAAACCCCACGTAGTCCTATAGCTAATAATGTAAATATTATATTTTTTTTGTTCCAGGTCTTAAACTTTACAAGAAAACCGTCCTCCCGTGAACCTATTTAAAAAAAACACGTTTTTCAAGATGGGCTCTGTCGCCGCCATTTTGTATGAAAATTATAACAAATTTTTTTTTATACGTGTTAAACAAATCCTCTCAAAGAAATCCTATTTCTTTTTTCATACGCCCAAAATAAATTGTCAAAGTTAGGCCCACTTTCTGCCGCTAGAGTGGTGTTAACCCTTAAGGGAAGGGTAGGGGTTTCAGCGTGAAAAAAAAACACTTTTGCGAATTTTTTTCATCTAGATGGATAGAGTAAATTTATTGAAACCTTTTGTACAATGTTAAGTGTCATTTCGAGAACATTCCGTGAAATTTCTACGCGAAAATATCCACAAACAAGCCGGTGCCGCGTTTTTCTCGAAACCACTTTTTCAAAGTCCGTGTTCACTGCCATTTGAAAACTACATGACCGATTTATTTCAAACTTGGTACACACTTTCTCCATGTAAAGTACCTCCCCCCGACGGTTAGTTTGAGATTTTTTATACATTGAGGGGATTTTCCACCCCCAAAATGGCGGAATTTTTCGTGAAAAATAGCACTTTTCACTTTACATGACCACCAAAAATTTAGAAATGAAAAAAAAATTATCAAAGCCCGTTGGGGGGAGGATTTGATGATACTTTGACTAAATTTTAATGGTACTTGATTTCAGATAATTTCTAGCTGAGATACAGTGAACACCGCAAATCGTCTTTTTCCAAAGGCGTTCTTGGAAAAGCTTTGTCACCGGCTTGTTTGTGGATATTTTCGCGTACAAATTTCACGGAATGTTCTTGAAACGACACTCAACAATGTACAAAAGGTTTCAATAAATTAACTCTATCCATATAGATGGAAAAAATTCGCAAAAAAGTGTTTTTTTTTTACGCTGAAACCCTTCCCTTAAATAAAAACTTGTTTCAAAAAAATGTTTTTTTTACATGTAAATTTCCCAAAACAAAAGCCTAGTTTCAGAGAGTAATCGCTTTACGGTAACAGCCGGCCATTCGAGCAAAGGCATTTTTTGAAACAGCTTAATTTGCAAGAGAGGATACTTTTCTTACTCAATCTTACCATATACAGCCTACTTATCCCCGTGTGCGAATCTCGCAGCTACTGCACTCTCGCGGAACACCGAGGGACCGAAGACGAGGAAAAACCACTTTTTCTTTGCCTCAGCCTCGAAGCTTAAAATCCTAGAAATGACCGCTTCCCCCCTCCGAGCCTCTTAATCGCTCTCGCATTAACAATCGAACATTCTATCACGCTCACGACATTTACGCGAAGGGAACAATTGACATACGTTTCATAACTTTCCTAATTTTACTCGACGGCGCGCTTTCTTCTTTTACTCATGCAGCAATCTTTATTTCACAATTTCTCTATCGCGAGAATCTCGAAAATTGCCTTGTATTTTTTATTTTTTTGCACGTGACTCTGACGACGATGAACTTAGTTGAAATGACTCAGTCGTTATTTTCTTTTTGTCCGTTAGCGAGTTATCGATACTTGAATTGTTGGCGATAAGAGTGTAATCGTTAATTTAGGAAAATTTATCGTAATAATCATACTTTTATATACGTATACACGGCTAGATCGAGATTAGTGAACAATTCGGGTACTTGGCCGACACTCGGATCGCGTTACGATTTTTCGAAACTAATGACGATTTGAGAACGAAAAAACGCATATTTCTTCGATTAGATTTAGGCCGAACGTTCGAGTTCGATTTTTGTTGTCGATTCGTTCGTCGACGCCATTTTTCTTCCGCTCTTGCGACAATTAAATTATCCAAAGTTCATTCGTGCCTTTTTTTTCCTTCCTTCGATAACTATATACGTCGTGCTACCCTGATTATCGGACCAACGTTTCGTCGTGAATCTCGTCTCTCGCTATTTCTTCTCTTACCTGCGCGTCTCGGTACACGCGCACTAGAACGACAAGTTTTACACTATCAAATAAAAATCGAGCAATGGCCCCGCGCTTTGCTTTTTGGTTGTAATTTTTTTTTTCATTCTTCGTCGCAATAGGCCCCATTTTATTGGCCGCTCTCGGGTTCTCGACGTCCAGTGGCATTATTCGGAACGCGAGAATCATTTGGAGTTGCCGATTTTTTTCGAATGGTTTTTCGGGCCGCCCACTCGCCCGTGATAAATTGATTGAGGTGAATCTTTTCGCGTATCACATGGAAATATCTCCGTCACTGACTATTGAGGGATCATAACAGTGTAAAATTTTCAAAAAAGTAAAAAAATAAAAATAAACGTGTAAAATTTTTATTTTCGGCTCTTGATGAGTGCTTCGATTTGACAATTGAAAAATCAGACTGATCAGCGTGTTTTAACCATTGAAAAAAAAATCGCGAGAAGCAGCTATTTTTCGACGCGTTACACTGCGATGGTCCCTGAATACGGAGTCGATATTATTGTTGCTCGGTAATTCGGACTTTTGACGTTCCTTATCTGAAGTACTTGAGGCCAGCGACCAGAAGAAACTTCTCGATGAAGAGCTCCGAGTCGAGGACCGCTATGTGGGCGGCTCGGCCTATGAGCGCGTTGGCCGTCGGTGGCAAAGCGTGATGGACGTCGTATCTCACCAGACTCACACCCGACGCCGACATTATCGGGTACAGAATATTGTGAACCATTTCGCGATATGCTGCGCCTGGAAAAATTATGAAATCGTGATTTTTTTTTCTCTTTCGCTTAATCGGTTACTTAATTCCGTAAAATGGGGTTACTTTGAACAGGTTGTGGAAGTTTTTTGTAGGTAACTCTTTTTTAACATCCTAAATTTCAACTTGTTTTGCTCCAATAGAACAATGTGTCCTTTGGCTATCAAATGCATAAGTCGAGCCCCACCAACTCTCCACAATTTTATATATTTTTTTTAAAGTGTCAATGTACTCTCGCAAATGCAACTTATGTCAAAGATTGAGCGTTACTTTGACATCATTTTGATAAAAAAAATAACATTTTATGCATTATACTTGGAATTATATTAAAAACAACGATTTTTTATAATCAAAATGTCATCGTTCTTAACGGGAGATATACACCTAGATGGTCGAGGTCGAGGATTTAGAAGCTATGAATATTCCGTCGACCGTAGAAGACCTCCACGATGGGCCTGGTATCGATGATTCCATGTAAGTTGACAAATTTCACGATCTATTCATTCCCAAATTTTCAAACGCGTTTTTCTCAAAACCACGTTTTTCAAATCGGTACCCAAAATTTCTCGAAAACCAATGAACCGATTGCCTTGAGGTTTTTTATGGTTATTCTATACACCATTATCTAGTACTTGTCATAGGATTTTTTTTTTCGTTACTTAATTTTTGTTTTATAGGCAAAATAATAACTAATTTTTGGCCCAAAAATCACTATTTATGTTCAAACGTCCGCCATTTTGTCATAAATCGATATTTTCAAAATCGGCTATGACAAGTACTAGATCATAGTATCTAGTTTAATAATCTTTTTGGTTTTTTTTTCAGATGATTTGTGAAGAAACGCCAGTGGGTACCGTACACGCAGATTTTTTTACGACGCTCCAAGGATCATACAACATCCTTGTATATTTTTGATATTTTTAAATAAAGAAAATTAAACATATTTTTGAATGTATATACTTTTAGATAATTAAAACCCCAATCCGAAATTTAAAAAAGTTTTCCTTGAGAATATTCACAAAAATGACCTTTTTCCGGTTCCTAGGTGTATATCTCCCCTTAAGGCCGGAGCCTGAATTAAAAGGTCCGAAAAATCGTTTTTTTATTGCTTAAATCGATAGATAAACTATCCAAGAATGTATTTATTAAGCTGAAGAGGCAAATTGTAAATATTTTCGAAGGTACAAGGCCAAAAGCAGAGAAGCGATTGATATTTGATATTCATATTTCCTCCTATTGAAAACTTTGAAGCGCGTTTTCTCCAGTTTTTATTTTCACGATTTTTACAAATTGGCGGGAATGATAGCAAAAAAAAACTAAACGACCTATTGAATGAAACCAAAGTTTATTTTTTTCAGTATGAAAATCTCTTCTAAGTGAATTAAAAAATCCGTTGAAGAAGGCTTTTTAAATAATTTTTATTGCACGTTAAAGTGTTTTTGTAACACATTTTTTTTAACCTGAGAAAAGTTATAATATCACGATTTTTTCAGCTTTTTTTTAATTCACCCAGAAGAAAAATATATGATAATTGAACATTTTATTGGTTTTTTGTTCCAGTCAAGAATTATGAGCTGCATCTTTCCCGCCGATGGGAGACTGCAGTGGCAAGACGCACATGGAAAAGGCTGATAAATCTATGCAGTCATTTATTGTTTCATGTTGAACATTTTTTTAAACATTTCAAATATACCTCAATGTTTACCGGGCTCATTTGTTTTATTCCCTTCTAAAAAAATTCCCGAAAAATCGCTTTTTAGACCTTCTAATTCAGGCTCCTGTGACCGGCCAAAAAAGGTCGCTTTTATCGATTTTTTTTGTCCACTTGATTATTTATTTCGGAGTTGGAAAAAAGGTATGTTATTAAGCATGCATTGAACTTATTTCGTGTAAATTTTTATTTAAAACATTTGCACGAAAATAAAAATAAACGGGTTTTCTCAAAACCAAGTTTTTGAAATCGGCACGCAGCAGAAGTCGAACAATTTTCCTCCAATTGACTCGAAGTTTTAAGGGGCCAGTCCACTCTTAACATTTAAAAAAATCGAAAGCAAGCAAGACTTGAAGAAATCGACGATGATGAGCAATCAGAAGGGATTTTGTACGGTGCAGGAATTGCCGATTGAGTTTAGGTATGAGTTTTTCATAGTATAAACTTCAAACGCGTTTTTCTTGAAACAACGTTTTCAAAATCTGGCTCCATCGTATCTCTAAAACTAATAAACCGATTCTCTTGTAATTTGAACCACATATTGTAAACATGATTCGCAACAAGATGACCCTCGATGGTTTTAAAATTTTCATTTTTACTCTTTTTTTGCGAAAAACTGCGAAAAAAACGAGTTTTTTTACTATTTTCGTTTTTCATCTGCCATTTTTTTATTTTTTCATAAATCTTTATATCCGAGAGTCATTTTGTAGCTGGTGTCATACTGAATCTAATGGACTTTGATTTTTTTGTTTCAGACAAGCCATTGCCGAGTTGTGATGGAGCTACCTAGCCCACCTATTTTTAAGGCGTTACGTTAAACTATAGTTTTTGTACTTAAAAATGAATTGATTTTTTTGTTATGCATTTCAAGACTTTATTTATCAACCCCAACAACTTTTGTATTCATATATTTTACATAAAATCTTCAAAAAAAAAAAATGACGAAAGTACCCTTTTTTCGTGGCTCCAAAGTGGACTCGCCCCTTAACTGTAGCTTCTTAGATCGCTTTAACAGTCAAATACGAGTGCTTTTTTCGATTAATTGAAAATTTTTAAAAATATGTCCATTTTGATATGAAAATTATGGTCGAACAAACGAACCTTTCTTTCAAACTCGTCTATTTTTTTAAATTATTTTCTTAGTTCTTTTTAAAATGTTTGCGACGTCATTTTGTATTCTTTCGACGAATAAATAATTTCTTTCATACTTCAATATATACCTAATGAAGCCTAAAAGTTCTTTTGACCATGTATTTTATTCCATTCTTAAAAAAAAAAATCCAAAGAAAACGGTCGAAAATGGGCAGTTACTCATAATTATCATTGAGATCAAAATCAACATGAGCAACATCATAAAAGTGCCTGGAATGTGGGGTGTCATTTTTTAAAGCTCATCGAGTAGAGTACAACCATATTTTATTTTCTTTTTTATCTTCAAAAATGAAGAAATGCGTGGCCGTCAAAGTTGTCAGTTTTAGACCATTTTTGTTACGGGGTCTATCTCAAAAACTAAACTAGTTAGGAATTTGGTACTTCTGTATATTATGTACCATATACTGTATTTAAACAACAAATACTGAAAAACCCCATTCATAATGTAGTATATATAATAATTCATTGTATACATAATACAATAAATTTATAATGAAAATATATAAAACTATTATTTAAATATTTACAATCCGAAATGAAATATTTTTGGCGTCGGTGCCAGCCGAGAACAAATTAAAAAAGACTGTAGATCGTATATTTCATTCATTTTTCCTCGCTTCCTCTTTTTCTGCGAAAAATGTGACAATATTTGCAATTTGCTGGTACCGACTCCAAAAATAAATCTTTTGGTATTGTAAATATTTAAATAACAATAATTTTATATATTTTCATTATTAGCTTACAGCAGGGGTATACAAAGCTTTCTTTAAATATCGTCACCCCATATGGTTTGTTTAGTATTACCCAAGAACGAAAAAAAAAGTCAGTTAATTATGACTGATTCGCCCACCTTGATCCGTGGGGTCTCTGACCGCGGCTTTGCAAAGCTCGATCCTGGCTGAGTGGAGCGGAACGTACCGATCCTGGGCGCTTCCGCACAGCAGTACGTGCTTGAAACGCTGGAGATTGCTTCTCTGGCTCAAACGAAACATGAACGATCGTCGAACCTCCGTCGCATCCTTCATCGCCAACTGGAGAAGAGATCCGGACTTTTTCCACTTTTGCATGAACCACATACCTGCGGGTGCAACGCAAAATGTCAGTGGGGGAGGGACAACGTACTTTTTTAAACGACGCAACGGGGCTGCTTAAATTTGACATTTCGAAAATACGATTTTCAAATTCCGTACTCTTTCAATCTCGGGTCTTAAGGGGTAATAACACCTTGTGGTAAATCAAGGGTCTTTTTCTCTCAATTATTTGAAAACAAAATGACGGTGCAGTGGCTGATAAAAGAAATATATTTCATAATTTCAAAAAAGTGTCTGGTCATACGAGTGTTGTGTTAAGGGGTCTTCTCACTTTAGACGTTAAAAAAGGCTATTTTCGTGCATTTTTTTGATAGGTTTATATTGTAGATATTTATATAGAAGTTGTTACACTTAATAAATACGCAATTTCAACCACATATTCTTCACAACTATATCTATAGCGCATAACAAGGATTTTTTTAAATGTCGATATTTACGATTTTTTTGCCAAAAACGGGGAAAAACTGTTTTTTTTTTAATTTTTTTTCGCAAAATGTCCGCCATTTTGCTATTTTTGCATTCATCAAAAATCGTATGATGTGCGCTATAGCCATTAACATATTTTTTTGTTTCGGATGATCCATCTCCGAGATTTCATCAACAGCGCAGACCTACAATTCTTTTAGGACATTTCTTAACGACCATTTTCGTCTATAAATAGTGACTTTGAGAAATATTTTTTTTAAATGTATTTTGAAAGTGTATTTATTAAGTGTAACAACTTTTATATCGATATCTATAATATAAACCTATCAAAAAAATTCATGAAAATAGCCTTTTTTAGCGTCTAAAGTGAGACCCTTTGATATACTAAAAGTAAATGTTTATATTTTTACTGCAGATTACCCTAGTGGCCCGAACCACATACACCAATTGGACATGCAGCAACGGCGGCACTTTGTTTAATAAATAATGACTCAATTGTTTATCAATATTGTTCGATTGAAGAAAAAAAAACACGTTATTATTAATATATCAGTATGCAGTTTTTTGCTGTCTTTTGGAAATTGTATGCTAAATACAATTTGTTGTCAATAATTTTTGTCAAAACTTGACTTAGAAAAAAATGTCCATTGAAGCAAAAAAACGGCAAAAAATTGGGTTTTTTTTCCAAACGGCCGCCATTTTGTTATCCAGGGGTTTTTCAGAAAATACCAAAAAACGACAAGGCACCCTAAATTTAGTCTCATTTAATCATTTTTAACCCGTTTTTGTATCAAATAAACTGGCAAGGCTGTGGAGCGCCCCTTCATTTGACGGAAGCTGGAGCCGCCATTTTGGATTTTTTTAAATAAATAAAATTGCAATTTCCTCTCGATTGGTAAAAGAATAAAATACGTTGAACTCCATTTCCAAAAGTATTTATTCTATATAAAAAAAAAATCCCCAAGTTCATGCATTATTATGACGAAGGCATCACATGATTTCATTACCTGCATTGACGAGCCCGCTCGTGTTGTAAAGTGTGCCCAGATGGGGTCCACTCAGGCTGAGAAAAGTGTGGAGTCGCGGTAGCAGAGGCCTCAGCGCGGGTCTGGTCAGTGCACTCCGAATGATAATAGTCCCCAAGGAATGTCCGATGAAGCTGACCTTGGTTGGATTCAAGCCGGAGGTCTCGATGTGATGTAGAATCTCGGCGACGAGGCGATCCGTCATTTTGTCGAAATCCGAGAAAGTATCGCCCTTTTAATCAGCGAAAAGGAGGAAATTAAGTTCCCGTCTGCCAGACGCAAACTCGCAAGGAAGGAGAAGCGCGTACCTGATTTCTTTCGGACATGAGAAAATCGAGATGAGCCCCGGCGAGCCCGAGCTCCAGATAAGTCTTGACGAGGCGAAGATCGGCGGCGTTGCCGTCGAGGCCGTGGACGCAGATGATGAGGTGGGCTCCCTCGGGCGAGAAGAGACGATACTCGTCGCTGATGGAGAAATACGGCAGGGTCGAGGCGAGGCTCGGATAGTCGCTATTTGTTGTTTTTTTCGTTGTCGGTAAATGAAATACGAATTAGCATTACGGTAGGCACGGAAAAGCGATGGAAGAGCGTAGGGGAACTCGGGGCAAGACGAAGGCGCGGGGTAAGATGAAACGTAAGCCTAGCTACTAAACAGTGAGGCGAGCACAGTGCTCCCGTTGGAGTTTGAAGCAATCGAGTTTTTGGTAACGATTGCTTCAATTGATTGTTTTCCAGGTGGCTGATTACGAAACGGCCCTCAAAATTCAGAAATTCAAGATGGCGGATCCAATATGGCGGATCAAAGTACAATTTACTCGATTCGGATGAAAATTGGTGATGTGGGGTTCTCGAAATCGCTGATTACGAATCTGCCCTCAAAACTCAGAAATTCAAAATGGCGGATAAAAATACAATAATTTACTCGATTCGGATGAAAATTGGTGATGTGGGGTTTTCGAGATCGCTGATCACGAATCTGCCCTCAAAACTCAAAAATTCAAAATGGCGGATAAAAATACAACAATTTACTCGATTCGCATGAAAATTGGTGATATGGGGTTTTCGAGGTCGCTGATTACGAATCTGCCCTCAAAATTAAGAAATTCAAAATGGCGGATAAAAATACAATTTACTCGATTCGCATGAAAATTGGTGATATGGGGTTTTCGAGGTGGCTGATTACGAATCTGCCCTCGAAATTCAGAAATTCAAAATGGCGGATGAAAATACTACAATTTACTTGATTCGCATGAAAATTGGTATTGGGAGATTTTCGAGGTCGCTAATTACGAATCTGCCCCTAAAATTTCGAAATTCAAGATGGCGGATCCAATATCGCGGATCAAAATACAATTTACCCGATTTGCATGAAAATTGGTTATATGAGGTTTTCGAGGTGGCTGATTACGAATCTGTCCTCAAAATTTAGAAATTAAAAAATGGCGGATCCACTATGGCGGACTGAAATACTACAATTTACTCGCTTCGCATGAAAATTGGTGTTGCGTGCTTTTCGAAGTCGCTGAGTACGAATCTGCCTTCAAAATTCAGGAATCCAAAAATGGCGGATTCAATATGGCGGACCAAAATACTACAATTTATCTGATTCGCATGAAAATTGGTGTTATGGGGTTTTTGAGGTCACTGATTATGAAACTGCCCTCAAAATTCAGAAATTCCAAAATGGCGGATCCAGAATGCAGACCAAAATGCAATAATTAATTTGAATCGAATGAAACTCGGTACTCGGGGGTTTCTGAGGCTGCTGATGACGAATCCGAACTCAATGAATAAATTCAAAATGGCGGATCCAATATGGCGGACGCAAATGTTTTATCGTTACTTATCGCCCTTATCGCTCATCGAAATTGAATCAGTTTTGCATTTTAGTCCACCATATTTTTTCCAACAATATGAATTTCCAAATTTTTAGTAGGGATTCGTAACCAGCCACCTCGAAAGCCCTCCAATACCAATTTTCATGCGAATCAACTACATTTTTGCGTTTTGGTCCGCCATGATGAAACCACCATTTTGAATTTATGAATTTTGGGGACAGATTCGCAATCAGGGACCTCGAAAATCCCCGAAAGCCGATTGTAATTCGAAGTAAATGAATTTTGAATTTTTATCCACCATTTTGAATTTCTGAATTATGGCATCAAATTCGTAATCAGCGACCAAAAAACCCTCGAGAGCCATGTTTTCTTAAAACCGAAATACTTTATTTTTCCGCGTTTGGGGCAGAGTGAAATTTTTTTTGCCGCTCAAAGGGTTAATTAAAAATATATCCTGTATGTCAACAATCAGAAAGACTGATCTTTTTGTTCCCAAAATGAAAACATTAATAAATATTGATAACTTTAAAATAATAATTGAGGCCTTAGGCCTCAGTAACGGGTACAAAATCATGTGCGAATTTAACCATTTTTTTCGTATGAAAAAGTGATTCACTCATAAAATTAATTACACATCTATGTAGTATGAATATCAAGCTGTTAGAAAAAATATATTTTTTTCTTTTAGCTTTTGCATCTCCGATTTTCACCGTAATTTTTTGCCTTTTAGTATCTATTGAGAAAGGCCCCCATACCAATTTTCAGCTTTTTTTGTCCAGCCACTTCCGAGATATGAATTTTTAAAAAACGTTCCTTTTTTTAATGCTCATAACTTTGCGAAAAATGGTCCGATTGGGATGCTTAAATTTTCGTTTTGAGACGCACTTTTAGAAAAAAAATGGTACGAAATCATCAAAACCGTATTTCCATAAGATTTTCAAGTTCTAAATATTGAATGTTGATTTTTGAAAAACACGTAGCGATCGATTTTCTTCAAATTTTTCCTAAAAATACTGTCACTCGTTATGCAAATTTTAAGCCCGGCACGTTAATGGGATAACGTTGGGATCCATGTTTTTTCGAATTTTAAAATTTTCTTGTTTCACTTATATGTGTTAAAAAATATCTGAAATCAAAATACTTTACATCGAAGCTACTCTCGAGGATTATCTGACACGTAATGATTATCAATTAGTTTACAGATTGATTACAAGCAAAAGTCCAATGCTTTTCTACACGATGTGCAGAGAAAATCATCCTTGCTCAAATTATGGAAATTTTCTTGAGTAACAGAAGCTCGTCGAAGACTTTTCTTAACTCTATGATTTTATATTTGCAAAGGATTACAGCACAAATTATATATCCCGAAATTTGACATGGCACAAAAGTTCACAATAAGTCGTGCTTCAAAAAATATACCGTGATATTGCACAAATTTTTATTTAAAGCAAATCAGTAGAGGTTATTCACAGGACACTGTCAACGCGTGATTGAAAACAACACTGAATTCTTGTTCTGAAATGGAGCCGTACACAAGAAAGCTAATCAACCACTAGGCTATGTTAACGGAGTTTTTATTACCGACCGTAGTTAAAAGTTAAAAATCATTTCAAAACGCGCCAACTTTTGAACACATATATTAACTAAATTCTTTTAAAATAAGTTTTGTTCCTTGGATAATAATGATCTTCAGGTACCTCTACTCTCCATACACGTGAGATATTGACTCAATATAAAATTGAATAAGAATTAACACAAAAAACTTATGTTGTTATATATTTAACTAAAAAGAAAGGGTCATTGTCCATTAAATTATTAAGACATATCTATTCAACTTCATATATGACAATAACCATTGCCCATAGGTCAGAAAAAATCATTATTATGTACTTTTAGCACGGATTACTAAAAAATAAAAATGTTCAAATTCGAAAAAACATGGAACCTGACGTTGTCCCATTACCGTTCCGGGCTTAAAAATTGCATCATGAGTGACACTATTTTTAGGAAAAATTTGAAGAAAATCGAACGTTACGTGTTTTTCAAAAATCAACATTTAATATTTAGAACTCGAAAATCTTATGGAAATACGGTTTTGATGATTTTTGTAGCATTTTTTTTCTAAAAGTGCGTCGAAAAACGAATATTCTAAAAAAAACATCCCAATCGGATCATTTTTTGCAAAGTTATGGGCATTCAAAAAAAAGTACCGATTTTTTTAAATTTCATATCTCGGAAGTGGCTGGAAAAAAAAGCTTAAAATTGGCAGGTGGCCTTTCTCAATAGACACTAAAAGACAAAAAATTATGGAGAAAATACAAAATAAATGTGTAATTAATTTTACGAGTGAATCACTTTTTCGTACAAAAACAATTGTTAAATTCGCACATGATTTAAGGGGTTACCCCCACTTGCGATTTTGAAAAAATCGATTTTTTTTTATTGCATTTTTTTGAAGTATAAGTATCCGAGCCCGTACTTCTGTATCGGCCCGGAATAGATGACTCTATGTAAGTTTACAAAAAAAAAAAAATTTCTTCGTGTAAACTGAAATTGAAACTTTAAACGCGTTTTTCTCAAAATGGCATTTCTGAAGTCGGTGACCAAGATTACTCGAACACTAATGAACCGATCTTCTTGAAATTTTGCAGGCTTATTTAATACATAAAAATGTAGTCTTTAATCGTTCGATTTTTTTTTTTCGAAAAAAAAATGGCCGTTTTATAGCCAAAAAACGGCCGTTTTTTTTTCGTTAAAATCGAACCATTAACTTTGACTGTCCGCCATTTTGTGAAAAATGAATATTTTTTAAAATCCTTCGATTAAAGACTAGTTTATACTTATATTTGACTAAATCCATGCGCATTTTTTTTCAGATGATCCACTTCGCCGCAATGTTGGTCACCGCAAACCGTGTATATAAAAACATTATTTTATTGACGGCCATTTGCCACTAAACAATGTAATATTTTTCAATAAAAAAATTACTGAAAGTTCTTCAAGATGTGTTCTTTAAGATGGTATATCGATCGATTAAAAAAGTTTTGTAGTTTTCTTTAAAAAAATTCATGAAAAAGGCCTTTTTTGCGCGACAAGTGGGGGTAACGTCTTAATACCCGTAACTGTGGCCTAAGGCCTTGACGTTGACTGCTTCGTGTGTATTATTTCATTGGCGCATGACCTTAGCGTTATCATCTTGCCCCGAGTTCCCCTGTGTAATCTGACGGAATCTTAATAACCTTCCACACCTGTAGATCCTTCCGGAGAAGCTCATCTGTCGTTTGAACTCGTCTTTGCATTTCTTAAAATTGGCTATATCATCCTGCGTGGATTGCAACAATTCTTTGCCCTCCTGATAGCAGTCGAGACAAACGTCCGGCGCGTTTCTGTTGCCAGCGTAAGCGTTCTCCCCGCTTCTCATTTCCCTTTCGCGATTTCTCTGGGGACTGCAGGGTGCGGTTTTGTTCTGTTTGGGGCTCTTGGCGCGTTTGACCGTCTCGTAAACGTGATACAGAGGATTATCGAGCATCTGAGGAGCGGGTGCGGGATCGCGAAATTCCTCGGGCGGCGGTGGTTCGTCCTGGAACATTTTCGGCGGTGGTAGTCTGACCTCTTCGTACGAGTGTTCGAGTGTGTTGCGTTGCTGCGGCGACTTGGGCGTGGCGACGCTCTTGTTCCTCTGTTCCTTCCGGGGTCCGATTTTCGCGAGTTTTTGCCTCAATTGTTCGCCGGAGAGCCTCGCGGCGGCGGCTTTTCTCTGCTCGGAACTGGAGGTGTCTCCGCTGCTGACCCAGCCCGAGCACTCGGACGTGAGATTTCCGGAGCTCGTGCTCGTCGCTGGGCTGCTCGGTCTCGAGCAGGAAGGCGGGCTCGGCGGATCGATCGTCAGTTCTCCGTTCACCTCGCCAGTCAGAGTATCCTTGCTGTCGCGAATCGGCATGCATGGAAGCGATACGGCGCTACGCGGTACGACGATTTTGTTCTGCTCGACAGGCACGCTCGCGCATCGCAGTCTCTGCTTGTTTCCGGTCTGGACCGTTTTGGCGAACTTGTTATCCGTGCTCGAGGAGGCGAAATAATCAGCTGGTGAATATTTCGACTCCTCGGGCTCGTCATCCGTCTTGGATATTATCTTGTTGTTGTTCTCGACTTGGAGGACTTTCTTGGTCGTGGTCGAGCGGTATTTCGCGACTGCCTCGGGGTCCTTGTGATTCCGCGGACTCGTTTTTCTGCCACGATCCTGCGGCGATTGTTTGCTCGGCGGTTGCTGCGTCGAGCTTGGAACGTCCTCCATTGCGGGCGCCGAGTGCGGTCTGCGAGCCTGAACGCCCACGCGGTCTCGTCTCACTCGCGTCTCTTCTCGCGGCTCCTGCGGCGGATCGATCTTCAGCGCTATGATCTCGTATACGGGCTCTCGGGGAAATATCTCGCTGGATCTCTTCTCCGGTTGACAGTGGGAACGTCTGCTCTGAGACGCTTTCTCGCGACTGTGGGCACTCGCTGGGCGCTCGTTGAACAATTCGCAAGGGCGATTGTCAAAGCTGGACAGAAAAACCGTGATCCGTTAATCGTTTATTAACGAAGTTGACGTATTGCTTGAAGATTTTTATTTTGAGGTTACATTCCCGAGTAATAATGAATATATATAAACATATATAATTGTATATTAAGTGATCATGAACAATTGCATACAAAAATTGGCGCGATAGAATCTTATATATTTGTATATAAACGTATACAATTGTATACGAGGGTGGGGTGAAAAGTTTCCGGCCTGACCAAGAAAAACGATATTTAAAAAATTTTTTTTGCTTTATTTTTCAACATAATCTCCATCAACACTGATACATTTCTCATAACTCTCGCATCCCAAAAAACAGTAGCCATAACCTTGTTTGCCGATAAAATTGTTTTTGCCTTCTTTGGGGTTGGTCCCCCTTTTCCAACCCACTGTTTTGACTGTTCTTTACTTTCAGGAGTGTAGTGGTGGACTCGTGACTCATCAACAGTTATGAATCGACGCAAAAATTCGTTTGGATTACGTCTATACAGCGCCAAATTGTCGGTAGCGTCGAGCGTTAGCAAACGCTCGATTGGTCGAGCGTTAGCAAACGCGGCACCCACCTTGCACACAGCTTTTCCATGTTCAAATGGTTGTGCAAAATATTTCGCACACGTTCAGCTGACATCCTACAGGTCTCAGCTATCTCATGCACTTTCAACCTGCGGTCTTCCAACACTATTTTATGGATTTTTTCAATCATCTCTGAAGTTGTGACTTCAACGGGCCGTCCTGGGCGAAGCTCGTCAGAGGTGCTCACACGACCAATTTTAAATTCAGAAACCCACTGATTAATAGTTGAATATGATGGGGAGGAGTCTCCTAGTGCTGAAGCCATCTCTTCTTTTATTTGTTTTGGTGTAAAACCTTTCGAATGGAAGTATTTGATGACAGCACGTTTTTCCAATTTTTCCATTTTTACGAAAACAACGGAAGCGTCTCGCGCAATGTGCTCTCAAACGCAAACTAATGTAGCGATTGGGCTGACACTGTACATACAAGCTCGGTAGGAATGGTACTGTAGGACGCCGCTCCAAAACTAGACCTAGTGGCACCACCTCTTGGTCAGGCCGGAAACTTTTCACCCCACCCTCGTATACTAATATACAGATATGCACATGTGGAAAATTTTATCAGCGGATAAAATTTTCTATATATTCATATACTATCGTACATATCTGTATATCAGTATATACAATTGTATACGTTTATATACAAATATATAAAATTCTATCGGGCCAATTTTTGTATACAATTGTATATGATCAATTAATATACAATTGTATATGTTTATATATATTCATTTTTACTCGGGTTTATATTTTATAATTCAACGTTTCAATGGAAAATACGTTGATATGTTTTGTCATGTAGGAAAAAAGCTACTGTGACACATATTATTCCAGTCGAAGAAAGCAATGACATTTTGTTACTAAAATATCAAGAAAAAACTAATATTAATCAACTGATCAGAATTGGAAATTATCTCTGTAAGAAACCCAATAATTGTAATCAAATTTGGTAAATATATTGCATCAATACATAATTTGTTAACTTTTAATAAACAATATTTTGATTTACCTGCTTCCATACGCGAATAAAACCAAAGAAATTTTTTTCTATATCTAATCATATATGAAGCCATATAAAGATATATACAATTATATGCATTTCAAAAGAAAATAAAAGTACTCATATACAGTCATTTACAATTTTATATATAGCAAATGAAATTTTCACGTATATATATAATTATATACAACACTATATTGAATTATATATAACTGTATATAATATTATATCCAATTATATAACATCCCTATAAAAATAATATCTCCATATATAATTATATACAGCACTATGTATAATTTTATCAAATCAAATTTGATGAAAGTACATTTATATCGGATTATATATACGAATGTATAGAGTTATATACAATTGTATATAAACCTATATATTAATATATATGATTGTATATCATTTTTATATAATTGTATCTAAGTAAATACAATCATTTTTACTTGGGTTCGAAAAGTATTAAGGGGCTATACCAGTGTCACCCTTTCGAAAAATCGATTTTTCTTTTGCCTTTTTCGACTCTTTATACTTTCAAGAACATCATTGTCATTTATATCATTTAGATAATTTATATCAATATCATTTTATCTTGCAAAAATCGATAGTTAAACTTTTAAACGCGTTTTTCTCGAAATGAGTTTTTTCGAATTTGCTGACATTGTGACTCAAAGAGCAATTATCCGATTGACTTGAAATTTGAACTGAGTACTCTTGAATATATTTACTCTACAATGACGTAGGATGTTTTTGATTGGATGAAAATTGTCGATTTGGCATTGAAAAAAAACGACCATTTTATAGGCAAGAAGACTTTTTTTCATAACTACGCCATTTTGTTGGATTTTGATATTTTTCGAAAATCCTACGTCATTGTACAGGAAATACCTTCCAGTTTAACATTTTTTCCTTTTTCGGTTTCAGCTACTCAATCGGCCGGAATCATGTCAGCAGTGGAGGAACTTTTTTTTGGCGCCTCCGAAGGCAGCGCATAATTCGCTTGGATCTCAATATTTTTCTATGAAAAAATTATGTAATATAGGTCAAATATAGCCAAATATATTCTGAATTTTCCGAAACATTTAATTGAGTACGTTTCTTCCAAAAAATGCCCGAAAATCACTCAAATTTTCAGCGTTCACACTGGTGTAGCCCCTTAGGTAATCATAGTACAATTTAAAAAAAATCGATTTTTTTAATTCGAATCGAAATTTAACAAAATTCAACTTATTTCGGTGGCTACAACAAAAAGTCAAGCCTTTCTTAGAACTTTGAACGCGTTTTTCTCGGAATAGTGTTTTTGAAAACGGTGTCCACTCTCAAACGAAGAATTTTCAAGCTGTCCGTTTGAAATTTGAACAGAACATTTTTGACAGGTTGATATTCTAGATATTTTTTGATACGTTTATATTACAGATATTGATGTAAAAGTTGTTAAACTTAGTAAATACACTTTCGAAATACATACAAAAATTGTTTTAAGTATTTATGTAACCCAAACAAACTTTAAACGCGTTTTTGTCGAAACAACGTTTTTCAACGGCTTGTTGAAAAAATCTTCGAAATAACTGAACCGACCCTTACGAAATTTTAACCACATATTGTTTACAACTATAGCTATAGAGCATATCAAGGATTTTTGTAAATTTTGATATTTACTATTTTTTGGCCAAAAACGGTGAAAAAAACACGTTTTTTTTGTTTTTTTTTTTCGGAAAACGTCCGTCATTTTGTTATTTTAGCATATATCGAAAATCGTATGACATGCGCTATAACCATTAACATACTGACAAGGGGACAGTACGGCAGTCGGATTTTTGTAATTTTTCGTACTCATGGTACGTGAAGTTCAGAGCTCGAATATTAATATCCCAAAGCAGTTCAACGCCATATTCAGAAATTTTCGAGAAAATTGACTTTGAAGTTTTCGAGCGCACTCTTATCCCACAAAGACGCAACGATATTCGAACCGGGCTCGTGGCGTACCCGGTAGCGCTCGAGTCTAGTAATCGCGGGGTCGCTGGTTCGAGTCTCACTTCGAAATTTTTTTTTTTTTTTTTTTTTTTTTTTTTTCATTTTTTTTTAATTCGCATACCTCCGTCATTTAAATATCCCGATAAATTTTTGTTGTATATAATCACATATTATTATATATAATTAATATAATATATCTATATATGTTTATATATGGACAAAATCCATATATAGTTATTTATGTACAAAATTCATTATAGTTATACATAATTATATATTTTCTCATATATGATCATATATTATTTATATATAACAATAGGTGATTATTTATAAAAAAAATAAATAAATAATCCCGGGATAAAAATCATAAAATCTATGCTAATTCACATATATGTAATTATAATTGTCAATGATAAATGCAAGTCTTATTTTTGATTATCTCTTGCTTGAAATTGCGAATAGGCGACGTAAAAATATCCAGTAATAATATTTACATAAACTCCCTTGTAGATTCCGTAAAAATTACTGTTTTCCTTGTTTTTACGATGGTTATCACTCTGGCTCGTGTAACATTACACCCGATGTATAAAACAAACGAATACAGACCGAATAATAAAGTATTCAATTCCTTACCCGACGTTTTTCATTTTCATCCTAAAAATGTTGTTGGTTAAAAATATTGATACTTGAAAATGTATGTTTATAATCAAGAGATAATTAAAAATATGACTTGCGTTTTTTCATTTAAAAAAAATGAAAAAAAAAAAAAAAACGAAGTGAGACTCGAACCAGCGACCCCGCGATTACTAGACTCGAGCGCTACCGGGTACGCCACGAGCCCGGTTCGAATATCGTTGCATCTTTGTGGGATAAGAGTGCGCTCGAAAACTTCAAAGTCAATTTTCTTGAAAATTTCTGAATATGGCGTCGAACTGCTTTGGGATATTAATATTCGAGCTCTGAACTTCGCGTACCATGAGTACGAAAAATTACAAAAATCCGACTGCCGTACTGTGCCCTTGTAAGTCTAAAACCGTTTGATATTTTTCTTTCGGACGATGCATCTCCGAGATTTCATCAACGGCGCGGACCTACAATTTTTTAGGAAATTTGTTTAACTACCATTTTCGTCTATAAATAGTGACTTAAATAAAAAAAAAATTTTTAATGGTATTTCGAAAGTGTATTTATTAAGTGTAACAACTTTTATGTCAATATCTATAATATAAACCTATCAAAAAATTCATGAAAATAGCCTTTTTTAGCGTCTAAAGTGAGAAGACCACTTAAACTGAAATTGGGTTTGTTTGGGTTTGTTCGGATTTGTTTGCAAACGTTCATTCAAGGAATTGTTCATTCGAGAAATTGTTTATTCGGTAAATTGTTTTGGGGGCATTGGTCTTTCAGGAAATTGTATTTGAAAAATTGTTCTTCGAGAAACTTTCCGCAAAGCACAATTTCATGTAGATCATTAACTTTAACGGCTAACTTTAACTCGCGTTAAGGCCTTAGGCCACAGTAACGGGAATAAAATCATGTGCGAAATTAACAATTTTTTTCGTACGAAAAAGTGATCCACTCATGAAATTAATGACACATCCATTTGGTATGAATATCAAGCTGTAGGCTAATATATATTTTTTTTTCGATGTACAAAATGGCCGACTACTCGAAACTTCTCGAAACAGCTTTTTCCAATTGGCGTGACAAATAACTTCAACAATTTTCGCCCGATTTATTTCAAATTTTAAAGTTATGTTCTTAATTGCATTTCGCAGAGAAGTACGTACGGAATTTCTGATTAATTGAAAACTTTTCTTTTTATGTGCAGTTTATGTGCAGTTACAACGAAATTCTTCACTAAAAATTCATTTCTTAAGTTCAAATACCTACAACTTTTGAATAAAACAATATTTTTCAAATTCCGTACTTCTCTAGGTATTCTAATGTAGATTGACGATAATTTTTGTTTTTTGTTCTAGGTTAAAAATTGTGGATGCTAAATGTCACGCCGCGGAGCGCCTAAAAAAAGGATAACTAAAGAAAATATTAGTAATCGGCCATGTTGTACATCGATATATATATATATATATATATATATATATATATATATATATATATATATATATATATTCTAACAGCTTGATATTCATACTAAATAGATGTGTAATTAATTTTGCGAGTGAATCACTTTTTCATATGAAAAAAATTGTTAAATTCGCAGATGATTTTATACCCGTTACTGTGGCCTAAGGCCTTAAATTCTCAAGAAGCTAACGCTTCAAAGATCACTGAAGCTAATTTTTCGCGTAGCGCAATAAACTTAGCGCAATAACCCTTACCCTCTCCTTAAGGAGAGGGTTCAAAAGTTTGCACTTTTGAAAAATCGATTTTTTTTGTCTTTTCTTGTAGTTAAACATGTCAAGAATATAATCCCAAAATTTCAAGTCAATCAGAGCAAAACTCTCGAAGTTATTGACTATTTAGTCCCGCTCCTCTAACACTGTATCTCCGACTTCTCTAAACTTCAAACGCGTTTTTCTCGAAACCACTTTTTCAAAGTCCGTGTTCACTGCCATTTGAAAACTACATGACCGATTTATTTCAAACTTTGTACACACTTTCTACATATAAAATACCTCCCCCCAACGGTTAGTTTGAGATTTTTTTTACATTGAGGGTGTTTACCACCCCCAAAATGGCGGAATTTTTCGTGAAAAATAGCACTTTTCACTTTACATGACCACCAAAAATTTAGAAATGAAAAAAAAAATCATCGAAGACCGTTGGGGGGAGGATTTGATGATACTTTGACTAAATTTTAATGGTACTTGATTTCAGATAATTTCTAGCTGAGATACAGTGAACACCGCAAATCGTGTTTTTCCAAAGGCGTTCTTGGAAAAGCTTTGTCACCGGCTTGTTTGTGGATATTTTCGCGTGCAAATTTCACGGAATGTTCTTGAAATGACACTTAAAAATATACAAAAGGTTTCAATAAATTTACTCTATCAATATAAATGAAAAAAAAATCGCAAAAAAGTGTTTTTTTTTTTTCACGCTGAAACCCCTACCCTCCCCTTAATTATTGTATCAACATTGCCCACCTTTGGCGATTAGTCTCGTGAGTATGGTCGTTTCTGTCGTCAACTATGGCGTCCAACAGTCTCTCGGTACTTTTGGGCCTTTTGGGCCTGTTTTCATCTCGTCGTCCGCTCGTGTTGGCCGAGACGTTGCCGCATCGATAAAGGAAGGTCTCAAGTGCGGCGTATCCAGCGGCCGATCTCTCGTCGAAGACGATTTTGTCATCGGGCGAGCAGCCGTTCGAGTGACCGGTCGTGGGGTTCTTACCGAGCGTGTGATATCTCCTGCACTCGAGGCTGTTCGTCTGGCACTTGTTGTTGTTGTTGTTGTTATTGACGAGGTTGTTGCCGATTTGGCCGTGTTTCCTGGCATTGCCGGCCCGATAAGTGACGCGGTCGAGTGTCGCGGTCCGGAGTGACGGTTGATCCGAATTGTCGGTGGCCGTGCCGTTGAGGGCTGCTTTGCCGTTGTTGGCCGATTGCCGATTCGAAGAGGCCGTTATTCTCCGGGCTATCGGGGCCCCGGTTCTTCGCGAGTCGAGCGATCGCGCAACTTCGGCCTTCAGGCTCTCGGCCACGGCTGTCCCGAGGCACACGTTGTTGCTGGATCTCGAGGAGGGCGCTCTGTAGCCGGGAAAATGGCCGCTCGGGGGCAATTCGGGAAACATGGCCGCGAGCAACGAGGTTATGGAGGAGGATTCGGCACTTCCGTCGACTCCGCGTCTCGGCCGATGTGCTTGGCCGTTGTGACGATTCGGCACGAGGATCTGCGTGGATTTAGCCCGCGGCAGCGTCACTACGGGCATGGCCGAATTCATCAATGAGGGATTCGGCGCGGAGCACGCCTGCTGAAGCGAACCGATCGGCCCCGGCGGAAAAAGATGAGCGCTGCTCTGCCGTGAACTGCCTTTGAGTGGCACTGGGGCCGATCGCGCGCCCCCTACAGGCCGATTAGGCCCTCTGGTGGCCGACGCCAGCGCGCAGTTTCGCTGCGGTGGAAGGAAGAGATTCGTCGAGGCCGAACGCGGCAACGTCTTCGGCAGAGTTCGCGGCTGCACGGGCGCCATATCCGGACCCAACTGATCCAGGGACTTGCTGTGGCGAGCCGGAAGCGACGATGGAGCCAAGTCGAAACGGCCACCCGAACGCAACGGGCCGATCGTGCCGACGATCTCCTGGGCTGCACCCTCGCTACGCGGTGACCACACACTCGCCGGACTACGAGATTCCAATATCGCGGCGATTCCGCAACTACAGTCGTCCATACTCGGCACCGAGTTACGGTTACGCTGCTGCATGTCCGCGTATTGGTCCTCGAAGATCAACGGCAACGAGTGGAGGTCACCGTCCAACTCCGGACAATGCACCGGCAAGGGCGGCAGGGAGACCAGGTAACGGGAACGCCTCGCTATCTCACTGATCGCCTGGTAAGACTGGTAATTCGCGTCGTAACAACCCGCTGCCGATGTTCGGGGATTCTCCAGCACGAAGAAACCCTCGGCGAAACGCTTCACCTGCAGGAATTCAGGGACATTGTTTATTTATTGTTCTTATTATGTGTATATAATTCTAATTATGCATACACTGCCGGCCAAAAGTATGGATACACCTGGAAAAATTTCGCGCCCCACTAAAAGTTTGATATTTCTGTGAAAAAAAAAGATATCCGGATTTCCAAGGCGGCATTTTAAAAGGGACAAATGAAGCTTCACTTTGGGTTTTGGAAAAAAAAAAATCGATATTTTTTAAACCAGGGGCGCCATTTCGAAAAGGGGCCGTCCATAAATTACGTCATTTTAAAATAGGGGGGAGGGGGGGTCTAGTCATTGGATGACGGTAACGATAATTACATAATGACCATAGGAAGGATAGGATGATTTCGGGGGGGGGGGGGGACAAAAATCAGCAAAAATCGATGACGTAATATATGGACGGCTCCAAATGGCCGTTTTTTGGCTGTTTAAAATCGGCCGCACGTCTTTAGGACATTTTAAAAATATCGTCGTTACCAGCAAAAAAAATCGTCGATTTAAGTAAGAGGTGGATGTTTTGGGCGGCTGAAAATTGAGAAAAAAAATTGGAAATTTTTTTTTTTTGTTTATTCAATGTTGGAGCAAAAAATGTTGAAAACAAAATTTGCAAAAATTCTGCTCGATTCAATACGATGTAACGCAACTTTTTTTCTTTTTGGCAATTTTCTCTAAACCTCGAAGTTTCTCATTTCAGCAGCATCTTTTCAAAATTGTCTTTTTGAGAAAAAAAAAGCGATAACTCGATGAAAAAAAATCGTACGAAACTTTCTAAAAAAGGAAACTATAACCATTGCTCGATCTTTTAAGGTTCTTTGAAAAAAAAATGTCCTGAACACGTGCAGCCGATTTTATACAGCCAAAAAAAAGCCACAAAACGGCCATTTTCAAAATGGCGCCCCGGGTCTAAAAAAAATCGAAATTTTTTTTCCCAAAACGCAAAGTGAAGCTTCATTTGTCCGTTTCAAAATGCCGCCTTGGAAATCCGGATATCTTTTTTTTACAAAGATATCAAAATTTTGGTGCGGCGCGAAATTTTTCTAGGTGTATCCATACTTTTGGCCGGCAGTGTAGATAGTTTGAGATCATTGCCCCTAGGGTCTCTATACACTTGTAGGATAGCAGTTGTTTGTTTATAATCATTTATTTCGATTTTAATTTTTGTTTTCCGACTGCGGTGCTAATTTTTGTTTTTCTGCATCTTTTTGTTACTGAAGGCGGGATACACATTCAGACAGGAAAAAAATAAGCGATATTGAGGAATTTTTAAACTAATAAACAATTATTCTACAATTATCAAACTTTAGATATACTTTGATATTTAAGGGGTTAGGCCACTCTAGAGGCCGAAAAAATAGGCTTTTTAGGGATTTTTTTCAGAAAAACTACAAAATAAATCGAGATTACAAAAAGGGGTGTTTATGATACATATCAGCGACTGTATACAATAACTGACGATTTTTTAGGCAAATTTTTCACTTTCCAAAAATTTGCCTAAAAAATCGTTAATAACAAATGAACTATGCAATATAAAAAAAAAACACTACGTACTTCCATAGACAATGTATTTTTCAAGATGTATTCAACATTTCAATTAAATCGGTTGAAAATTGTCGGAGTTATGTTTCGGCCAACTTAAAAAATGCTGTTTTGAGATAAACGCTGCACAGCCGCCATTTTGCAATTAATCGCTTCAAAATTACATGACATTTGACTGCATGCAAAATTATTGTATACAGTCACTGATATGTATGATAAACACCATTTTTTGTAATCTCGATTTACTTTGTAGTTTTTCTGAAAAAAAATCCCCAAAATGCCTATTTTTTCGGCCTATAGAGTGGCCTTAAGTATTCAATTTTTTTTAAATTAAGGCCTTAGGCCCCAGTAATGGGTATAAAATCATGTGCGGATTTAACAATTTTTTTCGTATGAAAAAGTGATTCACTCATACAATTAATTACACATCTATTTAGGATGCATATCAAGCTGTTAGAAATTTTTTTTTCGATGTAAAAAAGGACCGTCTACTAATATTTTCTTTTGTTATCTTTTTTAGGCGCTCCGCGGCGTGACATTTAGCATCAACCATTTTCTGCCTAGAACAAAAAACAAAAATTTTGTGGTTTGTACATCGAAAAAAAAATTATATTTTTTTTAACACTTGATTTAACACTCATACTAAATAGGTGTAATTAATTTTACGAATGAATCACTTCATATGAAAAAAAAAAATGTTAAATTCGCACATGATTTTATACCCGTTACTGTGGCCTAAGGCCTTAAGGGAGACTTTGTCCTTGAAATTTTCAAAAAATCCATTCGAGCTCAACATGAGCAGCTTGAAGAAGAGGAGGGATGCCTCTATGGACCAGGCATTGCCGATTAGCGGTAATTATAAACACATTTATGTAAACACATTACAGAACTTTTAACGCGTTTTTCTCGAAAACGCGTTTTTAAAAATGGCTGACATTCTCCTGACCGCTGTAATTAACATATCGACCTGAAATTTGGAGAGCATACTCAGAAAATATGTCTTCACGGAATGACGGATCGTTTTTTCGATAGATACATTTTTGCATTTATTATTTATCTTTTTATGCGAAAAAAACGCGAAAATTCGATTTTTTTTTTAATTGCGGCCATTTTCCGAAATTTGTACTAAACGAAAAACCCATCCGTCATTCCATGACCAAAGGGTCACAGATTGATAATATGCTTTGAATTTGTGTTTCAGATCAACAAAGAGGGGGCAGTGATGTCAGCCGTTAACCTCCCGCGATTTGAGGACCTGTTTTCGCGGAGCTGCAACGGCCGCCATTTTGGTTTTTTTTTTTCAAAAAAAAAAAATTTTAACGTTCTGTATATCATGAATAAAAGCAAGAAAAAAACCGCACTCAAAAAGCTTGACTCGTTTCCTTTAAAAAAAATAATATGTAAACACCTGAAATATGGCACTCCAAGGACAAAGTCTCCGTTAAAATCGCATTTTCTCAACACTGCGAACATTTTATTTCACGATAAATTATCCCGTGCTTTTTCAAAAATCCGATACTCCCGTTGCCATCTTCGAATAATTGACATGCGTTTACGAGAGTTATCGTAGAACCTGTACCCCCCATTGTACAATGCGAACTAAACATTTTCGAAAATGAAAAGTGCGCTATCTACACGCGTATACATATACTTGTGTATGTTTACATTTCAACGATCGATACTTTGTTCCTGTCCGGTCGCACGTACTGTGTTTACGATCCTATCAGATACTCCCCCTTAAGCCACGTTTGTCAAAAATTTATTTGGAATGTAGTAAAAAGCTATCCCTTTTCCAAATTTCGAAGCAGAGAACGATTTTTTTTACCACAAAAAGGGTGTTATGAAAGGTCGGTTGCAAAAAGAATCTCGCAGCAGTAAAACAATAATGCTTCCTCGTCGTTTCGTTCGCACAACTTTGTGACGAAGACACGATTGAAAAAAACGACTTGCTCCCAGTGAAATAATACGACGAGAAAGCAACGTCCACCTTCGTCAATTGGGACGATTTCCCGTGCGGAAATTGAGTTGGGGCTGTGATCGGGCCCCAACAATATTCCCCTAACTTTATTCGGGCCCTAATCTGGAAGCCACATGAGGGCCGTTAGCGGCCGGTCACGCTTTGTCAACAAGGGCCATTAAAGGCGCAACGACCGGGGCCTTATAAGTTGCCTCAATGGCGCCTCATAAAAACCATTTAGCGCCCTGAAAATGCCTCAACGGCGCCTCATCATAACCATTTCAGCGCCATAAAATATCCGTATCAGTGGATATACGTGTATGTTAAATGCGTCAGGGTATATCTGTATTTGTTTTTATGTAATTGTTCATGTGCATAGGTGTGGACGTGAGTACATGTGTATGTACGTGTGCGCGCGTAGAAATGTGATTGCGTATTTGCATGTGAGCCTTTGTGACAAACTGCCATGACAAAATTAATACAAAAAATAATCCATTCTAAGGAATGGATGTGTAGTAGAAATAAAAAAAAATATATGGGTCTACTGAATCACTAGAATCTATTTCCATTGAGGGAAAGATCTGGAAAACAAAGACCAATTTATTTACTTATCCTACACAGTCAGATAAAGTTTACGAATGGGAAATATCAGCGAAGTCTTCAGAAGAAATAATTTTCCCTACGATGAGTATTGAGCGGAAATTAGTTGCTATAAAAATGTCGAGAAAACCGGTTGGGACTGTTCACACTTATGCGCTAGCATCACTCCATGTATGAGTGAAACCACGAGTAATTTTTTGTATCTATGTAAAAGGTTTCTTTAATTTGATAAATAAATACTGTCTGATGTTTGTCCGCATATTTGTGTTCATCGTTGATTTTTTATTTGCTAATGCCCTTACGCTTTTTCCCAATTTGCGTGCGATAATATTATTCGATCGATGTATATAATCGATTTGAATAATTGAAATACCATCAACCATGTAGCCTAAGCTATTTATACTGGTTTATCGCTATAATAGTCAGATCTGGGCCTATTGTGGAGATCCCTACTTGTTTATCCCTGTACTGGCCAAGCCTGGGCCTATTGTGGAAATCCCTACAGGTTTATCCCTATAACGGCCAAGTCCGGTCCTTTTGTGGAAATCCCTGCAGGTTTATCCACATGATGGCCAAGTCGGGGCCTATTGTGGAAATCCCTACAAGTTTATCCCGATAATGGCCAAGTCTGGGCCCATTGTGGAAATCCCTACTAGGGAAAGCACTAGGAAAGCCCTGAAAGGCCCTTATTTTTATTAGGGATGCCCTATCAGTTTTCCGCACGGGTTCCAACGGGACGTTGACAGTTCGATCGTTGTTTCGAAAAATAATCACCCTAAACTGATGGTGTATCCTCGCGAGATGCTGATGCACGGATTCCTGTCGCGTGAAAGCCTCGAGAAAGATGTTCCAGAGAACGATATTTTGGGCGCACAGCTGGGCGATGTTTATCTCGTCCTCGGTGTCGATTATCTTCGTTATCTCCTTGTGCTTTCTCTCCGCGATCTCGAGCTCCCGTTGCTCCCACGACGGTAACAAGCGCGCGAGATCGTTCAGATCGGCAAGCAGAGATTCCCGCGCTGCGAGGAGCAGTTTCGTCACTTGACGCTGTATGAGCTTGGCGTGTTGCATCCTCGTCGCTGAACCCACACATCGGGTTGTCGGCGGCTCCTGTTGGCGGTGTTACGAAACGATTACAATATTTTTTTATGCGGTCAAAAATTAATTGTATTGGCAGAGGAACGTGTTTACTCGGATGTGTAAACAAAAAAAAATCTTACCGCTTCAACAATAGTATTCATTTATTACGGCGTACAGATAAACTGCACTGTCAAAAATTTCTGTATGAAAATTAATATACAAGTGTAGGAAGTTTTTATGCGGATACCGCTTATGAAATTTCAGATACGATTTTGAAAATCCAAAACAGGTTATTTTAAAAATGAAAGTGTAGTTCCGTAATATTAATATACTTGTGCGTTTGAAAAATAATGCACGTGTAAAGAAATAATCACATCCAAGTATATTGAAATCAAGAACCATTTGCTGATATCAACATACAAGTGTATATTAAATTCAAGAACCATTTGCTAATATCAATATACGGGTGTGTATTAAAATTACTGATCATAAGTATTAAGTTTATTTCAGAAATTGATAATTGCAATACGTTTTTATGTAAAAAATATCAAATTAAGACCACTCAATTCATATACTGTATGATGCTTTCGTGATACTTGTGTATATGATTTTTTCGCAGCTTTATCCCGTAATTAATATTGAATACTTGAATAATAAAATTTAAATGCAGTGAAATCACTGCACGTATGTATTCTTTTTTCTTTATGTATGTATTCGTGAGGCACGGGGTCCTTTTCTTCTTTTACCGTCCTCTCCTTTATTCCTTCCATCATTCACAATCCTTCCGGAGTTCCCTACATTCCTTCCTTAGGAAATTTCTGAATCGAATCACAGTATTCATGTACGGGATGGTATTATTTCGAGAAGTACATTATCGATATTCCTAAAGATTTGTCTTATATTTAACTCAGCGTCGATGAGAAATAAAATCAGATAGGGTTACAATCACGATACTTTCCAATTCCAATTCAGTTCCACATGTATTATATTTTTCAGGCAGCCGTAAATAAATTTCAAACTTGTTTTGTATTTTCAATACTCTGTTTTTTATAGTTGATTTATTATACATCTGTAGTAATTTTCAATTGAAGACACGGATTAATACATTACCCACAAATTTACAAACTTGTCTTTGAAATTCCATGTTGCATCTATTTTATTCTATATCCACGTTAGAATTTCATGTTCCTGTTTTAAATTTACGGTACAAGTGTTTTAAATTCAATTTCATCTACCGAGTTCGTAAAATTCAATTCCTTTGTATCTTAAATGTATTGTAAATTTCATATCATTTTTTACAGTGTGCCAACAAAAATATTTAATTTGCATAGGATCTATTTAAATAAAATGGGGTTTTTCCTTGTCTCACAGCCTACTACGATTCAATTTGCTTCAAATATATCTCCTTATTTGTTTCAGATATTCTTTTTAAATATTAAATACATTCAAGTTGAAGAAATAAAGCTTCGATTCGAATAAATCTTTATTTGCTCAGAATATACACTGCAAATCCATATGTACTATATGCATAGAGTATTCCATAAATCCAAAATAAAATGAAATACTCAATTAAGAGTTCTATCACAATGATTTTGTGCCATAATTCGTCATTACCTTCTGAAATGATTTTAATCGTAGAAAATATTTCGTCTACGTAGGTGGAATCGAATCTACAACCTGCCTGCCTATAGTTACGCACGCTGCCTAAACTATAGTAATTAGTTAATATTATTGTGATAATCAGAAAGTTTCATCGAATATCATGCTATGGATTTTCCAAACATAACCTATATATGAGGCATTCCACGTCACTTCAGCCAGTAAAAAAAACATCCACAAGTAATTTTGAAAAATCGAGTTACTTTATTGAAAAGTATTCACCGAGTGTCGAAATTTTTAAAAAATTTCTGACCTTTTTTCTTGTTGATTACCATTTTTTAACATTTTTCCATTCAAATGGCTGTATCTTTGGCAGGATGTGACGTATTTACATTCGTAAAAAACGAAAATGTGCGTCTTTTTCTAGCCTTCCAGAAAAAAATTAATTTAGATTTTATTAAGCAAGTCGAACGTCCGTTTCAGGGCAAAATACGCAAAAATATTTTTTTTCTCAAAGAACGACACTCGTTATTTTATTTTTAAGAATTTCTCCGAATTGTGAATACGAAAAACAGATTTTTGGTATTTTTTATATTATGGGATTCCTAAACAGCGTGATGTTACAGCTATTTTTATTTATTTTGTTTTTTTTTTATTAATATTCGATTGAAGAGTGTGGAGCACTCGCTGTATGTTTACCAGGTTTTTGAAATACATATCACATATACGTACAATGAAGGTCAGCTCCACTTTTTTAAATGGAATAAAAAAAATTGGTCGCAATTGATGGCCCCCTTCACACCGTACGACTTTTGTCTGGAACATTTTTTTTGTGACGTCGATAATTACCGAGTTATTTCGGGTGGCAGAAATAAGAGGGACACCCTGTATGTATACAGGGTGGATCAATAACTATTAGCACCTTGGATATCTTCGGAACTATAAGGTTCACAGAAATATTTGCCGAAATGAAATTGCACAGTACGAAAGGGCCCATCCGATAGCGATAATAGTTTTTTTTTTGCAGGTAGAGGTACTTTGGACATTTGAAGGTCAACTCCATTTTTTTAAGTGGATCGGTATGTTTTTTTTCTGTATCATGAAAGAGGACCTTGAAACGAGTTCAACGACCTATGATATAAGGTCATTGAAGGTCATAGAAAGGACAGAAAGGCGATAATACTTACAGTTTCGGTTGTAAATATTCTAACCTAAAATATTCTGACCTAAAAATTATAAACGTTGTCAAAAAACTTTTCCTTCAAACGTTGGTCGTTCGCGCCTGATAAATGTTTTGGTGAACAAAAATTCATGACCGAATTTTTAAAAAAACCTGTTGGCCATCTTAACGTCGCCGTTTTGAATTGGACCAAAAAAGATTTTTTAACGTCCCCCTTCGAACCTTAAAAGTTTTATTATACTCCATACTTGATCGGACCAGTATTTTGCGAGATAAATCAGGTGGAAGATTAAAATGAGACATCCGATTTATATATATATATATATATATATATATATATATATATATATATATATATATATATATATATATATATATATATATATATATATATATATAGGGATGTTGAATAAATTCTCCGTTTTTTTTTCGTGACCAATTAATGGTTTATTTTAAAAAATTAGAAAAGAAAACATATCACTGAAAGTATTGTCGATCGCTAGCCACTACGTTTTGCCATCTTTCTGGCATCATTTTAATTCCACGTTGGAAAAACGACTCGCCGTTTGTGGCTATCCAAGAGTCGACCCAGTTTTTTAATCTTCATAAGAACGGAAGTGCTGCTCAGCCAGACCACGCGTCATCGATCGGAACAAGTGATAATCGGAAAGGGCAGTGGATTACAAATAAACGCCCAATGGTTCAATGGTCTTACATATTCCTTAAGGCGGAATATACATTTACAACGATCAAAAAATCGCTTTCTTTTTTTTCTCTTTAAACGATGGAATTATATATGTAGAATATTTTCCCAAAGTTTCAAAGCGAAATTCGAAAAACTTCAAACGCTACAGCCCGTAAACGCTGTGCCTGTGACCTTGCTGTAACACTCTGCCACAGCTCCGTCATTTCGATGATGAACTAATTCAAAAAAATTTTTTTGTATACTTAAATGTACTATTAAGGTATACCTAAAGTTTGATAATTGTAGAATAATGATTTCTTAGTTTAAAAAATCCCTCAATATTGCTTGTTGTTTCCTGTCTAAATGTGTATCCCGCCTTAAATTATTTTTTTTGACCACCCTGATTTTCGGGTCGTCACAGTAGCCCAACCCCTTAAGGTTACGGTACCAATGCTCGGACGGGTCCCACGGTTCGGACAGTAGTACGAATATTTCACTATATTAGCTATGTAATTGATAGGTGACGAAAAGTGACGCTTGTGACAAGTGACGATTCACCCTTCAATTATTAATTGATTATTGGGAAATTGTACGATAATGATGAATTTTAGTAGTAAAACTGACGAGTTATGTTAACGAGTCCGCGTCCGTTATGTCATGAATGCACTTTTCTAAACCGAAGAGCTAAGGATTTGTAATAATTTGTGATAGTAATAGAGGTCTATTTTTTTAATCCATTTCCAGACAAGACTTATGATTAATCGAAAGCGAATCGAACCGGCTTTTCGACACCGTCGTTACATTTTGGTTTGGATAAGTTTTTATATTAAAAATTCAGCGTCTCATTCATTGGGACATCTATTCCACGCATGTACCACGGTCGAATCTCATGTCCGATTGCTGCATGGTACGAGAGAACGTAGCCGCAGAGACCGAATCGCCGGACGCCAAGCGTTGACAGCTCGTTTCGCTGTGTACCTCGGGATAAACGATTTATTAAGGGGTTACCCCCTCTTGCGATTTTGAAAAAATCGATTTTTTTTATTGCATTTTTTTGAAGTATAAGTATCCGCGCCCATACTTCTGTATGGGCCCGGAATAGATGACTCTATGTAAGTTTACAAAAAAAAATATTTTCTTTGTGTAAACTGAAATTGAAACTTTAAACGCGTTTTCCTCAAAATGGCATTTCTGAAGTCGGTGACCAAGATTACTCGAACACTAATGAACCGATCTTCTTGAAATTTTGCAGGCTTATTTAATACATAAAAATGTAGTCTTTAATCGTTCGATTTTTTTTTTTCGAAAAAAATGGCCGTTTTATA
The DNA here is from genome assembly GCA_944452715.1 of Ophion slaviceki. NCBI lineage: Eukaryota > Metazoa > Arthropoda > Insecta > Hymenoptera > Ichneumonidae > Ophion > Ophion slaviceki. Next base: position 3,557,982 of record OX101795.1, on the reverse strand, counting down.
GCCAAAAAACGGCCGTTTTTTTTTCGTTAAAATCGAACCATTAACTTTGACTGTCCGCCATTTTGTGAAAAATGAATATTTTTTAAAATCCTTCGATTAAAGACTAGTTTATACTTATATTTGACTAAATCCATCCGCATTGTTTTTTTTCAGATGATCCACTTCGCCGCACGGTAGGAGAAAAGCCCAAAAACCTGGCCAAAACCCCAAAAAATAAATTTTCGAAATAGGGTCAGTTGAGTAGTCATTCAGGTAGAGGACTAGTAACTGCATTCTATTGTGGAAGGGAAAGCCCTTTAAGTGTATACCTGCGCCGCAGCGTCAGTTGGCAGTTAGTGTTCGTGAAGAGTGTACGTGTCACGCGCTGAACAGACGAAAATAACGCTGACTTCAAAAACCCATAACTTTAAAGTGACGGGTTTAATTTCAATTCTGCAACATGGATACGACTTCTGGAGGTATGTAGAACATGTTTTTACATCGGTTGAATCTAAAGTTTATGTATAAATGATTGAAATGTAGTATAGCCTTCGGCATAAATAAAATTGAATAATTTTGAAAACTTATATTTTCAACGGTCCGGAAAGTTATATATTTTGTCACATTTTGCAAAGCTCCTAGTCTCGGCCTTTAGTTTAATGTATAAGCTTTCGAAATTTACAAGAGTTACCTGCGGAAAACGTGCGTCTTGTCCGTTATGATTTTTTTCGCATCGTGCGGTAGCCGAGCGTGCACGCGGCACTATTGAGCAGCCTCTGCGCCTCTACCTGAGAATGGGTGAAGTAGCATCATAACGGACAAGACGGCTGTTATACGCTTGAAATAAATTATTTTAATATATATGTATGTGTATATATATATATATATATAAATTTTCTGTGATTTAATTATGATATATACGTATGCATATATATATATACATATTAAAATCAACCACATAAAAATTTCTTAAATATGAATGAAATGTTATAACATTCAAATAAAATATTTGAATATATATATATATATATATATATATATATATATATATAGAGACGAATTTTGCGCCGAGATTGAAGCCGTGCCGGGAGTTGTAATAGATACAAACTCGGATAATGATTCTGACTCCGACTCCGACTCCGATTACGATTTTGATTAAGAATAAAATTTTCTATTTTTGAAACGTTCCGTATGTATTTTGGAAATAAAAATAATAATTGCGTAGAATACACTGTTCACGTTTATTTTATTATGATGATTTTTTTAAATATATTAATTTATCTATTTAGCAGGATACTCGGCCATTTTGTTTATAACAATTTGCTGTAAGCTCTTTGTTGCAAGTTATAAACAATAGATGTCGGATTGGTAATCAGCGACCTTGAAAACCCGTATATACCAATTTTTGTCAACATCTGGTAACTTTTTAACGTTCATGTCGGCCATATTGGATCGGCCATTTTTTTACGATAATTTGGCTTGCGGATTCGTAATCAGCGACCTTGAAAACCCGTAAATACCAATTTTTGTCGACATCTGGCAACTTTTTAACATTCATGTCAGCCATATTGGATCGGCCATTTTGTTTACGATAATTTGGCTTTCAGATTCGTAATCAGCGACCTTGAAAACCCCTGTAAGCCAATTTTCATTCCCGTCAAAGGTCATTTGAGGTTTTGGCCAGGTTTTTGGGCTTTTCTCCTACTGTGCGCCGCAATGTTTGTCACCGCAAACCGTGTATATAAAAACATTATTTCATTGACGGCCATTTGCCACTAAACAATGTAATATTTTTCAATAAAAAAATTACTGAAAGTTCTTCAAGATGTGTTCTTTAAGATGGTATATTGATCGATTGAAAAAGTTTTGTAGTTTTCTTTTAAAAAATTCATGAAAAAGGCCTTTTTTTGCGCTACAAGTGGGGGTAACGCCTTAAGCTTAGTTTGTGATTTTGAAAAAAGAAGTGAGTAAAAAGATAAAATCCCATATTTAGATAAAATAATAGGTAACGTAACTAGTCGCGATGCAAACAAAGTTTGTGGTTATGTAGTTGTAGGGACGTGTCCCATAATTGGGACACGATAGTGTCCGAACATAGGTACGTAACACTAACAGCTCTCCGAAAATTGGCACATTTGGTACTATTGAACATTTAAATGTATGAAAATAAAAATATTTAACTTTTCGGCAGTTGTATGTGTTTTGAAAACTAGAACTTACGAGCTTGACGTTAGTTCCGGTCATTTTTGTTTTAAACGGCTTATAAATGAATAATAAACCCTATAATCTATGGATGCTCTTAAGGAGGTACGGTGATTGGAGCGAGTTCAAGATAAAAGCCCGATTTTTTTTTATAGCATTGTCGAGACCTTCGTCCATGCGTATGCGGAGTTTCCACGAGATTTACCGTACACTTTCCGAGTTATTAATTGTTAAAGTTGGTGAATTAGTCACACGTAGACGACAAAATGTGCCTGTCCTCTCATATATCGATTTTTTTGTGCTACTTGGAGCCAAGAAACACGTAAAAAAAACTGATGGTAGCGTTCGTTGAATCTTTGTGATCGATAAGGCACCTTGAATTGGAAAGCTCACCGCAGGAATAAGCAATAAATTTAGAAATAAAGTCGCAAAAACCGAAGTTTTCGGAGAGCGAGACTTCTCGTGACGTAACAGCAGCCATCTTGCTCGACGTGTGGCGCCGCCGGATACCCGCGCAAATTTGACTCGTCTATCGGATATTTTCAACGCGAATTAAAAATATGATTGTGCGAAGCCGCACATTTTTTAATGGATTACAAAGGGCCTTTCGTCGATATTTACTTGAAGTTCTTTTACGTACAGCAAAGGCATCTCAATTTTTCTGGCGACATGTACCTATACAACGCATCTATATATAAATTCAGCATGGGGGAACCGTCATATAAAATAAACGTTTCTTTTTATACCTGCAAATATTGTGAAAATTGGGAAAGGGAAAAATAACATAACAATCGATGAAATATGTTTTGACTTTGGACAGATTGGACATTGGACATTGAGGTTAACTTCAGCGCGACGTTTTTTTTATTTGCAATCGCAATATTATCTTTTCATTTTCTAATTCTTGTCCGTCAGAATCTACATTTGTCTCTAAACTGGACTTCGGGTACAATCCCGTTACTCTTTTGATAAACTTCCACGGTATTTTCATTCTCCATGTTAACCGGCTACAAAAAATAATAAGCCGGGCGCGTGGAACCGACGACAGCCACCGAAAATGCGACGATGCTGAACGTCAACGATATGGCGTACTACTGAAGTCGAGTAGTAGATTATTAAGGTTGTTTCCACATTACAAAAATAATAGGAAACTCGAAATTCAATACTTAAAAAATATTTCTCGAAAAATAGGCCATATACATATATCTAAAACGTGGCGGTATTGCGGCGTGAAATAGACTCTAAGTTTACTAGCATGGTCATCACCGTACCTCCTCAACCGTCCGAGCATTGGTACCTTTACCTCAAGGGATACAAATCAGTCGTTGACAGCTTCACATTTAAACGCGAAGAACGAGCTTTCCCTGTAAATAAAACGGGTATAAAAATAATTGAGTGTCGTCACTTAGACTTGAGTTAGCGATGTCAATGTCGAAATTTTTCATACCGATACTATTGTCCGAAGCGGTAAAACGGTGAAGAAAACAAAACGAATTTCTCACACGTGTACTCACGAGATTGCCGAGAAACGCCGAATTCGCTTCGCCGTTTCCTTGCGGTTGTTTGAACTGGATCCACGGCTTTCCACCCCTCGGAGCACTGAAAAAATACATCGTGTTCTCAACTGCCGGCTAATCAATCGTTTCCGCACTTTACTTCTGCCTCCCGCATTTTTTTTTGTCTTCTTCTGTATGCATGTACCAGCTCTGAACGTAATGGAGTATACTCTTCTTGACGAATGGCTGATGAAGAGCAACAAGACAGGCGTGGATCGTGATTGAAACCGCCGCCAGATGAAAATAATCAAAGAGCACCGGCAGATGGTAGTGCAATCCTTTCGTTGGCACAAAGTTCAGCTGCAAAGCTCTGCAAAAAAAAAACGAAGTGCACAAACGTGCCATTACTTCCCGATCGTTATCGTATACGTATCTATAGTCGGCAGCAATCAATCTGCAGAGCTGGGCCTCGCTCCGAAGAAAGAAACGCGTTACCTACGTATATGCACGAGACATTTCGTGCCAATTCTTCTCATCCCTGCACTATTCAGTGATCGAGAGTCATTTATTTTTATGCTTGTGAATATTTTCTCGAAAGTCGGACTTTTTGTGGAACAGAGCGCAAATGCAATTTAGGCAATTTTTGTGGAATTGAGAAAAAGCCAACGGGACTTTGGCAGCCGGGGATTTATTAATAATAAAAGAAAATTGGCTGTTACGAGTTTTACGGTATTGAGGGAAGAATTATTTTTTGCGAAAAAAATATCGGTTTTTTCTTATGGAATTTTTCAGCCTTAAGAGGTCTTACTTTAGACGCTAAAAAAGGCTTTTTTCATGATTTTTCTGGTAAGTTTATATTATAGATATTGATGTAAAAGTTTTGTTACACTTGATATATAAACTTTCGAAATACGTTAACATTTTTAAAATGTATTTATGTAACCCAAAGAAACTTTAAATGCGTTTTTCTCGGAAAAACGTTTTTCGACGGCTTGTTGATGAAATCTTTGAAACTACTGAACCGATCGTTATGAAACGTTAACCACATATTCTTTACAACTATAGCTATAGCGCGTGTAAAGGATTTTTTTAAACTGATTATTTTGTAATTTTTGCATATGGAAAATTTCTCGAAAACCAATGAACCGATTGCCTTGAGGTTTTTTGTGGTTATTCTATACACCATTATCTAGTACTTGTCACAGGATTTTTTTTCCCGTTACTTAGTTTTTGTTTTATAGGCAAAATAATAACTAATTTTTTGCCTACAAATCACTATTTATGTTCAAACGTCCGCCATTTTGTCATAAATCGATATTTTCAAAATCGGCTATGACAATTACTAGATTATAGTATCTAATTTAATAATTTTTTGGTTTTTTTTCAGATGATTTTTGAAGAAACGCCAGTGGGTACCGTATACGCAGATTTTTTTACGACGCTCCAAGGATCATACAATATCCTTGTATATTTTTGATGTTTTTAAATAAAGAAAATTAAAGATATTTTTGAATGTATATACTTTTAGATCATTGAAACCCTAATCCGAAATTTCAAATAGTTTTCCTTGAAAAAATTTACAAAAATGACCTTTTTCCGGCTCCTAGGTGTATATCTCCCCTTAAACCGTTTGAATTTTTTGTTTCGGATGATCCATCTCCGTGATTTCACCAACAGCGCAGACCTACAATTTTTTTAGGAAATTTTTTTAACTCCCCTTCTCGTCTATAAATAATGACTTGAATAAAAAAAAATTGTTTGTGTATTTCGAAAGTGTATTTATTAAGGGGTGAGGCCACAGTAGAATTTAAAAAAAAATCGATTTTTTCGCTAAAACGGTGCTTTATCATCATAAGAATAAGTTACTGTTAGATTTATAGCAAGAAAATGTTTTTATCACCGACTTTGAGCGTATAACGTATGGCCTGGCACGGCCATGGAGTATGTAAAACTTAAAACGCGTTTTTCTCGAAACAGTTTTTTCCAATTGGCGTGACAAACAACTTCAACAATTTTCACTCGATTTACTTCAAATTTAAAAGTTACGTGCCTAATTGCATTTCGCAGGGAAGTACGTACGAAATTTCTGATTAATCGAAAACTTTCCATTTTATGAGCAAATTTATAGGAAATTTTTCACTGAAAATAAACTTTTGAATAAAACAATATTTTTAAAATTCCGTACGTACTTCTCTAGGTATTCTAATGTAGATTGACGAGAATTTTTGTTTTTTGTTCTAGGTAAAAAATTGTTGATGCTAAATGTCACGCCGCGGAGCGCCTAAAAAAATATAACAAAAGAAAATATTAGTAGTCGGCCATTTTGAACATCGAAAAAAAATATATATATATATTTTCTAACACCCCCATGGAAATTTATGTATGTAAAATATATGCAGAAAATATATGCTACATATATATATATATATCGGTCGCATATATAGTGACGAAAAATAGAATAATACGTATATATTCAGTATATATGCACAAAATATATGACGCATATATGACCCATATATTTTCTATATTTTTTTCAGACCAAAAAAATATATGCTTCGTATAAACACTATATATGATGCATATATGAGGCATATACGACGCATATATTTTCGATATATTTTCAATCAATTTTTTTGTCAGAAAAATATATCAAAAATGTATGCGTCATATATGACTCATATATGTGTCATTTATGCGTCATATATGACGCATACATTTTTGTTACATATTCCTGACACGAAATATATGCTGTGTATAAACACTATTACAGTTAAACTTAATAAAACTTAAAACTTGAACTTAAAAAAACTTAAGGGGTTACCCTCACTTGCGATTTTGAAAAAATCGATTTTTTTTATTGCATTTTTTTTAAGTATAAGTATCTGAGAATAGATGGCTCTATGAGTATAGGAATAGATGACTCTATGTAAGTTTAGAAAAAAAAAAATATTTTCTTCGTGAAAACTGAAATTGAAACTTTAAACGCGTTTTTCTCAAAATGGCATTTCTGAAGTCGGTGACCAAGATTACTCGAACACTAATGAACCGATCTTCTTAAAATTTTGCAGGCTTATTTATTACATAAAAATGTAGTCTTTAATCGTTCGATTTTTTTTTCGAAAAAAATGGCCGTTTTATAGCCAAACAACGGCCGTTTTTTTTTTTCGTTAAAATCGAACCATTAACTTTGACTGTCCGCCATTTTGTGAAAAATGAATATTTTTTAAAATCCTTCGATTAAAGACTAGTTTATACTTATACTTGACTAAATGCATCCGCATTTTTTTTCAGATGATCCACTTCGCCGCAATGTTGGTCACCGCAAACCGTGTATATAAAAACATTATTTCATTGACGGCCATTTGCCACTAAACAATGTAATATTTTTCGATAAAAAAATTACTGAAAGTTCTTCAAGATGTGTTCTTTAAGATGGTATATTGATCGATTAAAAAAGTTTTGTAGTTTTCTTTAAAAAAATTCATGAACAAGGCCTTTTTTGCGCTACAAGTGGGGGTAACGCCTTAACTTACAAATGCTACATATATCATTGATATATGATACATTGATATACAGTACCACGCATATACATCTCATATATAAAAACGTTACGAAAATTAAAATTTGGCACATATATGGGTCATTCCATGTCAAATCGACAAATTTTTTACCTGACCCCCTTTGATTTCGCTGAAAATTTTCTATCTTTTTCTACCCCCCGAAAGTTATTTTTCAGAATTTTTTCAAATTTTTTTTTCCCGACTCAAAAAAAGTTATGAATTTTTGAAAAAAACCGCTCTTTTATTTTTAAATTGCCAGAACTTTTTCAAAAATTGACCGTTTGGGAACTTTTTTTTTTCAAAATTTTTGTTTTTAAATTTAGTTTTCGAAAAAAAATATGAAAAAATTTTCAGAATCCCAGATATATGAAATATTTTAGTTTTTTTGAAAAAACCGTAATTTTCTCAAAGTCCGACCGTTTTTTTTTTTTTTTTTTTGCTCTAAAAATACTTCAACTAATTCTGCAATGATCCCCGTTAATCAAAAGATGTGACGACAATCGCTTCTAATTTTTTTTCTTGATTATAAAAAAATTTTTGTTGAATTTTTGCTGATTTTATATAACTTTGTTATGAAATTTTTTTTATTTCCTCGTGAAACCTCAAAAGTTGAAAAATAAAATTTTATTGGAGAATTTCAAGTGATTATCGTCCAAGAAATTGTTATTTAAAAAAAAAAAAAATAATTTTTTTCTCTCATTGACGTTATTTTGTCATGTTTCAGTACCAAAATGACGTTAAGTTGTCATATTTCAGTACCAAAAAAAACGTCCATAAGAGTAAAAAAATAACGTCAATGAGAGAAAAAACTTATTTTTTTTTTTTAAATAACAATTTCTTGGACGATAATCACTTGAAATTCTCCAATAAAATTTTATTTTTTAACTTTTGAGGTTTCACGAGGAAATAAAAAAAATTTCATAACAAAGTTATATAAAATCAGCAAAAATTCAACAAAAATTTTTTTATAATCAAGAAAAAAAATTAGAAGCGGTTGTCGTCACATCTTTTGATTAACGGGGATCATTGCAGAATTAGTTGAAGTATTTTTAGAGCAAAAAAAAAAAAAAAAACGGTCGGACTTTGAGAAAATTACGGTTTTTTCAAAAAAACTAAAATATTTCATATATCTGGGATTCTGAAAATTTTTTCATATTTTTTTTCGAAAACTACATTTAAAAACAAAAATTTTGAAAAAAAAAAGTTCCCAAACGGTCAATTTTTGAAAAAGTTCTGGCAATTTAAAAATAAAAGAGCGGTTTTTTTCAAAAATTCATAACTTTTTTTGAGTCGGGAGAAAAAAATTTGAAAAAATTCTGAAAAATAACTTTCGGGGGGTAGAAAAAGATAGAAAATTTTCAGCGAAATCAAAGGGGGTCAGGTAAAAAATTTGTCGATTTGACATGGAATGACCCATATGCAACATATATTTTCAATATATGGCATACATTTCACATATATTACAATTATTAATAAAATAAATTTGCAGTATATTTTTGCGTATATAAATTTCCATGGGGGCAGCTTGATATTAATACTAATTAGATGTGTAAACGAAAAAAAAAATGGTTAAATTCGCACATGATTTTATACCCGTTACTGTGGCCTAACCCCTTAAGCGTAACAACTTTAATATAAATATCTGTACTATAAACCTATCAAAGAAGTTCATGAAAATAGCCTTTTTTAACGTCTAGAGTGAGAAGACCCCTTAATGAAACATTTCAGTAGCACATTTCATTAAGGTAGTCCTGTCGCTTCACACTAGTCATACCACTGATCATACTTGAGATTTGTAAAATTTATGTTTTTAACATGTGCAAAAAAAATTATAATAACCAAATTTTCCACGTGTAAACTGTTTAATGAATGTTCACATTGAATTAGAAAAATGAAAAAATAGTTATTCCAACGATTCGCGCAGTATTTTTAGGTTTGATATTTGTCAATATTGGTTCTATCTCCGTCTCTTTTTACTCAACCAGGCGAGTTTAACCTCCATGCTTTTCAACGTCGATCTGTCAAAACAATGTCAGGTGCGGGAAATATAAAGCATTGTATTCGGGCCACGACTGGTAAAAAGCGTGGAAAATTTGTGTCGGAGAAATGTGTCGGTTAAAAATGAAATATGTGTGGAAATTCGAATGAGTGAGATGAGGTTAGGACTACAGTCAGCTGTTGTCTTGCTGTCACGTCTCTTTGTCGTAGCAAGTGGTAATTAATCCAATACCGGAAGTTCAAATTAAACTTGATATTACGTAAAAATTAGGTCAATAAGCGTATTTTTTTCTGAGAGCACTCGATTACTACAAGTGTTGAGTATGTAAATCTGATTATTTTTAACAATCTGACGGATTCCCACAATTATATACACTTTTGTAGGGACCGGAAATTGGATTTTTGTATGTCGTCTCGGAATTCCTTCACAAAAATACGCAATTTCAATATTTCTTTTCTCTGTAATTAGGTCGATAAACGACCCCGAAATTTTACAGAGACGTTTATTAATATATTTGGTGAAGCTCAAAAAAAAAGTTATGAAAATCCTATGCATTGAAGCCTGGCCATAGGACTGTCCCCCCTTAAAAAATACATTCTTACGCGACAAAAACCCTGACAGTTGAGACTGCGTGAATAAACGAATGTGCAATAAACTAGTGATCTCTTATATCGACGATAAAATTTTTCCGAAGTTTGCAAGCGACTGATGTTCTGCACAAGTTGGCACGCGATCTTTCCCACATATGCAACTTCCTGCACGTATACGCGAGAAAACCGAAGCACACACGTGGGGAAGACAATGATCGTTGATTGCTCCAAGATTCGTGCAGCAAGGCCCGTTGATTATAAAGAAAAAAAAAAGAAAGACACTCGTCTCTCCGTACCTCGAAGACACACAGGCCATGTTACCGGGCTGAGTTGGCTCGCTGAACCATAGCTCTACACCGAGATTGAAATGAGTCCTCGACAGAGCCTCTTCGATCTTGTGGCCGTGAACGAGCACGTGAGCGCGAAAAACCACCGATGTGCCGAGGGTTATTTCCTCGTTACGATAGAGTATCTGAAATCTTTTGCTCGTACCCGGCGCTTCCATCGTGTCTAACGACCGTTTGTCTAAAAACACACGACGAAATATTAATTATCGTCGACTGCGTTCTAATACGACGAGCGTTGAGAAAAAATGATCAGGACATTGAATAAGTTCTCGCTGTTTTCCGACAGATGGCGTTACCGGAACTGCGTACGTGTAGTTTATAGGTTGTAACTAAGGTTAATTTGTTATTGACAATTATCTGACAACTTAAAAAATGCAGTTCTGAGATAAACGCTGCACAGCCGCCATTTTGAAATTAATCGCTTCAAAAAAATTGTTTTATACAGTCACTGATATGTACGATAAACACCCTTTTCTGTAATTTCGATTTATTTGGTAGTTTATCTGAAAAAAAAAATTCCCAAAGAGCCTATTTTTTCGGCCTCTAGAGTAGCCTAACCGCTTAACGTTCTTAAAATATTTCGCCTCAGTGGGTCATAGGAAAGGGAACGCTCTCCGAAGATTTCCGAGTAGAGCTTGAGGGATATTTTTTCAACCAATTCCGAGTCAGCGGCGTAGCGCAGTGGTCAGGCGCATTGCCTGTCGCACCGTTGCGAGTCTCACTGCTACCGTTTTAATTTGTTTCTTTTTTTAAATTTCTCGCGATGTTCAACTATTTATACTGCACTGTCCATAATTAATTTCAAGAATTTTCGAATTTTTCATTTTCATTTAAAACTTTAACTAATTATATAGATTAACTGCTTGGATATATTAAAATTCTACAACAAATAGTTGAACATCGCGAGAAAACCTCAAAAACCAATGCACCGATCTTATTGACATTTTGCACACTCCTTCACAGGATCGCACGAAGGTTTTTTTTTCGATTACGACTAATTTTACAAGGCTATACGTAGTGTAAATTGTACCAAAAATTGAACTATTTTGCATTCGACTCTGCGAAAAATTCAAATTTCAATTTAAAAAAAAATCCTTCGTTCAATCACGAGCTATACTTATCTACTAACAGAAAAAATTTGGTTTTTGATTTTCAGATAAAAATATCATGAGCTATTCTGACCACCACGAGGACACTTTTTTAGGGGTCTCCGGAAACCAGGTCCCACCGGCTGAATTTCCCAAATTTTTGGATGAAATTTTTTTTAACTATTGTTTAAATGTTGCTCTTTTATGTGCTTAACATTTTGAATAAAATAATTTGGATATTATATTTTTTTTTAATAGACAAAATATGCCTCTTGGCTTCGAGACCCACGTAACTCAGCCCTAACTTGCCCCACTTCTGTAGAATCACGTACTTGCCAAACTGGGGTTGATTCACATCCCAGCGACGAAAATTGTTGTAACAAATGAACTATTGAATATTTTTACTTGGAAATTTTGTCAGATCGTCTGAGGAGTTCACTTTAAAAGACCATGTAGGTTATTTAGCTGAAAATCAAAATTCACCCGTACTTGCCACACTTCTGTAGCTTACACACCAATACATTTTCGCGAAAGAAAAAAAGTGGGTGGGGTGTTTCGAGCCCCACAGTGGCAAGTAAGGATTAAGGGGCTGTACCAGTGTGACACTCTCAAAAAATCGATTTTTTTTGTCTTTTTCGACAATTTATACTTTCAAGAATACCCTGAAGTTTTGTAGTTTTCTTTTAAAAAATTCACGAAAAAGGCCTTTTTTGCGCTACAAGTGGGGGTAACGGCTTAATGCATATTTTTGATAAAATTCTCAAAAAAAGTTCGCGAAAATAGCCCCGAGCAGAAATTTGTTCAGGGTGAAATCCGGACCGGATCAGGCTGCCACAATAGCAAATCCGGGCCGGGTCAGGCAAATTTAGTCCGGCCCTGATCAGGGATGTAACGCTTTTGCAAATTCAGGTCCGGATCAGGCACCTTATCAGGCTCTGATCAGGCGCTTCATCAGGCCCGGATCAAGCAACTTATCTTGTTGCGGATTGCGAAATCTATGTATACTTATCCATGTGAGTCGGCAACGTTCAACATGTGGCAAGTAAAAAACGGAAACAATTAAAACATGCTCATTGGTATCTGTCGATCGGAAAATGGTGTGTTTGGATACGAGGAACAACGACACGGAAGGAAAGATCTGGGTGATGTCTCTTCTCCACTGATAACAGAAAAAAAATACGAGGTTCGTTTCGCATTAAATATATTACAAAATATAAAATTTAAGAGAATAAAAATACGTATATATTTAAAAAATGCATTTCTAGACTGACTGTATGGTTGTGCATTACAATCAATCGTAAAAAATTGATTAAATTGTTCTTCAAACTAATAGTAATCTCTATTTTATCATTTTATTGCCAATATTTTAGCTTGTCCGGCGCAAATCAGGGGTGCCTGGTCAGGGCGCCTTATTAATGCCTGATAAGGCTCCTATCCGGCGCAAATCAGGCGTGCCTGATCAGGGCGCCTTATTAATGCCCGATAAGGCTCCTATCCGGCGCAAATCAGGCGTGCCTGATCAGGACGTTTTATCAAACCCTGCTCAGGCCCCTGTCTGGCTCAAAGAAGGCGTGCCTGATCAGGGCGCCTTATTGATCCCTGATCCGGCCCTGATGGATCCTCAGGCAGCCTGATTAGATTTCTGCTCGGGGCCTTTTTTTCGTGGCTCCAAAGTGGACTGGCCCGTTAATTTTCACGAAAAGAAAAACAGCGAGAACTTGTTCAACGTCCGAATAGATGGCAGATACGTCGCTCACGGTTTCGAAATTGGTCGACTTCCACTTTGATGGGCAGTTTTGGTGACACCCTGAGAGCGGTTCGGATCTGATAGTACCTGGAGCGAGAAAAAACACCAAAAATTGCACGATTAATCGAGAAGGAGATTGGAGGAGAAAAAGGGGCAAATTGAGATGGAGGCTGACCCGCGTTGAAAAAGATCGACATTGTAAAACTTGCAGAGCTCGAGAGAGAACTCGATGGTGGCCTGTAAATCGCTCATCTCTCCACCTCCAACTTTTGGATGGGAAAGCCCTCGTGGTCCCAGATCCGTTTCTCTGACGTTCCGGCCCAACGGCCCTTTCCGCTTTCGCGTCCTCGTTCGCCTCCACCTTGGGAAACGATGCGTCGATCGGCTCTGAGATCGCCAGCCGAAAAACACCTAAGATTATATCAGCTCGACGCCGTCGAAATTTTTCCTCTCAGTTCCACGTCGCTCAGTTGGAAGTTTCGGGAATTCCGAAGATCTCATCGTTACGGCGACGATGCGGAGGAAGACTCCCGGGAGTGTGAAACACCGACGGCGACGATGAGGCTGCTCCCTCGTCCTCTTCTTCTTCCTCCGGCAGAGTGCGACGATATTTTTCTCGACTGCCGCTCGTCTCTTCCATCGTGAGCAGAATTTCGCATCATTTGCCTACCCCGATACTCTGTAGGGACAATTAAGCAAGACATTTATTTAAGGGGTCTTCTCACTTCAGAAACTGAAAAAGGCTATTTTCATGATTTTTTTTATAGGTTTATATTATAGATATCGATATATAATAAATATCTATAATAATATCATATATAATAATGTAAAAAATAACTTTCGAAATACATTTAAAAAATTATGTATTTATTTAAGGGGTTAGGCTACAGTAACGGGTATAAAGTCAGGTGCGAATTGAACAATTTTTTTTCGTGTGCAAAAGTGATTCACTTATTAAATTAATTACACATTTATTTAGTATGAATATCAAACTGTTAGAAAATATGTATATTTCTTTTTCGATATATATATTTCTTTTTCGACAATTTTTTACCTAGAACAAAAAACAATAATTCTCGTCAATCTACATTAGAATACCTAGAGAAGTACGTGCGGAATTTAAAAAATATTGTTTTATTCCAAAGTTGTAGGTATTTGGATTGAGTTGTAGGCATTTGAATGAATTTTAGGTGAAAAATTTCGTATAAAACTGCTCATAAAATAAAAAGTTTTCGATTCATCAGAAATTCCGTAGGTACTTCTCTGCGAAATGCAATTAGGAACATAACCTTTAAATTTGAAGTAAATCGAGTAAAAAATTGTTGAAGTTATTTGTCACGCCCATTTGAAAAAAGCTGTTCCGAGAAAAACGCGTTTAAAGTTTTAGGTACTCTATGGCCGTGCCAGAGGTGGGCTTACGTTACACGCTCAAAGTCAGTGAAAAAAAACTTTTTTCCTATAAAGCTAATAGTAACTCATTCGTATGATCGTAAAGTAGCGTTTTTGCGAGAAAAAAAATCGATTTTTTGGAAATTCTACTGTGGCCTTACCCCTTAAAATTAGTTAACATATATTAGGACTAGGTGACGGGTGGCATTCCACTTCACTTCAGGCATTCCAATGAGGCATTCCACTTCACTTCAGCCAGTAAAACAAAAAACACAAATAATTTTGAAAAATCGAGTTACTTTATTAAAAAAATATTCACCGTGTCGAATTTTTAAAAAAATGTCTGAGGTTTTTTTTTGTTCATTACCATTTTTTAACATTTTTCCATTCAAATGGCTGTATCTTTGGCAGAATTTGACGTATTTACATTCGTAAAAAACGAAAATGTGTGTATCTTTGTAGCCCTCTAGAGAAAAATAATTTAGATTTTATTGAGCAAGTCCAGCGTCTGTTTCAGGGCAAAATATGCACAAATATTTTTTTCTCATGGAAAGGCACTCGTTATTTTATTTTTTAATTTCCCCAAATTGTGATCACGAAAAACGGATTTTTGGTATTTTTTATATTATGGGATTCCTAAACACCGTGAAGTAACAGCTATTTTTAATATAAAATTTTTTTTATTAATACTCGATTGAAGAGTGTGGAGCACTCGCTGTATGTTTACCAGGTTTTTGAAATACATATGACATATATGTCATATGTATTGGAGCCTTGGAGTGCTCCACACTCTTCAATCGAATATTAATCAAAACAATTTTTTTAATAAAGATAGCTGTTACTTCACGGTGTTTAGGAATCCCATAATATAAAAAATACCAAAAATCCGTTTTTCGTATTCACAATTCGGGAAAATTTTAAAAAATAAAATAACGAGTGCCTTTCCTTAGAAAAAAAATTCATTGCATATTTTGGCCTGAAACGGACGTTCGACTTGCTCAATAAAATCTAAATTAATTTTTTTCTGGAGGGCTAGAAAAAGACGCACATTTTCGTTTTTTATGAATGTAAATACGTCAAATCCTGCCAAAGATACAGCCATTTGAATGGAAAAATGTTAAAAAATGGTAATCAACGAAAAAAAAACGTCAGAAATTTATAAAAAATTTCGACACTCGGTGAATATTTTTCAATAAAGTAACTCGATTTTTCAAAATTTTTTGTGAATTTTTTTTACTGGCTGAAGTGACGTGGAATGCCTCATATATATATATATATATATACACACACACACACACATATATATATATGTATATATATATTTATTTATTTATTTATATTTGTGGTGCTATGTGCATTATTTACAGTTGATCCGCGGAGTAAAGTAGGCGACGCCTTATATACCGTCAGGTGGCAGTACCCTCCCGCGAGAGCCACATCGCGCGTAGCCACCTAGCGGCCTTTCGGTGAACTACGAGTCTTTTCCCCCACGGTTCCACAACGGCCGTACGTGCGACGTTTTTTTTCTTTCTTCAACACGGCAACTACTCGTGAAAGACAGGATGCGAGCAGTTCTTCGTGGGTTTTATCGGCACCTGATAGAACTTCTCTTCCAGTTTACGTACACGAACGGGCTCTCGGGATTCTCATATCTCGATGCGTTCGAGAAACCCCTCCGAGTGTAGTATCGTTTAGATCCCCGATTACGGCGATTCCACTTTTTTCCTTCTGCTTTCCCTTTTTTTTATCTATTCGCTTCACTGCCTTCGCAACCCGCCGCGATATCTACATGGCTGATAATAAAGAATAAAGAAAGCCCTCATCGTCATCGGGAAATCGAGGGAGAGCTCGATCGATTCGCGCTCTTCGCAAGGGACGATGTCGAGGGAGAGAACGTCTCTCCGAGCGGTAAAAGAAAAAGAAATACAAACAATCGTGCTTTTGTTCCCTGTCCATGAGTATAGGGCGCACATTTGAGGAGCTATGCCCCTCTGGCACCTGGGAAAGCAGCCTAATCTGGACCATTTTCTACGGAAATATAGTGAATGGAGTTCCATAGAAGACTAGGTAGAAAAATACACAGGGGAATTCGAAAAAAATAAATAAATTTTGGCAAAAATGCTGCCACTTATGAAGTTTCATATTTAGATAAAAAGTTACTCGAAAAATGGTTCATAACCAAAAAAGGAGGCCTAAGGCCTTAAGCTTCCGGCCAGCTTGCAGAAAGCAGTTTTAAGGCGGCCCTCTAGTTTCTCAGGTCGAAAAAATCGATTTTTCTTCATAAATCACATCTACAACATGTGTAGAAAATGTGTGCCAAAGGATTTTTCGATATTCGAAGTGGATCACAAGTTACGGCCCTGGAACGGAGCAGGTATACGGAGCAGGTATACTTTCAAACGCGTTTTTCTCGAAACACCAATTTTCGAAAGGGTGACCACGATATTTCAGAAACTACTGCACCGATCTTGTTCAAATTTATACAGCATCTTTAATATGTTATAAGCCAGCGATTGAACTAGGATTATCATGATTGCTTCGATAGTTTTTTTTGTACGAGCGAAAAACTTAAGAAAAAATGAGTAAAAAATAGAATGTAATTTTCAAAAGTGTATAAAAAAGTCAATTTTTGTAATTTAGAATTCACTCTAGTTCAATCGCTAGTCTTAAATATGAAGATTAAAATGCCGTTTGGTTTTTTGATTTCAGATAAGCAGAACAGCCGCAATCTTGGTCACCGTCAAGCACCCCTTTTACTTGATGTCTTCCTGTCGGCCACTATAACTTTTATTCTATTATATATTTTGACTTCAAAAAATTTGTAAAGCTTATTTAAATGTTAATAAAGATTATGCAAAAACAACGAGATTGATTATTTCGATGCTTTGCCCGCAAAAAATTATTGAAAAAGCCGTAAAAAAACAGCCGAGAAACTAGAGGACCGCGTTAAGAAGAACATGTTCAATCTTTCACGTAGCATTGTTCAATAGAAATCTTTTACTGGAGTCTAGCCAGCAATTTCAGCGTCATACAATTGGCCTCGTAAATTGACATTCTCCTCCTTTCCTTCCTATTTGGCTGATTTGAAAGCCACCTCTTTTGTATCAACAGACAACGATCGCTCCGAAAAATTGATACGGAGATCGTCAGCCTCCGCGCAGAAATTGCAGCGTCCGGCCAGATTGTCATGTCTGATATCGCCGCCTTATGCTTGATAAACCATCGTTGCAGATGCATATATGGCTATAGGTGTAGCAATATCCGGAAATACTGTACCATGTGAAACAGATATTGGAGTCACAGACCGTTGCATTGACACTGTCGTTGCTGTTTTGAGGAAACTCACCTATGCAGCGACTAAAGAGAACATCTCTGTTCAGTCCCTCGTAGATTGGCTTGATTGCATCGAAAATATGTTATTGAAGCACTGACTTTTTTGAACGCTCATGCAAGGTCCCTTTAGATTTCTGCCACGAACACTACGAATATTCATCAGGTGGGGATTCTTTATGCTGCAAGAATTCGCGAAATAAACGCTTTTTGCTTGTAAAACTTATTGCGCCCCATTTCGAAAACCGTCAGGCATTAGTGGAGCCTAAAAAACTTTACGTACATGTGCCAGAGTCTAAGTCTGTCCGTCGCAGTCGAAATCTACTACACGAGACACCTACTAGCGATATCCATTGACAATATCAACTTTTTACTAATGTGACTGAAGGGGGGTCTGAGGCGACTCGATGAGCTGAAAAATCAAGCGGATGGATATTGGTCATTGTAGCCCATGGAGGAGAGAGATTAGTGTCAGCGAAAAAAAGTCGATCGACCGGTAAAACAGCTCAACAACCATTCATGACGACCAAAAATTCTATTTTTTTACATAATTTGCATCCGTGAGGGGTCTTCTCACTTTAGACGCTAAAAAAGGCTATTTTCATTTTTTTTTTTAGGTTTATATTATAGCCATTGATATAAAAGTTGTTACACTTAAGGGAGACTTTGCCCTTGAAAGCAGCGGGAGATGTTAGCGGCTCAACATGAGCAGCTAGAAAAAGAGGAGGGATACCTCTATGGACCAGGGATTGGCGATTAGCGGTAATTATAAACACATTTGTGTAAACACATTACAAAACTTTAAACGCGTTTTTCTCGAAATCACGTTTTTAAAAATGGCTGACATTCTCCTGACCGCTGTAATTAACATATCGACCTGAAATTTGGAGAGCATACTCAGAAAATATGTCTTCGCGGAATGACGGATCGTTTTTTCGATAGATACATTTTTGCATTTATTATTTATCTTTTTATGCGAAAAAAAACGCGAAAATTCGATTTTTTTTTAAATTGCCGCCATTTTCCGAAATTTGTACTAAACGAAAAACCCATCCGTCATTCCATGACCAAAGGGTCACAGATTGATAATATGCTTTGAATTTGTGTTTCAGATCAACAAAGAGGGGGCAGTGATGTCAGCCGTTTACCTCCCGCCATTTGAGGACCTGTTTTTGCGGAGCTGCAACGGCCGCCATTTTGTTTTTTTTAACGTTCTGTATATCATGAATAAAAGCAAGAAAAAAACCGCACTCAATAAGCTTTACTCGTTTCCTTTAAAAAAAATGTAAACACCTGAAATATGGCACTCCAAGGACAAAGTCTCCGTTAATAAGTACACTTTCGAAATAAATTAATTTTTTAATTTTATTTATTTAAGTCACTATTTGTAGACGAAAATGGTAGTTTAAAAAATGTCCTTGAAAATGGTTAGGTATGCGCTGTTGATGAAATCTCGGAGATGGATCATTCGAAACCAATAAATCATGTTTAGACCGTACTTCTCAAAGGGAAATAGGGTTTTTTTTTTATTTTTACTTTTTTTTAATTCATTTAATATTAAGCAACCTGCGAAGAAAATGGTTTTGGGCAGGCCGAAAACGACCCAGGTTCACGGATTGAGGGTTAATGACCATTTTTTTTGTATACGTCAGCACTTGTAGAATCAACCTCCCAAACCTCATTTTGATTGCTTTTATAGTATTTAAAAAAAAGTGCCCATAAAAAAGTCTCATTTTTCGGTGAGCCGTGTCATTTTCTATCTCGATTTTCGAATCATTTCGATGAGATGTAGCGTAATAGTTATTACGTTGTATGATTGCGATTGTATTGTAAATTTGATAGTATTTTTCGACCTTCAACAATCAAAGTATTATAAGACAATAGAGGGGTCTTATAATACGCTAAAAAAGACTATTTTCATGATTTTTTTATAAGTTTATATTATAGATATTGATATAAAAATTGTTACACTTAATAAATACACATTCGAAATACATTTAAGAAAATGTTTTATGAATTTATGTAACCCAAACAAACTTTAAACACGTTTTTCTCGAAATAACGTTTTTCGACGGCTTGTTGATAAAATCTTCAAAACTACTGAACCGATTCTTATGAAATTATAACCACATATTCTTTACAACTATAGCTATAGCGCATATCAAGGGTTTTTTTTCATTTTGATATTTACTTTTATTTGCCAAAAACGGTGAATAAAATGTTTTTTTTTGTTTTTTCGAAAAAAATTCACCATTTTGTTATTTTTGCATATATCAAAAATCGTATGATACGCGCTATAGCCATTAACGTACTGAATCTAAAACTGTTTCATTTTTTGTTTCGGATGATCCATCTCTGAGATTTCATAAACAGCGGAGACCTACAATTTTTTTAGGACATTTCTATAACTACCTTTTTCGTCTATAAATAGTGACTTAAGGGGGTATACCAGTGTGAACGCTGAAAGTTTGGGTGATTTTCGGGAATTTTTTGGAAGAAAACTTCTCATTTAAAGGTTTCGGAAAATTAAGAATATATTTGGCTATAATTGACCTATATTACATAATTTTTTCATGGAAAGATATTGAGATCCAAGCGACTCATGTGCTGCCTTCGGAGGCGCAAAAAAAAAAGTTCCTCCACTGCTGACATGATTCCGGCCAATTGAGTAGCTGAAACCGAAAAAGGAAAAAATGTCGTTAAACTGGAAGGTATTTCCTGTACAATGACGTAGGATTTGCGAAAAATATCAAAATCTAACAAAATGGCGTAGTTATGAAAAAAGTCTGTTTTCTTGCCTATAAAATGGTCGTTCTTTTCAATGCCAAATCGTCAATTTTCATCCAATCAAAAATATCCTACGTCATTGTAGAGTAAATATATTCAAGAGTACTCAGCTCAAATTTTAAGTCAATCGGATAATTGCTCTTTGAGTTACAATGTCAGCAAATTTGAAAAATCTCATTTCGAGAAAAACGCGCGTTTAAGTCGTTACCCCCACTTGTAGCGCAAAAAAAGGCCTTTTTCATGAATTTTTTTAAAGAAAACTACGAAACTTTTTTAATCGATCAATATACCATCTTAAAGAACACATCTTGAAGAACTTTCAGTAATTTTTTTATTGAAAAATATTACATTGTTTAGTGGCAAATGGCCGTCAATGAAATAATGTTTTTATATACACGGTTTGCGGTGACCAACATTGCGGGGAAGTGAATCATCTGAAAAAAAAAATGCGGATGGATTTAGTCAAATATAAGTATAAACTAGTCTTTAATCGAAGGATTTTAAAAAATATTCATTTTTCACAAAATGGCGGACAGTCAAAGTTAATGGTCCGATTTTAACGAAAAAAAAGAACGATTAAAGACTACATTTTTATGTATTAAATAGGCCTGCAAAATTTCAAGAAGATCGGTTCATTAGTGTTCGAGTAATCTTGGTCACCGACTTCAGAAATGCCATTTTGAGAAAAACGCGTTTAAAGTTTCAATTTCAGTTTACACGAGGAAAATATTTTTTTTTGCAAACTTACATAGAGTCATCTATTCCGGGCCCATACAGAAGTATGGGCTCGGATACTTATTCTTAAAAAAAATGCAATAAAAAAAATCGATTTTTCCAAAATCGCAAGTGGGGGTAACCCCTTAAAGATTTAACTATCGATTTTTGCAAGATAAAATGATATTGATATAAATGATATAAATGATAATGATATTCTTGAAAGTATAAACTGTCGAAAAGGGCAAAAAAAATCGATTTTTTGAAAGTGTCACACCTTAAAGAGTGATATACACCTAGATGGTCGAACAACAAAATTTAGAGGCTATGAACATTCCGTCGACCGTAGAAGACCTACACTATGGGCCTGGTATCGATGATTCCATGTAAGTTGACAAATTTCATGATTTATTCGTTACCAAATTTTCAAACGCGTTTTCTCAAAACCACGTTTTTCAAATCGGTACCCAAAATTTCTCAAAAACCAGTGAACCGATTGCCTTGAGGTTTTTTGTGGTTATTCTATACACCATTATCTAGTACTTGTCATAGGATTTTTTTTCCGTTACTTAGTTTTTGTTTTATAGGCAAAATAATAACTAATTTTTGGCCCAAAAATCACTATTTATGTTCAAACGTCCGCCATTTTGTCATAAATCGATATTTTCAAAATCGGCTTCGACAAGTACTAGATTATAGTATCTAATTTAATCATCTTTTTGGTTTTTTTTTTCAGATGATTTTTGAAAAAACGCCAGTGGATACCGTATACGCAGATTTTTTTACGACGCTCCAAGGATCATACAATATCCTTGTATATTTTATATATTTTCAAATAAAGAAAATTAAACATATTTTTGAATGTATATACATTTAGATAATTAAAACCCCAATCCGAAATTTCAAATAGTTTTCCTTGAAAAAATTCACAAAAATGACCTTTTTTCCGGCTCCTAGGTGTATATCTCCCCTTAAATAAATAATTTTTTTTTAATGCATTTCGAAAGTGTATTTATTATGTTTAACACCATTTATATCAATATCGATAATATTAACCTATCAAAAAAATTACGAAAACAGCCTTTTTATCGTCTAAAGTGAGAAGACCCCTTAAAAAATAGTTGCCCATTATCTCGGTACAGGATTCGGTCAGGTGTTCCAATTGCATATTTTGTGACACGAAGTACGGACGCTCGTACTCTAGAGTGTCCCTGATAGACAATTTCAAACGCGAAAGAAGCGCCCCCGGGGTCCCTAGTTCACGTAATAAATAGATAGCGAGGGAGGGCGGTGAGATGAAAATTTTCCAATATATGCACTTAATATGGTCGGGGATGATCCGTCCATCGTGGGGTGGAAATGGAAATTTCGCACATGGATTATTCTCATACATACTTGTCTATGTATATGTGTGTAGTATAGCCAGAGAGCGATATGGGAAAACGTGTTTCTCATTCGTCTCCCAAACTTTCGATCGCTCTCTCGTATACCTGCATAAAAATCCGATGTATTTGATCAGCCGTCTAGACGCCCCTTGCTGCTCTCATATCCGGCGGGAAATGCGTAAACCCTGCAAGCGGCCATCGAGAAATTGTTTTTCGTTTTTGCGAAGCTCCCAAACCTCACCACGGATACTCGACAGAGATTAATGTAATTATCGCTGAATGGCAGAGTTCGTAGGCTGTGCACCCTATTTGACATTCTAATCGATCAGACGCCAATATCCGTCGCAATTCCGACATTTTACGGGGTCAATTTTCCAGCCCATCCCCAAGTCTTTGTTTTCGTCCCGCATCACCCGAGGATTATTCAAATTTCGCGAGGCTGTACGATGATAATTTTATTCGCCTTTATAATCGATATTGCGGAAGAAGGTTTTTCGAGAGGGGTCAAAAGCATCAACGGCGACGTATCAAGGGATTGAAAATAGTTCGCGTCGCGAATTCAGGCTGCGCGCGTGTATCGATCACAAATCGAATCTCATTCTTCGATTGAGGTTACGTTCGAGCGCCTGTGCTCTCTCGGTGGCTGTGCAACGCGGAAGATTCGTATACACAGCATATTACTATATATATATATATATATATATATATATATATATATATATATATATATATATATATATATATGTGTGTATATATATGTATATATATGTATGTATGTATATGTATATGTATATGTATATGTATATGTATATGTATATGTGTGTGTGTGTGTGTGTGTGTGTGTGTGTATATAGCGGGTGTCCCAATTTAATCTTACACCTGATTTATCCCGAAAAATACTGCTCCGATCAAGTAAGTATTGAGTATAATCAAACTTTTAAGGTTCAAAAAGATCTTTTTTGGTCCCAATTTCAAAATGGCGACGTTAAGAGGTCTTCTCACTTTAAACGCTAAAAAACGGCCATTTTAATTATTTTTTTTATAGGCTTATATTATAGATATTGATAGAAAAGTTGTTACACTTAATAAATACACTTTCGAAATACATTAAAATTTTGTTTATGTATTTATGTAACCCAAACAAACTTTAAACGCGTTTTTCTCGAAACAACATTTTTCGACAGCTTGTTGATAAAATCTTTGAAATTTTAACCACATATTCTTTACAACTATAGCTATAGTGCATATCAAGGATTTTTTTAAATTCAGATATTTACTATTTTTTTGCCAAAAACGGTGAAAAAAACACGTTTTTTTTTTAATGTCCGCCATTTTGTTATTTTTGCATGTATCAAAAATCGTATGATAAGCGCTATAGCCATTAACATACTGAATTGAAAACCGTTCGATTTTTTTGTTTCGGATGACCCATTTCCGAGATTTCATCAACAGCGCAGACCTACCATTTTTAGGACATTTTTTTAACTACCATTTTCGTATATAAATAGTTATTTAAATAAATAATTTTTTTTAATGTATTTTGAAAGGGTATTTATTGAGTGTAACAAGTTTTATATCAATATCTATAATATAAACCTGTCAAAAAAATTCACGACATTAGCCTTTTTTTCAACGTTTAAAGTGAGAAGACCCCTTAAGATGGCCAACATGTTTTTTTAAAATGGAATCATGAATTTTTTTCACCAAAACATTTATTTGGTTAAAACTAACAACGTTTTCAGGAAAAGTTTTTTCATTACGTTCATAATTTTTAGGCTAGAATACCATTTTTTAGCTGAAACTCACGCGCCACAGAGACCTAATCCTTGTTTGGGTTATCGAACAAATCCAAACAAACCCACACTTACACTAGGGATGTTGAAGACTTTACCTCCTTGTGGTACATTCTGAATAGCTCTAAAATAGCAGAATATGGGATTCTAATTAAAAAATTATGAACGTTTCAAAAAACTTTTTCTACAAAAGTTGTTAGTTTTGACCTGATAAATGTTTTGGTGAAAACAAATTCATGATGCCATTTAAAAAAAAAACATGTCAGCCATCCTAACGTCGCCATTTTGCATTTTGGAACAAAAAAGATTTTTTTAACGTCCCTCTTTGAATCCCAAAACTTTTATTATACTCTATATTTAATCGAAGCAGTATTTTTCGAGATAAATCGGGTGTAAGAGTCAAATGGGACACTCGGTATATGTATATTGAAATTCACCAGCTGGTGTGTAATTTCAGGTCACAATCGTCGCTAACTCCGGGGTAGAGAAGAGTAGAGAGGGAGGACGCCTGAGGATTCGGCAAGATCGAAGCGGCTCTCAGTGCCGAGACGGAAACACACTCCCAACTGACACAAATTCTGAAATAGCTCCCAAAGCTATGCTCGTTTCTCGCTCCTCTCTCCTCGTGTCTTCTTTCGAGTAAATAGTTGTGCCGTGACGAATGGATCGCAAAAAATTGTACACGCAACAAAGAGCGAAATTTGCAGCTGTATTCATAGGTGTTCCTTGAGGAGTAAGAATTCCTTGTTCCTTATTTCGCTTTTCATAAAATTTCCTTAACTGAATAAGGATCCTTATTGTCTTACTGCAAGGGTACTTTCGAAGTTCCTTAAGAGTATGTAGAACATCAACATAACCTCACAAATTTATGCAGAAAATTCTTTGTCATGTACTGAATGCACCTTCCAAAGTCTAAATCGATCGTCTACATCGTTTCTATACAATCTACAATTGAACAAAAAAACACGTTTTAACATAGGGAGATGCCTAAGATCGTCGCTGAATTACAGTTTTAAGCACGAAGTAGTGTGAAAAAATGTTAAAATGTTATGAAAAACTGTGAAATCACCAGTTTTGCCAGTTTAGTACAACTGTACTAAATCTGGTACGGTTTCAAAGTGTTTAGAACGTCAGTGCGCCTTTCGTTAATCCATTACGGTTTTCATTATTTCAGTACCCTCGTGAGAAAAAACTCAAGCATTGATGAAAACCCTAGTTCATGCTCAATGGGAAAAGTAAACTCCTGCGCCCTCTGGACATTGTTGCCGTCGTTAAATTTAAAGTGACCGCTAATTTAGTACGAAAATTCAAAATGTGTTACAATTTGGCGCTGCCGTCTAGGCTTCATAAAAGACTTCACTCGAACGGTATACAGAACAGGACCGAACATAACCTCTGAAAGTTTGTTTAGAAGTAGCGTGTATAATGGACAATTTTTTAACAGTTGAGATAATGATTCTGAGGACGAATATCCAGCGGAAAGAAATCAACCGCGACTGGCGAAAAAGTACGTTTAAGATTTGGCAATCCCCATCGAATTTTACGAAGAAGGTACTTTTCGAAAACGGTACAGACTTAATAAAAGTGCTCCGGTTGACATTCTAATACCATTAGTTAAATCTCGTTGAACTATATTTAACAAACGTGGTCTACCAACTTTTCCGTTAAGGGGTTACCCCCACTTGCGATTTTGAAAAAATCGATTTTTTTTATTGCATTTTTTTGAAGTATAAGTATCCGGGCCCATACTTCTGTATGGGCCCGGAATAGATGACTCTATGTAAGTTTACAAAAAAAATATTTTCTTCGTGTAAACTGAAATTGAAACTTTAAACGCGTTTTTCTCAAAATGGCATTTCTGAAGTCGGTGACCAAGATTACTCGAACACTAATAAACCGATCTTCTTGAAATTTTGCAGGCTTATTTAATACATAAAAATGTAGTCTTTAATCGTTCGATTTGTTTTTTCGAAAAAAAAATGGCCGTTTTATAGCCAAAAAACGGCCGTTTTTTTTCGTTAAAATCGAACCATTAACTTTGACTGTCCGCCATTTTGTGAAAAATGAATATTTTTTTTAATCCTTCGATTAAAGACTAGTTTATACTTATATTTGACTAAATCCATCCGCATTTTTTTTTTCAGATGATCCACTTCGCCACAATGTTGGTCACCGCAAACCGTGTATATAAAAACATTATTTCATTGACGGCCATTTGCCACTAAACAATGTAATATTTTTCAATAAAAAATTACTGAAAGTTCTTCAAGATGTGTTCTTTAAGATGGTATATTGATCGATTAAAAAAGTTTTGTAGTTTTCTTTAAAAAAATTCATGAAAAAGGCCTTTTTTTGCGCTACAAGTGGGGGTAACGCCTTAATGCAGCTTCTGAATCTGAAATGAGATGTCCTGAGAACAGCTTTTCTCTATCTGAATAATGGATACTCGTTTGTTTTTTCATTATTAGCATATATTAAACGCTACGCAAACTCTACCGTATACGTTCGTAAGTCCAGGTGTTTTCAATAGTGTCCCTAAAACAATATGGCTGCACGCGAGATCTGCCTGAAATCAGTTCCTTGTGTTCCCGCAGGCAGCCCCCTGACACTGGCCTACTATTCCTATACGATAAACGGAAACGCGTTTTGTCCCAGCTTTTTAGTTCTTGAAATGGCCACTACCTAGCGTTGGCTGTTATGAGACAGCCTTCGGCTCTAAATACTCCACCAGCTGAACAATTCGATACTTTCGTGGCTTTCGTGCTGTTATCGTTATTCCGATGTTATTTGTTGTGTTAAAGTGGTAAAGTGAACGAACGTTGTGAAAATGTATGAAAGAATTTTATTCCAAAGTGAAGTGACTTTTATTCATGTAAAATATTCGAAACACCGGTGCAACATACATATATATGCGTGCCTGTCACACGGCTACTAGCGCGACAGTGCGGCGCGGACCTTTTGCGAACAGCATTTATCTACCAGTGTCAGCCCCCTGACCGCAGGTTACTAAGAGTCCCGAAAATGGGCCATCCTTCTCAAAGGAAGGTTCGAGATCGGTCTATAAAGCTGCGACGACTTTAAGGGGCTATACCCCTTGACACTTTCAAAAAATCAACTTTTTTTAAACTGTGCCTTTTTCGACAGTTTATACTTTCAAGAATATAATTATTATTTATATCATTTATATCGATATTATTTTATCTTGCAAAAATCGATAGTTCAATTTTTAAACGCGTTTTTCTCGAAACGAGATTTTTCAAATTTGCTGACATTGTAGCTCAAAGAGCAATTAGCCGATTGTCTTGAAATTTGAACTGAGTACTCTTGAATATATTTACTCTACAATGACGTAGGATATTTTTGATTAGATGAACATTGACGATATGGTATTGAAAAAAACGACAATTTTATAGGCAAGAAAACAGACTTTTTTCATAACTACGCCATTTTGTTAGATTTTGATATTTTTCGAAAATCCTATGTCATTGTACAGGAAATACCTTCCAGTTTAACGACACTTTTTCCTTTTTCGGTTTCAGCTACTCAATCGGCCGGAATCATGTCAGCAGTGGAAGAATTTTTTTTTGTGCCTCCGAAGGCAGCGGATAAGTCGCTTGGATCTCAATATTTTTCTATGAAAAAATTATGTAATATAGGTCAAATATAGCCAAATATATTCTTAATTTTCCGAAACATTTAATTGAGTACTCTTCTTCCAAAAAATTCCCGACAATCGCCCAAATTTTCAGCGTTCACACTGGTATAGCCCCTTAAAAGCCGAAAGACTATCTCTCCATTTCCACATTTCCGGTATTCTTACTCGTGATTTTTGTTTTTTACATAGATGTACGCGATTGATACGTGTTTCTCTTGGTACTTCCAGTATTTCCCTTGAGGCCTTTTTGTTCGCATCGTCGGCAAAGAAAACCCTAGATGTGAGATGGGTAGGATTGGGAAAAAACTACAACCGCCTATTTCTTTCCCTATGGATTGAGAAGAGCCTTTGTGGAGGTTAGAGTCCAGGAGTCCACGCCCCGTACTGGCGTCGATATTAAAGTGAAGCTTCACATTTTAAGTGTGCGATTATCGACTATTATGTAAATTTTATTTTAAAAAAGATCATTCCGAACAACACTTTTTTGTTTGTTTCTCGCAATTCTCACAATTTACGAGAATTCATGTATATTTGGTAGGGGAGGAGCACCATAGATCGTACAGTTGCTTAATATCCGACAGTGAACTCGAATTTTCCTATAAGGACATCTGTTTTCGATTTTATTCACTAATAACTAGTCGTAAGATGTCGCCACTGCAAAACTGTTGGTTTTGCAGTAGCGACAAAAATATCACAACAGTGAACTGATGTTACTTTTCGCCACCGTTAAAAAGTATTTTTCGTGTAAAAATTGTTGTTTTCATTGAGGTACGTCGAAATAATTTAGGTTATTGTTATTTTTTATGTTTTGGTAAAAAATAATGAAAAAGGTATTGGGTATTTATTTTACCCAATAAATATATAATGTTCGCAAAAATAGCAATATGTCCAAAAATATTCGGCCATGTCAAATCTTAATATCGGATACTTAATCGAGCCTAATATTGATATTGGGATTGATGGATATCCGTCTGTGCCGAAATATTCCTATCTAATCAAAGATTAACTTACAAAGACTGATTGTTTGATAATAATTACAAAGTAAAAACAATAAACGTTTTGTTTTATTTTATATAAAAATCGTCCCTAAATATCAGATATGAGAAAAATGGAGTTTGGACCCTTATATCGGATATCCAATTTAGGCAACCCCTTTAAAAACCATGATTTCTGTCTTTTTTTGAAAAACATAACTCAAAATATTCAAATACAATGTATCAAATAATGATTAGCATCTTGTTCTGTTGAGTGTTGGAATTAATTCGGAGCGTTTTACAAGAGATGTCGTAGGTAGTTCAGTATTTCGTTGTTACCGACAGTAATGTATTCATCGTGGAACAGCTATCATTGAATATCATTTGCTGTACATAACCTCTTTTTGAATCGTAAATAACAACACTTTAGAATTTGTCTGAATATGTCAACATTTGTGCCGAATAAAGTGTTTTTGCGGGGAGTTTTACTTTCCGCCTTTTTCCCGGTGTTTTGCATCGAATTGTCACTGGTGATGAAAAATGGATCCATTACGACAATATGAAGCGCAGAAAGTCATGGGTTGAGCCCGGCCAACCATCAACATCAGTGGCAAAGCCATGGGTCTAAGCTCCTGCTCTGTATTTGGTGGGATCAGAGGGCTGTGATTTATTATGAACTGCTGAAACCGAATGAAACCATAACTGGGGATCGCTACCGACTGCAATTGATGCACTTGAGCCGTGCATTGAACTTGAAAATGGGTCGATTCGTGAATTGCATCTAAAGACGAGGCGTTCTTCCGAAACGGTATTCGTACCCTGCCCAAAAGATGGTCAAAAGTAGTAGAAAGCGAGAGGCAATACCCCATATAGGGTCGCCTGTCGTAACAAAAATGCCAGCATTCAGCCATTAAACGGTTTGCTGATAATCGGCCAATAATTCGTCGACCAGCATTGGGGTACTGTAGGCGGATGAACGGCTTGCCAGATCTATGCCAGCCATTCGTGGGCCAATACTATCGCACCGATAATATGGCGATCAGCATTGGGGTATCGTAGGCGGATGAACGGCTTGCCAGTTCTATTCCAGCCATTGATGGTTTGTTTTTGGGCGTTTTGCAAATGCAGGTCGTTAAACTGTAACAGGTGAAAACAAGGGATAAGGTTTCGAAAAGCATATCCCACTGATGAAGCTGAAATTTTGCACCGACCTTCTTTTCAATATTTTAAGAGAACCTTTAAAAGGATATTGGCGACTAGCAATAGTTTTCGATATATCGTGTATTGAAAGTTATTTATTGTACTGCGCTTCTACTGTATTAAATAAACCCAAACAAACCCATCCCACGTGGCAAGTGATATGCACATACGGGCGAGCACTGTTTGCCAGGAAGCAGCGCGGCCGGGGGAGTGGGGGGTATCTATCGGATATATAGATATACTCGTATGGTGTGAAATAATAAACTTTACAATGCGATATATCGAAAACTATTGCTAGTCGTCAAAAATCCGTTAACGGTTTCTCTTAGGATAATGAGAGGAAGTTCGGTGCAAAATGTCAGCTCGATCAGAGGAGTACGCTTTTCGGAACTTCACCCAAAACGACGAGTTATTTTTACAGCCTAAATGGACCAAAAAAATTGACGATAAACTTTAATGTCACGAATAAATTTATCGGCATAAAAGTAAGGAACGAACGAACGATGGATTCTGTGTTAGAATGGCTAAGTGGGTAGGGCGCTCGACACTAGAACGAAAGGCGCAGGTTCGATCCCGATGAAAGGTGAAAACTTGAACAATGCAGAAAGCGTTTTTAATGCAATTATTCTATGTACATGGACATAAGTGAAGCACAAGAAAACAAAAAAGATACTACTAGAATTTTTATATTTATAATTTGTCAATTTTTTGTTTTTCATTTCCGGCAGCCGTTGCTGGGCCAATATGGGCGTATGATAGTTGACCAAGTCTTAGCAGCCATTCATGGTTTACCATTACCAACCATGCATGGTGCGGATCTGGCCCGTTTACATAGCCATTACCGCGCCATCGTTTGTTCTCTGGCAACCAGTCGTGGGCCATTACTGTGCCGATTGTAAAACCCTATTTGAGACTTTCATTAATGTATTTTTTTATTTTCATTCAAAATAAATATTTTTTAAAATAAAAAAAACCCTTCGAATTAATTCCATGTTCTAATATATGACAAGTAGATCATAAAATCGTGAAATTTGAAGGTCTTAGTAACTGTTTTCTTTTTTTTTTCAATTTCAAACAAAACTATCCGAAATATGGTGCCTCTCCCCTGTACACTGGGCGATAGACCCATTGTGCAGGGGAGGGCAAGGGCGGGTGCAGTCGTAGAGCTCGAATATTCCGAGGGTCGAGGAGGGCGTCGTGCGCGACAACCTTTTATTTCAGCGCGGGGTCGCGAAACTTAGCCACGTGACCTTTTGCCCGGGGTAGCGAACTAGAAATTCACGATAGATATATACGCTGAGGCTTCAATCGGCCCGTCTCTCCTCGTCACCGTTGCCAACTGTATGGCGCGGATCGGGAGCTGTAAATTTTCGCAGCGGGCATTTGTCTCGGGAGAAAAGCGACGTGGAAGATGCGCGTATCGCAAATAATCGTAATAAACAGAGCGGAAGAACGCGGATGAGAAAAGATCGAAAGGACGCGAAGCATAATATAGAAGTGACGAGAAAAGCGTGATGAAAAGAGGAGAGGGAGAGAGAAGCGTGCAAGGAAAATGGACGGAGACTCCATCGATAACTCTCCGGTATCTTGCAAATTGCAACTTCCGGTCACGGAAGTTTCGGATGCGCTTCGCCGGTTTCGGTGCACCGGAGAGAGACGAAGCGAGATGAAGAAAGGGGGGGGGGGCATTTTTTTTCTACTGTTCATCGTTCTTCACAAAGAAGTGGATGCTCTTCTACTTTCGTTGATGACTTCCGGTCTCGGCTGTACGCGAAGACGAGTGCCCGGATTTCTTTTCTTTATAAAGTGATGCATCAAGTAGTTGGCGGTACTTGTACATACTCGTGCACGTTCAGCTGTACGTTCGTTTCGTCGATCGTATTTGGGTTATCACGACCCTTCCGGCCGTTTCGTCTTCCTCCATGTCTGTCCGTCTAGCTTCCTCTATGGACACGTCTTTTCAGGTACTCGCCGAGGGCGCCTCGAGTGTATTCGTACCCCGAGTAGGCGGAACAGTCGGGTGACCCGGGGAGAAGGGACAGAGGGCGCGGTAACCCGCGGGCTCCTCGAGAGGGAGCGAACGTCTCGGCTATCCATCACCCTCGTCGACGTCGTTGTCGTTGTGCCGAGGCTTCCACGGCAATCTGCCTGTAAGTCGCATCTAAAGGGCCATTCGTTGACGAAAAAGTGGCCCAGTGACGTGGGATTTTCGAACCAGCGTTCACAGCGATTTTTTTCAAGCATATGTGATTAATTATAGTGTTATTTTAAATAACAATAAATAATTGTGCAGGCCGTCGATTCTACCAGGTGTGTAAGTATGAAACCGGAATTTTTGTACAGAAAAAACACGTTTATTGTAATGATATGATACAAAGTAACTTATTCAAAGTATTGTCCGTCGCTATCTATACATTTTTCCCATCTTTCTGGCAATTTGTGGATTCCGCGCCAAAAGAACTGTTGCTCTTTTGAGGCAAACCAGTCATCGAGCCATTTTCGTACATCTTCGTAAGAAGTAAAGCGCTGCTCAGCAAGTGCGTGTCCCATCGATGCAAACAAGTAGTAATCGGATGGGGCAAGGTCCGGTGAGTAAGGCGCGTGCTGAAGAATCTCCCAACGGAACGACTCTATCGTTTCCTGGACCTGTTTTGCTTTGTGTGCTGGTGCATTGTCATGCAGCAAAATCACCTTGTGTTGTCTTTGTTGGTATTCTGGTCGTTTTTCACGCAAAACTCGATCCAAATCGGTCATTTGTTGTCGGTAGCGTTGAGTATTGACAGTTTCCCCAGGTTTCAGCAGCTCGTAGTAGATGACGCCCTTCTGATCCTACCAAACACACAGCATTGTCTTTCGTCCGTAGCGGTTTGGTCTTGCCGTCGATGTTGATGGTTCACCCGGAGTAACCCATGACTTTTTGCGGTTAGGATTCTCGAAATATATCCACTTTTCATCACCAGTCACAATTCGATGGAGAAATTACTTTCTTTTGAACCTGGCGAGCAGCATTTCGCATGATGTTTTGCGGTTTTCCTGCTGTCTTTCGTTGAGTTCATGTGGAACCCATTTCCCCACCTTTTGTATCTTTCCCATGGCTTTCAACCGAAGGGAGATGGCTTCTCGGGTCACCTTTAACTGATCCGCCAGTTGTTGTTGTGTTTGAGCGTCGTCTTCGTCCAACAAGGCTTGCAGGTCAGCGTCTTCAAACTTTTTCGGTGGTCTTCCACGTTCTTCGTTCCTCACGTCAAAATCGCCACTTTTGAACCGTTTGAACCACTCGAAACACTGTGTTTTACCGAGAGCATGCTCACCAAACGCCTCCACAAGCATTCGATGCGATTCGGCTGCGGTTTTCTTCAGATGAAAACAGAAAAGTAGTGCTGTCCGCAAATCGTAATTTGTTGACACAAAACTCAACATGTTTATCTCTAATAAACTAATGCTACTGAATGAAACTCGTGTTATTGTGAGTTGGAAATCTTTGTCGGATATCAATACAATAACAAGACACCGCTGACGTGATGTGTCGGTAACTGCATCGACATCTAGCGCCACCTATGGGCAAATTCCGGTTTCATACTTACACACCTGGTATATAACCCAGGTAGGAAATCAAAAGGCTGACGATGAAAACAAGTTTGTGCGAGCCTTGTTTCACCGAGCCTGAGGGAGACAGACCTGGCCCAGGTTTCATTGCATCGTTTGGAGCAGCCTGGAACCAAGACTGGCTGCTTAGCCTAAACTTAGGGTTATTTCAAGCTTCATTCAGCCGGTGAATTTTGAGGCTGATAAATCAAGGCTGAATTCAGGTTTGTTTCAGGTTGTGATAAAATAAAATAAGTTTAAAATAATATTTTTTCTGTACTTTTATGAAAAAAAAAAATTAGCAATAAATTTGCCGGGTGCGAAGGCACGAAAAACGAAAGCGAAGGAGGCAGCTCAGAACATTTAAACATATGCTCTTATCGATATTTATGAGGTACACAAAAAAGTATATACGAAAATAAAAGTACGCAATAAAATAAAGTTTTGTTTTTTTAAATATTTTTTATATATATTTTGTAACAAATAATATAACAAATAATAAATATATATAACAAATCAAATGAATTCTTTACAAATTTATTAAATTTACCCCAATGTAGAATATAGAAAACTAAAAACAGGCCTCATATAGCCTCGGGAAGAGTTTGGGAAAAGCCTGGTCATAAATGCTCGTGAAGGCTTCATTAAGGCTCGTTTTGAGCCTTGTTGTTTCGTCGTTTCAGGCTTAGTACCGGCTTTTCTACCAACCTTTGGTCAAGCCTGTGTGCAAGAGCCTGAAACCGCGTTATCATTCAGAGGTTCAGCTAGGCCTGGAATCAGACTGGTGCTCAGCCTGAATTAAAAAATGTGAGCCTTGTTTCAGAGCTTGGCGAACCCTTTTTTCATCGTCAATTCCTACCTGGGAAATCAAAGTAGACATCGAATGATGCCTTTTTGTTTGGTTTTCGTTACCATGACATGGCGTGGTTTATTCGAAACGTATTCGTAGGTCTAAGGGCTTGAACCTTTTCAGTCTGGTGACCACTAAATTCCTATTAAGGGGTTAGGCCACTCTAGAATTTTCCAAAAATCAATTGTTTAATGGTCCCCTAGGACCTCAAAGATGATGTGTCAAAAGATTATGGCCGGGAAATATCTCTAAGTACTCGGTTTTCGAATTTTAGTACAAGGCCACCTGGTCCGCAGCGAGACTACTCAACACTGCAAACGCGTTTATCTCAAAACTGCATTTTTTAAGTTGGCCGGAAACATAACTCAGACAATTTTTAACCGATTCACTTGAAATATTAAATATATCTTGATAAATACATTGTCTATGGAAGTACGTAGGATTTTTTTCTTCATATTATATGGTTCATTTGTTATTAACAATTATCTGACGATTTTTTAGGCAAATTTTGCACTTTCCACTTTAGAAGTGCGCCATTTGGCCGAAAATCAATATATCGAAAAAATTCTACGTACTTCTATAGCAGTTATTATATATAATCGAAAAAAAATCATTGGCTCATTATAATTCAAATAATTACAGGAGCTGTTTGCCCGGCCGTGGACCGTGGAAAAACGGAGACGTCATCGCAAAAACGCTGCACAGCTGCTATTTTGAAATGAATCGTTTCAAAAAAAATAATTGTATATAGTCACTAATATGTATGATAACGAGCCTTTTTGTAATCTCGATTTATTTGGTAGTTTTTCTGAGGAAAAAACCCCAAAAAGCCTATTTTTTCGGCCTCTAGAGTGGCCTGCCCTCTAGCTCGAGTCTAACAAGGAACATCACTTAAGTGTCCGCCGTCGATTTAGTTGAAACTCATATATGCAATAAAAGGTTGAAAACGATTAAAGGCGTATTTTGTTTATCGGCGAAAAAATGGTTTTAAGTGGGAATCTACCCATCCAAGATAAACGTGTCAACACTTAATTTAATTTTTCTTCAATACTTCTATAGTGGATTTTTCATGGTTTTACATTAGAAGAATTTTGGTTTTTTCTTTCATTCGGATAGGTGGACTGATGTGGGTGAAACTGCAAAAGCACCGCTCGATACGCCTGTCTTTGAAGGGTGGTTTTCCCAACTTAAAATCGGGTTTCCGCCGATAAAAAATACATGTCCAACAGCTTACAATTCTCTATAACATATATGAGTGTCAACAGCATCGAAGGCGCGCTCTTAAGTTCCTTGTAAGTACTCGGGCTCAACACCCCCCTCGCCCCTTCGATTTACACGGAAAGTGCGCTTGCTATGTTCAGATTTGAGTAGTTCACTGAATAATGAATGTTTGCTAAATCCGGTTAAAGTTTCTTAAAACTGCACTTCACAGCTTCGAAAAGGTTTGGTCAGAATCTCAATATCGGCACTTTAAATGGTCTGGAAATTTGCATCGTTGGAATTCAACGAAAATTATTCATATTTTTATCATAATACCAGATCTTCTTTGCATATTTCAATTGCACATCTCCCAAAGAGCATCTTAAAAAATAGTTTAGGGAGTTCGGTAGCTAAATACTGCTGAAAAAATTCAAGAGAATAAAAAATTGATTTTGGCTGAAAAAATAGCTATAATTTTCATAGTTTTATACCGATATGCGAAAAAAAACCTTCCTAAGGCTGAACAAATCACCTTGACGAATCTTCAGCCGGATTCGACCAATATTAATTGGTTGTTGAGTTACCTCAGTTCGAACATCAAGAGCGAATTTTGTGTGTAAATCAAGTGGGGACCAAATTCAAGAGCGTTACCACTCGGGCTTGAGTTAGAGTTCAAATTCAGGATCGATGTTTCATTCAATTGGTTTTTATATACGGAAGACTATCGTTTGTGGTGGTATGACGTTGAAGTTTGCATCGTTGGAATGCAACGAAAATGATTTTTGTTTCGTTTCGAAAATTTCTTTTGCCAGATTAACGCTACGACAATCACGAAAACATTTTTACGATGCTTATTTACCAATTAACAAAAAACCTGCAAAACATGATTTTGGATAACAATGAAAAGAAAAAATCGATAAGAATTTTCGTTGCGTTCCAACGATGCAAACTTCAGCCCCATTGTGGTGGTTGCATATGGAACCGCCTGCCAGCAATAAATGGCGCTAGATACACTACTTTCTCGAATTAAACGTTGGCAATACGGATGACGATAGGTCTATAGAGTCCCACTAAAACGTCAGAGGTGATATTGTCAGGACGCGTTGACATCATCTTATTTAATTGTGTTTACAATGGCACGTTTTGTTCCAAATAAGTCTCATTTGTAAGAAGTTATGCTCCATTATTTTCCTGGCAAAGAAATCACCCGCAAAAACGCATCGTTTGCTAGAAGAAGTGAATGCTGAAAATACTCCATCGAGTAGAGCATGCAAAGAATGGTTTAGTGGCTCCCAAAGTAGTTATTTCAAAGATCCAATCCTCGAAAACTTAGCGTCAAATTATTGAGACTTTGGTAATAAAAATTCACCTATTGTTTATTTTTTAAACACGCAAAAAATCGCCCAGTATCTCGAAACTTGAAGACCATTAAGTATTGGGTGATTTTGTTTCTTTTTTTTTTTAATTAAAACAAAAATAACAGCCACTCTAGGCGAATAATTTCATCAAGCATGATCTGTTTTTTTAATTCCATTCACAGTGGCTAATGACATGCGAAACGCCAAATGGGGCAGCCTGTCACGAATCACGAACCAGATTGGTTAACAGACAACCGTAGCGAAT
The DNA here is from genome assembly GCA_944452715.1 of Ophion slaviceki. Lineage (NCBI taxonomy): Eukaryota > Metazoa > Arthropoda > Insecta > Hymenoptera > Ichneumonidae > Ophion > Ophion slaviceki. The sequence goes on along the minus strand of OX101795.1, from coordinate 3,520,489 downwards.
GATTCGCAAAACGTCAGATCACGCGCGCGAGCACCTGTCAAACCCTCCTGACGTCAGACGGCCCTTCAGCTCTTTCGGCGTCCGATCGTCCATCACGGCGGATTTCAGCGTTCATTTTGGAAATCGAACGGCTATTTTCTAATGCTTTCCATTTAATGACGGGGTCGAAAGAAAAAAGCGCCTAAGTGGAAATTATGGCAGTGGCCTGCAGAACCCGCGATTTTCCTCTGTTGTACCTTTTCTGAATCACCCCGGGTATTTAGGGGAACTCTGGACAAGATGAGAACACTAAGATTATGTTCAAATAAAACAATACATATGAATCAGCCAACTTTAATTATTCTTTTAAACTAATCAACAATTATTAATCTGTTAGATTTGGAAACAAAAAGATCAGTCTTTCTTATTGTTAGTAAACAATATGTATTTTTAATTAAACCTTTCTTTGTCTCATCTTACCCCATGTACGGGGCAACACGAAACAGCGCTGGGAGCGTGATGGAACCCGAATTATTGGCATCTTTCGCATATAAAAATGGTTTCATTCTCAATACCAGCATTTTGATAAGCCAATCGTCTAAATCAATACCGGATTTATACTTTTCTTAAGTATAGGCCACTTGACTTTGTGCCGCCCCTTCTATCTTAATCACTTGTACAGGGTGGAGCAGAATGCAGTCCCTGATTTGAAGGGTGAATTGAAAAAAAAACGCTTCAAGATATATAAAAAAGGTTTTCATTGCTCAAAAGTACACACGATACCGTTTTTTTCCTGATTTTTAAAAAATGATATCGTCTAAGTGGCGGCCTTGGCGAGCAATACACGTAGTGAGTCTTTCAAAGAAGTTTTGGGCCACTCTTCCCAGTATATCTTGCGGAATTCCAGCGATGACGTCCTCAATCGCCTCCTTCAGAGCTGCACGATTCGAGATCGAAGTTTGTATACCTCAGCTTTGACGTATCCCCACAGAAAAAAGTCACACGGGGTCAAATCGGGGGAGTGAGGGGGCCATGGAACATCCCCCCGCAAAGAGATCAGGCGACCGGGAAAGAGCTCTTGGAAAATTTCGCGTGAACGACGGGCAGTATGGGCCGTGGCTCCATCTTGTTGAAACCAGAAGGTTTCGGTATCGTGTTCCTTGCCATACTCTTCCATTTTGGGGCACAGGATCAGGAATACTGTCATTACGATTTAACCTGAACCGGATCCGAAAAACCCTCTGCCTAGCCACAACGCTTTCCCCGTTTTTAAAGAACGTCTCCACAACAAAGCCCCGGTGCTCACCTGAACACGGCATAGTGACTACTGATAACGGTATTGTCCTCCCGACCTAACGGCACCTGCCTCGCCTCTCTACTCGGTCTGGGAGCCCTTCAGTAATTTTTTTAAACCGCGGACTGCATTTTGCCCCACCCTGTATTTACCTAGGCCTTTTTAGGTGCCTCTAAAATCCGCCGCCCCCTCAAGTCTATCGCCAACCAACAGGCGGTATAAGCAGCTGCCTATACCGCTTATTGGCAAATCCAGGACTGTTCTAAGTTCCGTAGTATTTAGTCCGAATAATCTTGCTTCCATATATTTCAAATCATTTGTTAGTTCTTCTTCTTCCTCTCGTAGAAACACCCGTTGAAGAGGAACCAAAGGCCCTATTATTTTTATTTCACTCTTTCTAACGTAGATATCCGTACGTTGTAAATTATCGCGGTTTTGCGATAGCTTGTATTCATCTTGCCCCAGACGGTTAACGAATCAACAAAAAATCACGCAATAACCTTGAAAATTTCTGACAAACCGTTCTTATTATATAAATAATTAGTACTAGTAGTACTAGTACTAGTACTAAGTAATTAGTACTAGTAGTAATAATTAGTAGTAGTTTACTGACCTGCCTCTAATCAATATCAGCAACTCAAAGGAACTGAAACAACTCATGTGCGAATATCGGTATTGCGCCATAGTTACCAATACGGCCCAGAGTTGTGCAAGTCCTGGCGATCGACTCTCAGTTGGCGGTACTGCCCGAATGATGGAAACCGAACGTATCGGTACCGTCCCAGTCTTGGTTACCGATTCTTGGGTTAAGTACTGTCCCAGTATTGGTAAACAATTTTATTAGTACAGAGCCAGTCTTGGTAACCAAGGTTGGGTGAGTCTTGGCTGGATGTACTGCCCCAGCACTGGCAACTGATAGTAACAGTACCGTGCCAGTCTCGATTACCGATTCTTGGGTTAAGTACTGTCCCAGTATTGGTAAACAATTTTATTAGTACAGGGCCAGTCTTGGTAACCAAGATTGGGTGAGTCTTGGCTGGATGTACTGCCCCAGCACTGGCAACTGATAGTATCAGTACCATGCCAGTCTCGATTACCGATTCTTGGTTTAAGTGCTGCCCCAGTGTTGGTAAACAATTTTATTAGTACAGGGCCAGTCCTGGTTACCAAGTATGGTTGAGTCTCGGCTTGAAGTACTACGCCATCACTGGCAACTGAACGTATCAGTACCGTGCCAGTCTCAATTACGAATTCTTAGGTTAAGTGCTGTTCCAGTATTGGTAAACAATTTTATTAGTACAGGGTTGGTAACCAAGGTTGGTTGAGTGTCCGCTCGAATCGCAGCCTAATATTGGCAGCCAGTACCGTGCCAACGCTGTTGCCGAGCTTGGGACCAGTGTTATCATTTCGGAGCTAGGCCAGTACCGTTTATATACTGGCTGTGTATCGGGCTATGATCGTCAGCCAGTACCGGCAACTCCGGCACCAGTACTGGCTTGGGACTGGGCCATTATGCCGTTCGTACATGGGAATGGTAAACTTTACCAAAAATTAGACTGTTTCGTTGAAAAATCGATATTGTTTTCTCACTCGAGACGCGTGCTTAGCCACAGTTGATACTTTCACACTCGTTCACCTCCGGGCCACCCCTTGCAGCTCGAACGGGAGCACTGTACTCGCAGACACTGTTTAGTAGCTAGGCTTATGATTCATCTTACCCCTCACCTTCTTCTGGCCACAAGTTCCCCTATGTGTATGTGCGTGGGTGTGCCTCTATGTGTGTGCGTGTGTGTGGGTGTGTGTGCACCCACGCGCGCGTAGGTACAGGTGGGAAGTGAATAAAGGAGGCAAAGACTGGAATAAATAGATGACGTATCCAACATTGATGTGAAAAGGCACACGCGGCCCGACAGGACAGTGAGGCCATCCATATACTACTCCAGTGCGACATGTATATTTATACGGGGAAGCCGATCGAAATTTCGTATCCTTGTGCCTCATATATGTGGACGTATGTGTGTGCAAATGTGCGTGGCCGAGACGAACATTCACGGACTTTGCAGACTTCGGAGTTACTCGCACGGGTCTGTAACGACCACACTAGCGACCGAGGGATGAAAGAGCAAGCACGAGGGAGACACTACCGAAAGCGTGCAAGCACTGTCGGGACTCTCTCGCTTCCGTCACTTCCAATCCGACTCAATGGCGCGCGCGTTAAACCGGCCAGCGAATGACCATAATGAATAATTAAAACGTCGTCTATACTGTCTTTATCTCTTTACCTCTCTCGCGAGTTTTCAGGTCAATCACATCGCGCCAGAGTATTCAGCTCCCTAGCGTAACATTTTTTATTATCTTTCATTATTATGCACTCTGCTGGAACGACCCCTTAAGTCCGGATGACGTGCAACCACGCGCGTTGGCAGATAAGCGTGACGCATTCTTGCGATAGCGTGCATTAATCTGCCCTCAAATTTAGTATTGCAAGATACGTATGTGGGGAAAGAATATTTCGAACCGGTTTTATCTACGTAACGTTGACTATCGGCTGTTCCGAGAACGACCCTTGCGTTTGCGTTTGCTCCGCCGGCGATTTTTTTGAAACTCATATACGCGATAAAGCATTGAAAACTATTAGACACGTATTTTTTTATCGGCGGAAAAACGGATTTAAGGGGGAAATTAAAAAAAATGTTTCCAAAATCGAAAGAATCCATTTACGTAGATTCTTTTGATTTTGGAAACACATTTTTTCGTCATTTTTGAAGTTTTTTTTACTTGCACATCAACATTTATAATGTAAAAGTAGTTTATCGGTCTTGCCTGTAAAAAAAAACTGCAAAAAAGACGAAAAAATGTGTTTCCAAAACAGGGAGAATTTATTTACATAGATTCATTTACTATTTACATAGATTCTGCATATTTTGGAACACACATTTTTCGTCATTTTTTCTTTTTTTTTACTCGCAAGACCGAAAAAGTACTTTTACATTATAAATGTTACTACTTATAATGCTCGGGGAAGGGTTGAGATCAGTTCAAAATATGAATTGGAGCCTTTTCTGTTCAGGTGAATTTAAGTTACTAGCACAACGAAAGAGAGACGGAGAGAGAGGAAGGGTAGGGAGAACTAGATAACAGCATATACAAGGTGTCCTGTTGTGAATGCATAATCCTGCAACTGTCATATCATGTCCTACTATATGCTGGAATTTCAGTTTAGTAAAAGTCCCACGGTTTTCGAGATTTTAGACTTTATGTTTTTTTTTTTTTTTAATCATCTGCTTTTGGTTTTTTGCATGCTATCTTTTACAAATGATACGAATCGACGATAACTACTTTACATCGCGGACTATTGACGTCAGATGTTCGAATTGGTTTGTATGAAAATTCTGCATAAGATCTTTCATAAAGTTTTCTCAACATTTAACCCTAACCCCATGTCGTTGTTTTTAGCACCCGTAAACCTTGAACATGGGTCATTAGCGTGCGTCGCTTATTTAACTATGTTATTCTATAAGGAAAAATCTGAAAAAATCGTAGGTCTTCTGTGGACTTCTAACTATGCGATAGGATTGTTGCCAGCCCCGAAAATCCCTTTTTCAATAAACATTTTCATCAAAATTCAGAGGCATGCTCAACGTTGAAAGATTTGGCATGGACACAAACGACACAAGTTCAAGGGATTAGGGTTAAGGTTAAAAAGAAGACTTTTCTAGATAAAACAAATAACGAAGAGTATTTTTTGAAAAATCGGGTATAACAAAGTTATCATTTGTAGAAATGGCATGCGAAAAACCAAAAGCAGATGATTGTTATCTCGATAACCGTGGGACTTTTACCAAACTGGAATTCCAGCATATAGTAGGACATGATCTGACCTATCGACAGTTGCAGGATTATCCATTCATAACAGAACACCCTGCATACATAGGATAGATAACACAACCAAAATGGGCTTTGGGATGATTAAAGAAGAATTCAGAATGGAATACGTCCCGCCCGAATCGATGTTCATCGGAAACCCTATTTTGAAGTCTTTTTTTACTTGCAAGCCCGAAAAAGTACTCTTCTGATTTGCAATGGTCGAATAATCATCCGCAAAATCGAAATTACAACAAATGTAAATATAGGAAGCACAAGTTGAGCTTTGGTAAAAATGCACAAAACTGATCTAAAACGTAACTACATTTTTTCAGAATTTAAAAAACGGACCGGGTGGAATCCTCAATTTTTTGCAGCCGCAGGAGGGAAAGAGTGGGGGAAAAAAATTAGGTGTTTTTTTCACACCAGGGGTGAAGTTTGCCACTACGGAAATCTATGAATCAAAAATACAATATACAATAGAAGTTAAAACAATGAGAATGAAATATATGCTCCGAATACTGAGAGTCGTTGAAATTACGAATATTTGCTATAAAAATGTGCCATTATCGAATTTTCCCGCCAAATTCAGTTTGGTGGGCGCAATCTTCGTAACCAGCACGAAAGATTCTTGCAAAGTTTAAATACGGTCATTTTCGGTATTATGACCCCACCTTTAGAGGGGGTCGGAATGGGGGGATATGTTGAAAATAGGTCCCCCCGAACAACATGCCAAAGAGAAATCACGGCGGTCACCCCCCCCCCCCCCCCCCCCACCCCATAAAAAGTTGTGACTTTGAAGTTTGTAAAAATGAACCATAAACTTTGCGATTTTTCGTTGGATCCATGCGTATATCGTCATAAACAAAGTTAAGCATAATTGCTGGTCGTTGTAGTATTTTGTTTGGGTTCTTTCAAACAAAAAATCTCGTCAATCTACATTAGAATACCTAGAGAAGTACGTACGGATTTAAAAAAATATTGTTTTATTAAAAAGTTATAGGTATTTGAACTTAAGGCGGTCCTCTAGTTTCTCGGGTCGAAAAAATCGATTTTTTTTTCATAAATCACATCTACAACATGTGTAGAAAATGTGTGCCAAAGGATTTTTCGATATTCGAAGTGGTTCACAAGTTACGGCCCTGGAACGGAGCAGGTATACGGAGCAGGTATACTTTCAAACGCGTTTTTCTCGAAACACCATTTTTCGAAACGGTGACCACGATATTTCAGAAACTACTGCACCCGATCTCGTTCAAATTTATACAGCATCTTTAATATGTTACAAGCCAGCTATTGAACTAGGATTATCATGATTGCTTCGATAGTTTTTTGTGTACGAGCGAAAAACTTAAGAAAAAATGAGTAAAAAATAGAATGTAATTTTCAAAAGTGTATAAAAAGTCAATTTTTGTAATTTAGAATTCACTCTAGTTCAATCGCTAGTCTTAAATATGAAGATTAAAATGCCGTTTGGTTTTTTGATTTCAGATAAGCAGAACAGCCGCAATCTTGGTTACCGTCAAGCACCTCTTTTACTTGATGTCTTCCTGTCGGCCACTATAACTTTTATTCTATTATATATTTTGACTTCAAAAAATTTGTAAAGCTTATTTAAATGTTAATAAAGATTATGCAAAAACAATGAGATTGATTATTTCGATGCTTTGCCCGTAAAAAATTATTGAAAAAGCCGTAACAAAACAGCCGAGAAACTAGAGGACCGCGTTAAGAAATGAATTTTCAGTGACAAATTTCGTTATAACTGCTCATAAACTGCTCATAAAAAGAAAAGTTTTCGATTAATCAGAAATTCCGTACGTACTTCTTTGCGAAATTCAACTTTTAAATTTGAAGTAAATCGAGTGAAAATTGTTGAAGTTGTTTGTCACGCCAATTGAAAAAAAGCTGTTTCGAGAAGTTTCGAGCAGTCGGCCATTTTGTACATCGAAAAAAAGTATATATATATTTTCTAACAGCTTCATATCCATACTAAATAGATGCGTAATTAATTTTATGTGTGAATCACTTTTTCATACGAAAAAAAATTGTTAAATTCGCACATGATTTTATACCCGTTACTGTGGTCTAAGGCCTTAATGGCATATACTAGGGCAGTCGAGTTTGTGCTCATTTGTTTTGTTATCATGAGCACTTTTCATTACACATGATAACGAGAGTCTGGTAATGGTGGTGGGAGGTGAGAACTGAAATGTTCTAATGGCAAATGGTAGAACAATCGAATTTGGGCTGATTAACTTTGTTGACTTGAGCACTATTTATAATTGCACTATTATAAAGTTTCTCGCGAAACCTTTACAACCTAAGGCAAGGTTTTTTATTACGCCGATGTCCGAATGTCATAGGAGTCTGGCATGGCAAATAAATAAACGAATTTTAATACTAAAAGGTATAAAATAAAATAAACGTAAAAAAAACTTTTTTTACGATCACGGAAAATAAATTGTAGTAGAAGTAACAGCGGTTGTAGTACCATTTACTCCACCATGTAAAGTAGTAGGGCGACTCTCCCTACGTGATAAAAATTACGTGATTACTAAAATTACTAAAATTACGTGATTTTTGCCGAAGCCCCCCTCTCCCCCACGTGAGATTGGGTGAGATTTCACTCGACCCCCTCCCCCCCTAAACGCCTCACGTAATGAATGGACGCCCCCTAATGGTAAACCATGAATGGCTGCTAAGACTTGGCTAACTATCATACGCCCATATTGGCCCAGCAACGGCTGCCGGATGACCTGCCGGAAATGGAAAACAAAAAATTGACAAATTATGAATACAAAAATTCTAGTAGTATCTTTTTTGCTTTCTTATGCTTTACTTATGTCCATGTACATAGAATAATTGCATTAAAAACGCTTTCTGCATTGTTCAAGTTTTTACCTTTCATCGAGATCGAACCTGCGCCTTTCGTTCTAGTGTCGAGCGCCCTACCCACTTAGCCATTCTAACACTTACAGAATCCATCGTTTGTTCGTTCCTTACTTTTATGCCGATAATTTTATTCGTGTCATTAAAGTTTACCGACAATTTTTTTGGTCCATTTAGGCTGTAAAAATAACTCGCTCGTTTTGGGTGAAGTTCCGAAAAGCATACTCCTCTGATCGAGCTGAAATTTTGCACCGAACTTCCTCTCATTATCCTAAGAGAAACCGTTAACGGATTTTTGACGACTAGCAATAGTTTTCGATATGTCGCATTGTAAAGTTTATTATTTCACGCCATACGAGTATATCTATATATCCGATAGAACCCCCCACACCTCCGGTCGCGCTGCTTCCTGGCAAACAGTGCTCGCCCGTATGTGCATATCACTTGCCATGTGGGATGGGTTTGTTTGGGTTTATTTAATATAGTAGAAGCGCAGTACAATAAATAACTTTCAATATACAATATATCGAAAGCTATTGCTAGTCGCCAATATCCTTTTAAAGGTCCGCTTAAAATATTGAAAAGAAGGTCGGTGCAAAATTTCAGCTTCATCAGTGGGATATGCTTTTCGAAACCTCATCCCTTGTTTTTACGTGTTGCAGTTTAACGACCTCCATTTGCAAAACGCCCAAAAACAAACCATCAATGGCTGGAATAGATCTGGCAAGCCGTTCATCCGCCTTCGATACCCCAATGCTGATCGCCATATTATCGGTGCGATAGTATTGGCCCACGAATGGCTGGCATAGATCTGGCAAGCCGTTCATCCGCCTACAGTACCCCAATGCCGGTCGACGAATTATTGGCCGATTATCAGCAAACCGTTTAATGACTGAATGCTGGCATTTTTGTTACGACAGGCGACCCTATATAGGCGTCAACGACTCGTATTTATCGTTAACTTGGGCAGTATTACGATATTTGTGACCCCTAATTCTGACCATGCAGTCTTCATATTTGACCCAAAATAAGACTTTTCAAGAGTGGTAAAAATCGAAATTCGATCCTCAAGGGGGTGAAACGGGTTTTTTAAGTTTATATGAGACAACACATTCTTTGGTCCAAGTAAATCTGGTCAAAAAATATGTTTTCTCATACAAACGTTAACCCTCCCGTTTAACCCCCTTAAAGGTTAGATTTCGGAAATTTCTGAAATACATGTTTAATTATTTGTGCATTATAGTGCATTATGCCAAGTTTCAAGTAAATCTGACAAAAACATGTTTTCTCATGCAAACTTTAACACCCCCATTTAACACCCTAAGGGTCGAATTTTAGGAAATGCTGAAATACGTGTTCAATTATTTGTGTTGTAGAGTATTTACGCCAAGTGTCAATGTACATGAAGTTTGCATCGTTGCTATCCAACGGTTTCATTTTTTTTTTTTTCGATTTTGTAATTTCCTATTTTTTCTTGGTCAGTTCGGCTCTAGTTGCTAAAAAAATATGGTAAAATGAATAAAGAATATTTACGGCCACCGGGACCAACCAAACAAAATCGAAAAAAAAAAGAAACCGTTGGATAGCAACGATGCAAACTTCATGTACATCAAGTTTCAAGCAAATCTGACAAAAAATACGTTGCCTCGTACAAAGTTTAACACTCCCGTTTAACCCCCTTAAAGGTTAAATTTCGCAAATCACTGAAATACATGTTTAATTATTTGCGTTATAGTGCATTTATGCCAAGTTTCAAGTAAGTCTGACAAAAACATGTTTTCTCATACAAACTTTAACACCCCCATTTAACCCCCTTAAGGGTCGAATTTTAGGAAATGCTGAAATACGTGTTCAATTATTTGTGTTGTAGAATATTTACGCCAAGTCTCAAGCAAATCTGGCAAAAAAATATATTGCCTCATACAAACTTTAAAACCCCTGCTGTACCCTTAAGGGTAGAATTTCGAGTTTTACTACTTTTGAAAAGTCTCATTTTGGGTCAAATATGAAGGCTGCGTGGTCGGAATTAGGGGCCACGGATATCCCAATATCCCCTTAACTGGAATAACCCGTTTGGTTTTTAGATTTCATATCGACCGTTTAAGGTCCACCGCCAAACGTAACGAAAATATGTCATCATCTGCCGGTGGCCATGTTTTTGTCGTTTTTCTGTATTTTTTGTGATTTTTTAAAGGCTCTCAATATATGTACCTTTGTGTTTAAAAAAGTGTTTTTTTTTCACCAACGGTTTTCCAGATTTTTCTCGGAATTTCCCCCTTTTTTGGGTCTTCTAGGCAAGTGTAGCCCCTTAACTCGCCTCTCGCAGCTGCATATATATATATATATATATATATATATATATATATATATGCAGCTGCGAGAGGCGAGTACGTTCTTCAATACTGCGAAATATATATTTCTTGCTGTACTGTTTTCTTTTTTAGGCATTTTCCAGAATTCTCCAGTACAGCGTCGTACCGCGTATACGAATCTCCGTATACGTTTATACGTACGTGTACATAGGTAAAAGTCAAAAGTCCACACGCGACCTCCAGAGCAGACGGTTTGCCAACACCCCACAAACCCCCTGACCTCGCTCGCCCTCTCCCTCTCGGTTTCTCTCATCGTCCAAGTTCGCCACTCGAGGATCTCGCACACACGTTCTTTTTTCTCCTCCTTCGCTCACCTCCCGAATAATTCATAGGGGACAAATTTCCACTGAAAAAAATTGTCCTCGCGCCTCGCAGTCGCGAGTCGAGAAAAGAAAGCTATCCCCAAACTACGGCAATTCCATTCGACGAAATCGCGTGAAAAAAAATCAACATGGGAACAAAAAAAAGGCTCGAGAATTGTCGATTCGTTGTATCGCGCGCTCGAACGAATATTCTGGCATACCTGCGCTGTCGCGTCGCACGCACAGCCTCAGAGGCCACTGAGCCTGGAAAATCCACGGCGATACGAGTGCCACATTTGCCACAGCATGGAAAAGAGAGGGAGAGCCAAGGAACGGCGAAAAAAAAGCTCGTGACGACGCTCCCCGTAATCCATCTTGCAATTACTTATTTATCTCTCTCCCTCTCTCGTCGCGCTATTTCAACGCACACGAGGTCACTCGCGCACACAAAAAAACGTCTTCTATCATCATCAATTGTACGATTATCGTTATCATAGCTACACAATTGGTCGCACTCACGTTCTACTTCAATCTCTCCGCCCGTTTATAAACGCTCACCCCGCCTTGCATTGGCGATGGTCCATAGCGCTCGAATTTTCCAACACACGCGATACTCGCACTCGCTCGCCTACTGTAATACGTGTGCACGTCTATACGTGGAGCGCGCGCGTTTTATGTACAGTTATGCATCGAGACGGCACGAAAGGACGATCGTCCTCGTCCGACGAGAGCGGCGAAAAAGTAAACGAAAAAGAACCAACGAAAAGGGAACGCACGTCGCGGTCGTCCAACGTCTGTATGGCCGAGAGAGCCCGAGCGAGAGAAAAAGAAAGAAAGAAAGAGGGAGTAAAAGAAAGATAGAGGGTGTATATGGAAGCAAGTGTAAAAGGATAATCCGCACACACGCGTGCAACTCGCGACTCTCCGCTACGCTACACAGCACTCTCGTTCGGTGCTCTGCTCGCGCGCTGCGGGGCGCAACCCCGTCGTCGTCGTCGCGACTCGTACTCTCCGGATTCTCTCTGCCTCGGCGCAGCTGCCCCGATCTCGTGTGCTAGAGGGAGGTGGGCTGGTTATATATATACACGTGTGTGTGTGTGTGTGTGTGTGTGTGTGTGTGTGTGTGTGTGTGTGTGTGTGTGTGTGTGTGTGTGTGTGTGTGTGTGTGTGTGTGTGTGTGTGTGTGGTGTGTGTGTGTGTGTGTGTGTGTGTGTGTGGGTGTGTGTGTGTGTGTCTATATATATACGTATATGTATGTGTATATATATATTCCTTCCTGCCCATAGAAGGGTAAAGGGAAGGTGGGCTGTGTGTGTGTGCAATCAGCCCACCTCCCCTTCGCCCTTCTATGGGCGGGAAAGAATATATATATATAACCAGCCCACCTTCCCCTTCCCCTTTCTATGGGGGTTTCCACGACAACTTAATGCCTCCCCCCCTGCGGCTTTGCGGGCTTTACGATTTCCATTCTTTTTATTCGTTATCGGCCTCCCTCTTCTACGCCCCGCGTATTCGTGGCGTGTGCGCGAGCGAGCGCACGAGGCGCCGCGACGAAGCCGCGATCTCGTATGCGCCGATCAAATTCGACATTAGCTTTCTAGCGACAATGATTGCTCGGCGATGCGAAAATGCGCGCGATCAAATAAAATGAAAGGGGCGAAGAAACGATTGAATTGTGGCGATGAGAATGCTCGGTAGTGTGCGCGCAGCTTGTGTGTGTGTGTGTGTGTGGTTAGGAACGGAATCGCCCGTGGGCATGGTACGTGTATATGTATACACACATCCACACGGTGTGTATATATACACACGCGTAGCGCGGAGTCGTGTACACCTGGTTGGCCGAGTGTGTATATATACTAATTCGAGAGAATACGGGCGCGAGCGTCGAAAGAGCCCCTACCACGCCCGATAGTCGATTCACGCGACTCGAGTTTTCACGTTCCACGCGCCTCGACTCGGAATGTTGCGCGAATCTCGAACATGTGTGTGTTGTGTGTGTGTGTGTGTGTGTGTGTGTGTGTGTGTGGATAGGGAATTCCGAGGACCGTCCCTCCAGTAACATATTGTCCCCGTACGATATGCAAGCCCCGATGGCCTCAAAATGACCTCTAGATGGATGTAAACATCTATAGTTTTGAAAAACATTGAAAATCGGCGTTAAAACTGCCAGATGTGCTGATAAAAACATTATATAGATACAATGGGTTCAAAATATTCTTTCCCATAAAGACACTTACCCATGTATGTGTCATTCCGGGGAAGGTCCCTCGCGTAGCCTATTTACGTAAGTTAAAGCATGGATACCGGTTTTCGGTAATATCGAAAAAGCCGATATTGAAAAACTGATATTGCGCTCGAGTAGTAGCGATTTTCGATATCAGAGTTGAAAAAAAATTAAAATATCATTATAATTGTTATTATTTTAATTTAAGTTGCTTCGACTTGTTTTATTTACTACGTTTAACAACCTTAAAGTATTATTACCGAGTTTAAATATTTCCGAAGTCTCAACTTACTTATCGACGAATGTGGAATCAAAAAGGCGCTTCTCTTCCGCGGCTTACACCTGCAATAAGGTAAGGTCGTCTCTGAAAGACGAAACTTCAGATGCCCTTGTTTTTTAGCAGTCGCTGTTTCAACAATCTCAATCTCGTTAATTAAAGTGAGCATGCTGTTGCCTGCCTGCCACAAGCTATGCCATTTGTTTGTATTCTGGTAGCTACTAGTACGCTAACTTGCATAAAACTTTATAATCTTAACTTTGCTTCTTTACTACTTATTCGATTTGCAAAAAAGCTCCTGTTTTTCTAGGTTTATTTATTTTAAGTAGAGTTGGATATACATTCAAGAACGTAGCAGAGTATGTTTAGAAATGTATAATAAATGAAGATCTCAATAAAAGACGGTGATTTTTTATAAATACTATGGTTTTACTTATCTATACACTCTTATTTCTACAAATTTCATCTTCACTTTCTAGCTTATAACATTTTTAATCCATGTTCCCCATAAATATCGCAAAGTATCGAAATACCGGTATTGCGATATGACAACTTGTTGATATCGAAATGGGGTAACGTGACCTTATTTTGGCACACTGCCAATTATTATGCTTAAAGTGCCAATAATTGGGCCCTTAAATAGCCAATAATTGGGCTCTTGGAGTGCCAATAATCAGGCCCTTGGAGTGCCAATAATCGGGCCCTTGGAGTGCCAATAATCGGGCCCTTGAATTGCCAATAGTTGGGCCCTTGGAGTGCCAATAATCGGGCCCTTGAAGTGCCAATAGTTGGGCCCTTAAAGTGGCAATAATTGGGCCCTTAAATTGCCAATGATTGGGCCTTTAAATTGCCAATAATTGGGCCTTTGGAGAGCCAATAATCGGGCCCTTGAAGTGCCAATAGTTGGGCCCTTAAACTGCCAATAATTGGGCTTAAAGTGCCAATAATCGGGCCCTTGAAGTGCCCATAGTTAGGCCCTTAAAATGCCAATAATTAGGCACCTTATCCTAATATCGGTAGTACAAAAGCTCCGATGCTCCAAGCTGTAACATAAGCTTCAATAGCTTCAAAATGACCTCCGGGTGGATGTAAACAAATAGAGATTTGGAAAAGGGACGGAGTTACGTACTGGGCCCGTGCAATAGGGTGGGGGTAATGAAATCGAATGTAACGCCCACAGTGGACAAAAATTGCAATAAACTCGGCTATTTATCTGTCAAGTCTGTATAAGTGTGGTAGGAGATTTTTGCAATAAAAGTAAAAATATTATTTTATTAAAAATGGGCCACGACAGTTACTGTGTAACAAATTGCAAAAATACCGGAAGGAATAGTAAATGCAAATTTGATCGATTTCCTGCAGCAAATTGGAAGTTAGAAAAACGTCACAAATTGATAGCTGCAGTTTTATCTTTAAAGAAGTTTTGTCTTCTTCGAGAAGAAATGAGCTTGAATTTTCAATAATTCACAATACCTCTAATACATTTTTCACAATAACTGTAATTAATGATTCACAAAACATGACCCAAGTTTAAACGCAAGTTTAAACTTGGGCCATGTTTTGTCCTTAACTCTCTTACGTCCCTGACGTGTAGAGCAGATACCAACAGTTTTCCCGTAGATTGAGTTTGAGGTTAGAAATTGCTATTGTCACTAACACTCTTGAAGCCGGTCTTCAAAATTACGCTCATTTCGGTTTGAAAACAAAATATCATTTATTATTTTTTGAAGTGGTGCAGCAACAATTTATATTTGTTAAATTTTAACAAAAGCAATTATAGAGCTTGATTTTTCTCGTCTTATAACAAAATTACAAGGTACACAAAAATATACATTTACGAAAAATGTTCTTAGTTTTTTTTTACTTTACTGAAAGGAAACGCTTCTTGCCGTCTTTGGCTAGACAAATTGATTCAATGCAAACAAATTAAATGCGATTTAGGGGCGATTTTAATTTTTATAATTTATCACAATATTATAACCACAATTTCGGAGCCTTTGACAGAGCCGACAAAAATATGAACGCTACGCGGCGGTAGGGTTCCGCACGGAGCCAGAGCCACAGCTTGTGCCGAATGATACCCGATAAAAGAAAACGACCGAGCGTCCCAACTGCGACGTACAAAGTAATTTCGAGTTGATGAGTCCGCAGAGAATAAAAACATTAGCCCTATGAGTAAGCTTCGAACGACGAAAAAAATGTTTGCATTGCTATGAACAGGTCGTTGTGTCCTACAGAACGAGTCGCATGTGTATCCTAATAGGCATTAACCTACGTCCGCGGCGTACTTTGTAGTCGAAATAAAAGAAATTGGCGATTTTCACGTCCGAAAGGTGGCGCAGCGATATTGCAATATGGTCGGTCAAAGTATAACCTCAAACGTAAACAGTTACTTCGTTCTTGATTTCCTGCGAGTTGGCTATTGGATTTACCTCCACGCTAGGTTGTAAACCCGGGAAAAAAGTTCATATCTGAATATATCTGAATCATATATGTAGAATCAGATATGATCAGACAAGAAAAATTGCCATATCTGTTCATGTAGTGTCATGACAGATCATGTATGCTTATGTCTGAGCATGTATGATCATATCAGAGCCATTTTGATCATTTTGAGAGCAGACCCGTCCATATCGCAGCAGGTCTGACCAGATCCAATCCCCAGGCAAGATCTGATCTTGTTGGACCAGATCTGATTTTATTGGGCCAGATCTGATCATGTCAGGTAGATCTGATTTTATTGGGCCAGACCTGATCATGTCAGGCAAATCTAATCTTATTGGACCAGATCTGTTTGTCCGTATAAGAATAAAATACCATGGATCCCAGTAGACCTGGACAATTATGAACAATAGACCTGCCCATATGATAGAATCATAGTTCATCTGAACTATCAGACCAGGTATGACTCCAACTATATCAGAGCAAATCTTACCTTGTTGAGGCAGATCAAATCTTGTTAGTGCAGTCATAAAGATATTAAAATGTTTACATATATAGAGCGGGGTTATTAACACGTCATCATTTGACGTGTTAATAATTAATAATATTATAGTAACTCATATGATCACATATAATACAGTCAGGTGAGGTGCCATATCTTATCGGATATCGTCTCATATCCTCATATATCGTTTCATATATTCAGATGTTTTCATGTGTGAAGAACTGAACTGCATATACGATAAGGTATGAGTGTATAAGACTTCGTACATTTTCCAGGTTTGGTATCGTATGTGATAGGATAAAATTTTATGTGAACGTGCCTGCTCATATATCACATCATATATGTTCAGATATGGTTTCACGCTGCCAACTCGCCTTCGTACCTGACCAGATAAAAACATATATAAGATCTATGAAGCGGGGTCTGGTACCGTATTTGATCGGATATGATCTTATACGAACAGATACGTTCACATGTCACATCATGTATGTTCAGATACGAATTTACGGTACCAACTCGCCTTGGTACTTAGCCAGATATAAACAGATATGAGTTCATATATGGTCAGGCCACATACTGTATTTGATCAGATATGATCTTCTATATGCATATGTGATGTGGAATATGATCAGACCTAATCATATATGATACTGTAAAATGTCAGATATAAATATATCTGATACATATATGACAATATCTGAAAAATATATGAACATATCCACTCAAACATGAACTTTTTTCCCGGGAAGCTGCTTCCACGGTCTTACATACAGGTCTGTAAACAAATCCCGCTTTCAATGGAGCCGGGTGGTACCGTTGAGCGATCCACGTTTTATTCCGCTAACCGCCACATGCGTCGCAGCTATCGGAGGGTACCCCCCACCCATGGTCCTCTGTGATCTCACCCTGCCCCCCTTGCTACTTATTATTTCCCGTATTGTCAAGTGAACCATAACCTCGGTCCGTGTGTAATCTCATGCTCTCGAAGTATTTCTTTAACGAACTCGAATATTTAACAGTTAATTGATTTTCGTCTATAATCAAGTAAAAATACATCGCCGTATACTGGTAAAATTGAAGAAGATAATCGCCCGATTAATACCATTTTTACTAATGCAGAAAACTCAAAACAAAATAAATCAATAATTACAAAACAAATAATCATTTAATTTGGGAACGTACATTACGTACATAATTTTTACTTACCGCCATTAATTAATCCGAAGACTGTAGAAACTGGAAAAGAGCTTACCCGACCAATCGAATCATTTAAATACGCCAATAATATGTAAACAAAAAGAAAGTGACGAATAAATGTAACAAAAAAAGTATTTAACTCATCTGAATTAATAAACCATTTTGTTACCTGAAAATAAAAATAAAAACTTGTTTAAGAATCGTACCCTGAAGCTTGGGATTACCAAACTTGGTGGTAACCATTTAGCCAAACTACGATTTGGTAATTTGGCATAAAGATCGTTTATGTTCATCATAGCTGCTTGGTTCTACAGAATTGTTATATGATACGCAGATGACCTCAATTATGATGGCATATGTCAATCATTTTGGTCTTCAGTAAGCTTATTATTTGTTCATTTGTTTTTTTTTTATTCGTATCCCTATCAAATATGTGATAAACTGGGTTAGGGACACGATCGACGACGCAAGCGCCTTCATCAGGAGAGTGAGAGAAACAGACAGAAGCTATTCTGTCCTTGTCGCACCGTACCCTTCGACGGCAATGTCACGTAGTGGCGAAAAATGCAAAGAAACGTGGATCGGCCAAGCGTACCTACCAAATCATGGTTATTTCCAGACCTGTTTACAAAACCGCAGATACTACTGCGCTAATTTACTTTTAGCTCTGTCAGCCCTGGATTTAGATTGTTTGAGGTTATGAGAGTCACTCGCAGGTTTCGAGAAGGAGTTATTCTATTTTTTAGAACATACTTTTTACAAGGGACATCTGAAATTATAATTATACATTGTATATGACGGGAATAACTGTTAATATTGCTCGATTTATTATCAGGTTGAAAAAAAGTTTTGTCGCAATAATTTCAATATAATTTATTTATTTATATATCTTATACAAAACATTTCTAATCAACAATATATTCGCCATCGGTTTCTATGACACTCGACCATCTAGTTGCCAACTCATTTATTCCCTTTGCCCAAAACTGCGGCGGCTGGAACCACGGTCTTACATACAGGTCTTGCAACTGAATCAAATATTGGTGGTGGGGGTGGTTGGCTTAATGTCGGCTCGTTAATTTCCTTGACCGCCGCTCGCATCGCTTCAATCAAATCATAGCCGAAACAGCGGAAGACGCATGTGGCAACACAACCTCACTTAATCGGCTACTATAAAGTGTTACATAACCGTCATTAATAAAACCACGTGTTTTTTTATGACGGTGATATCGTGCGGATTTTTACATAATAATAAAAATTAATTGAATATAAATGCTGAAAATAATTTGACTAAACAAAACTGATTCCCCGCTTCTCCCCATACTCGGAAATAAAAAATTGATGGTGTCCACAAATATATTTTTCAAAAATTAATTAAAATTATGAAAATAATTTGATTTATTAATTAATAACATATTTACCCTTTAAAAAAATGCATCCTTCACCACTCGAATCCAGCGTTGACAAATAAGGAAAACAAAAAATGATATATACTTATCAGGGCTGCTTGAGTCGATGATGCTTTAGGATTAAGAAAACTGCAGTTCAATTAAAAAAAATATTCTTCAACAATAGAATCCTATACAGTGCAACATACGTAAAGCGTATATTTATTTTCGCTTTTCAGTATTTTTTTGTTGGAAATGTTCCTACATTTACATGTCTATTTACTTGTCCTAGCCGCTATGACAAGTTCGCAGCGCCGCTCTTGTGGCTATAAGCCAAAGCTTATTGCCGACATTGAGCGTACCACCCCCACCACCTTCGTTGCAAGACCTGTATGTAAGACCGTGGCTGGAACTCAAAGAAAATTGAAATATCCCTTCTGAGATCGTCGACGTTTTCGAAAATTTTGTTTCTCAAATATGCCTTCAAATGTCTGAACAAATGGTAGTCAGATGGCGCGATGTCGGGAGAGTATGGTGGATGAGGAACGGTATTCCAGTGAAGCTCAGTGATTGTTTTGTGGGTTTCCTTTGCGACATGGGGTCTCGCGTTGTCGTGGAGAAGGTGCACAGTCGCGCGTCTTGGCCGTTTTTTTCTTATAGTTTTTGCCAATTCCTGGAGATTTTTGATGTATCGTGTAGAGGAGATCGTCTTACCTACAGGGAGAAAATTGTGAAACAGCATTCCCTTTGCGTCCCAGAAACAGCACAACACAATCTTTTGTGAGTGACGATCAGATTTCGGTTGGTGTGGCGGTTTTTCTCCGATAGGAAGCCAGTAGGCTAAACGCGTTCTGTTATCATACAAGACCCAGCTTTCATCTCCCGTCACAAGATGTTCTAAAAACTCCTTGCGATGGTGGCGAAGCAGGAGAGACTGGCAGATGGTCACGCGACAGTTCTTATTGTCGTCGGTGAGACGGTGTGGTATCCATTGAGCTAGAACCTTCCTGTATCCCACGTTGTGTAAGTGATTGACTATTGACGGTTGGGTGCAGCCAAGTTCTCTTGCTAGCTCGTGCGTACTTGCTTCCGGTTTTTCTTTGATGCAGCGGAGTAATGCTTCATCATCGATGGTCGACGGTCGTCCGGAACGTTCCTTATCTTCAAGGCTTGTGTCTCCAGATTTAAGACGATTGAACCAACGCTGGACTGTTCGATGAGAAACTACGTTCTCGCTGAATGCATCCTGTATATTTTTAGCAGTTGTGCTTGCGTTCGTGCCGCGCCGCCACTCGTAAAAAATGATCGCTCGAAGTTGCTCCTGCGAGATCGAAGCCATTTCTGTCCACTAGAACGCGCGCTCGCCCTTTTATACCCTGTCACGCGGAAGAGTAGAAAACATTCTAGAATATTCTCGACATAGCTCGATGTCATATTGCGTCAATACGTAAAAAGACATTTTTAAAATTTTTGCGACAAAACTTTTTTATCAACCTGATATTTATAAAGATATGAACGTGGAGAAAAAACTTGTAGAGTGACCACAAAACCGCCTCGATGGCCTAAAGAGAGTCACTTTCAGAGCCAACTTTTTGAAAAAGACTTCATCTCAGGTGGCTTGTCGAACGACAATTCACTTTCATTATCCGTTTAGTACCCTGGAACACAGCAGAATATCGAGTAATTTTTCGTTTCTTATATTTTGTCCATTGTTATCGATTTATTTTTACAAAGTGTATTAGTGGAGCTTCTGCCTTACGCCGCAAGAAGCGCCAAGACTTTTGGAGACCGCGAATAGAAGGCGACGAGGGCGCTACCAGTGATGCCAACTTGGAGGTTTTGCCCCCAAATTTAGGGGGAACCAAAATGTGAAGTGGTTTTTTTAGGGGGTAAATTTATTTAGGGGGATTTTTTAGCGGGTACATTATTTAAGAAACTTTTTTGAAAGCGTGGAATTAAAGTGTATATCTTGAAAAAAGTGAAAAAAAGGAAACAATGTGTCTTCAATTAATTCGATCAGAAATTGAAATAGGTCAATTCGTTCGATCGTCGAAATTATGTGTGCGATAATATATTTTATATATTCGAAATACATATTCCTGCGAAGAATCTTTCATTCGCAATAAATATTTCTCATAATCTATACGTTAAATTTAAGGATCACTTTTCCTTTTGCTCAATTATAATCGATTGCCTTTCAAAATGTTTTACACCAATGCCATACTTCATGTCTTGTACTAGCAACACAAGTGGCGGTGGTGGCTGAATTTCGCACTACGACGAACAACAACTTGCTGGTCAAGGCCACCGAATTCCGTTTTCACTTTTACCGCTTTTACTGTTCGACGTTTTCACGCTGTCACGTTAAGGTTGTGTCCGTTAGTTTGTTGTCTAATTGCGTATTTTATTTCAAATTTTATATCGAATTTCGAATTACGACCAACAATTTGCTGATCAAGAGAATTCCGTTTTTACTTTTACGGTTCAACGTTTTCACGTTGTCAGTTGTAACGTTGAGGTTGCGTCCGTTAGTTGGTTGTCTACTCGCGAGTTTTATTGGATTGCAAAGTAAGTCAAGTACTCAAACAGGGTGTACAATGAAAACGTTAGGGGTTTTTCATCGACATCTAGGGGGATTTGAAGTTGGTCCTAGGGGAAACATTCTGTAGGAGTTGGCAACACCGGGCGCTACGCGTTGACGACGTTGCGTGAGAGCCAGCGTCGCGGATTGTCGATCGTTATTTGGTCGATCTCGATCTCGGTGAAGCCCTTGCTCCTCATCTTCGGCAGCACGTTGTTCATTATGTGGGAATAACCGTGCCCGCCGAAATTCACCAGTCGGTGCTTCGTGTGAATGTCGTGGCTCATGAGCAACTGCTCGAGACGGCCCTCGTCCTTCAGCAACGAGAGCCTGTCGATGCGTTGGGCGTCCGACGGCATGTCTTTACTCTCGTCCAGCTGGTAGTGCGAGCACTCAATGCCGAACAAATCGAACTGGCAGTAACAACCGATCTTCGCGAACTCCAGTAGATCCTCCTCCCTCGTCAGAGTTCCTGCAAATCTCAGCCTTTTGGTTATTTTTCCTTAAGGGGTTAGGGTCAATTAGGAACTTTAAAAAATCGATTTTTTTATTTTCAATTTTGAAAGTACACCTTGAAAGTATTCTCTGTACATTTTATGAAGGTCCGACCGTAATTTATGGAGATATATGATTTTGAGTGAAGCGGTCTCGAGCAGGTATTGAAGCGGCAGATGGCGCTCGACGCCGAAAGGTATTTTAAGGGGTTAGGCCACTCGAGAATTTTCGAAAAATCGATTTTTTTTTTCTTCATCAAGCAGAAAAGAAATGCAAGAGCAGGACGATAATCTGGAAGGCCAATTGTATGGTGCAGGCATCGCAGATTAAAGGCATTGCAAAATTATTCATGATTTTCTACTACTCAAAATTTCAAACGCGTTTATCTCAACACTGCATTTTTTAAGTTGGCCGGAAACATAACTCAGACAATTTTTAACCGATTCACTTGAAATGTTGAATATATATTGAAAAATACATTGTCTATGGAGGTACGTAGGATTTTTTTTTATTGCATAGTTCATTTATTATTAACAATTATCTGACGATTTTTTAGGAAAATTTTTCACTTTCCACTTTAGAAGTGCGCCATTTGGCCAAAACAACATTTTTGAGGCGGGGTACAAGATATTTCGAGAACCGCTTATCCGATTGCTTTCAATTTTTCATCACTTATTTAAGGTTCAATAATCTCACGGATGGACGAACGATTTTTTAATACGATGAATATTTTTTTACAGTCGAAAAATAAGGGCCTCTTTTCAGCGAATGAAAAATGTTGCCCATCCGCCATTTTGTTTAAAAATCAAAATAAGACTAAACGCTTCGTCCCCCTGGAAGCTAGTGCCGTTAACTAATGATCCCATTAAAGAAATGATTACAGATTATGAAGTCTTGAGCAGCTGAGTACACCGCAAAACGCCTTTTTTCGACATCTTGGAGATCGCTTATAACTCGGCTGCGATTCAATATTTTTTCATAAATTATTGGAACTTCTTCGAACATGTATTATTTTATTGAAAAAATACTGATATGAAAAAATAAATAAACCAGCCGTAGAAAAAAAACTATTAAAAAGGCGTTTTTGGACTCATAATTGACCCTAACCCCTTAACAACGATGACGATATGTGGAAAACATGGCGAATATGCTCACGATCGAGATGCGACATTATTGCTCTTCTCGCCGAGCCACCAGCCTCGAGATAGATTCGCAGAATTTCGAAGGGCGCCCGGGAGTCCCTACCCGGGTGGAATGTCACTGGAGCGTCCAGTCGTGCCTGGGCCTGGGCCGTCGCTCGAATAGCGCTTTTCTCGAACTCTGCGAATGGCGTGAGAAGAAAACACCATGAAGACTAGATACAGGAGTCCAAACTCTGCATTTCAACTTATCCCCAAAATTACGAATGTTAAGGGTGGCGCTGCCGTCGTTTGAAGGTAATGTGCTATATGCACGGTGTCCTGTTATTGATGGATAATTCTGAAACTGTCGATACGTCAGATCATGTCCTACCATATGCTGGAATTTCAGTTTAGTAAAAGTCCCACTGTTTCCGAGATTTCGGCTTTATGTAATTAAAAAAAAATCATCTGCTTTTGGTTTTTCGCATGCCATTTCTACAAATTATATGAATCGACAGTAACTAAGCAACTTTTTAAAGTAATTTCCACGATATGCGTAGTACGTTTTTTTTTACAACGCAGGCTATCAAAGTCAGATGTTCCAATTGGTTTGCATGAAAGTTCTGCATAAGGTCTTTTTTCATAAAGTTTCCTTAACATTTGAGGTTAAAAAGAAGACTTTTATAGATAAAACAAATAACCAAGAGTGTTTTTTAAAAAACCGGCCGAAAAAAGTTATCATTTGTAGAAATGGCATGCGAGAAACCAAAAGCAGATGATTTTTATCTCGATAACCGTGGGACTTTTACTAAACTGAAATTTCAGCATATAG
Organism: Ophion slaviceki; assembly: GCA_944452715.1. Classification (NCBI taxonomy): domain Eukaryota; kingdom Metazoa; phylum Arthropoda; class Insecta; order Hymenoptera; family Ichneumonidae; genus Ophion; species Ophion slaviceki. Next base: position 3,496,724 of record OX101795.1, on the reverse strand, counting down.
TAGGACATGATCTGACCTATCAACAGTTGCAGGAGTATCCATTCATAACAGGACACCCTGTATATTTCGTATATATATAAATTATCGGCTCCCATTGTAGGACAGATGAATAACCTATCTAACCTTAATGAAGCGGCAGCGTTATAATAAAATTGAAGATCAAGTGATACGTTGTTTGATACGAATGCAGTATTGATGAAGCAGTATAATTTTTTCACAGACTGCACACAGATGCGTGGTTTTTTATGTTGAAAAATAAATGTTTTTTTTTCGTACGTAATGTATCGGAGTACAAAAGCGAGTATGTATTACGAAACTTGAATCGGCAGATATGATGGAATTTCTGGAGGCTCACTTTTTTCGCTTTCGAAATAGTTTTCCCCTTAAAATTCTCATGTTGACATTAAAAAAAACGAATAAAGTCGTTCGAAGTAGTATACTCTCACGACCAGTCTGTTGTGAGGTTAGAACTTCGTCCGATCATTTTCATCTCGTCGGTTGATATATTACTATAGATATGGGTCTGATCGATCGAGGCGCCACCTTTATTATTCGCATATTCGGGTACACTTTATTCACTGTCTCCCCATTGGTGTTTGGTTGCCTGTATCTATTCTCCATTAAAAAAAAAATAGGTAGATCAACAGACGCGCCCCGTGCCGGCCGCTGTTTGAACTATCCAAGATGGCTGCTTACTCGACAGTATAATGAATATAGACCAAATTTATGATTGTTACTCTCATTATTATTTCTCCTATTATTATTATTATTATTATTAGTACTGTTACTATAAGTATTATGACATATTTTTCCTTACCGTGAATCGGCCAACTACTTCCGACTTCCCCGATAATTCCCGCCCTTACCGACGGATACTCCGCGCACCCAATCGTCATATCCCCTATCATCAGATCGTGCAACTTTTCCTCATTACCGTTCGAAATTACGTCCTTGTTTTGAGTCGCAGCAACGTAGTGACCTGTGTATTCGTATAAGATTGGTTATGGTAGATCTATGAATAACATGTATTTGGAAAAGATTCCATTCGGAACAATATTACCACCCAAGAAGTAATTTCCAAATAGTTGTCCAGAACTTGTCTAAATGGGTACCAATTTTCCACTTGGAAGTTACCTATAAGTTATCATGTGTCCAACATGAAGTTACCATCTTTTTGGATGGTTGTTAACTTCAAGGTTACGTCCAGGCGGACAATCGGTTTAGCCCAGCCCCCTGACACTGGTAGATAAATGCTGTTCGCAAAATGTCCTTGCCGCACTGTGGCGCTAGTAGTCGTGCGACAAGCATGCATACATATGTATGCTGCGCCGGTGTTTCGAATATTTTACATGAAGGAAAGTCTATTGATCTATTTGGAATGATTTTCCGTTCTGATGATTTTCCATTCGAACACAATAAATAACGTCGCCATAACGATAACAGGCGAACGATAACAGGCGAATCATTGGAATGGAACGAAAGTTAACTTTTATTATACTGCTCACGTTTTTTCGCCGATTTGGGGTAAACGGGTTTTTCTCATCCTCACAAGACATCCACGATCTTAATATATACAAAAAATGGTAGATTGTAATAAAAAAATAACTAAACAAAAATTGAAAAGAACTTTCATTGCATTCCAACGATGCAAACTTCAATGCCATAGTCGCCTGGGCTTTCTAAAAATCTTAATAAAATCAGGATTACTTCTCGAAATGTCTCCTACTTGGTCCAGGCATTGCTAAGAGCAAAAGTTTAAAACCGTTGTTGATGAAAATTGAAGAATAGTAAAAAAGCGGAAAGCACAGGCGTTAAATTTTGTTGTTGTTTCAGATCAATGCACTTGATGCTAGGTTGTATGCCGTGGAACAACTCTGGAGCAGCTGTCGTACAGCCAGCTCATTTAATATTAAAAAAAACATTGGAAAATTAAAAGATGTAATAATATGTACATAAAATGTACATCATGTAAAATAAAAAGTTTCATCGCGAGAAAATCTTGAAAATTCGCCTATTTCCGGCTGCCTAAAAGGATCTCCTCCCTTAAGGGGTCTTCTCACTTTAGACGCTAAAAAGGCTATTTTCATGAATTTTTCTGATAGGTTTATATTATAGATATTGATCTAAAAGTTGTTACACTTTCAAAATACATTTTATGTATTTATGTAATCCAAACAAACTTTAAACGCGTTTTTCTGAAAACAACGTTTTCAACGGCTTGTTGATAAAATCTTCGAAACTACTGAACCGACCCTTGTGAAATTTTAACTACATATTCTTCACAATCATACCTATAGCGCATATCAAGGATTTTTTTCAATTTTGATGTTTACTATTTTGATGTATTTGTTTTTTTGCCAAAAACTGTGGAAAAAACACGTTTTTTTGTTTTTTTCAAAAAATGTCCGCCATTTTGTTATTTTTGTATATATCAAAAATCGTATGATATGCTGAATCTAAAACCGTTTGTTTGGGTTTGTTTCGGATGATCCATCCCTGAGATTTCATCAACAGCGCAGACCTACAATTTTTTTAGGAATTTTTTTAACTACCATTTTCGTCTATAAATAGTGACTTAGAAATACATTTAAAAAAATGTATTTCTAAAGTGTATTTATTGAGTTTAACAACTTTTATATCAATATCTATAATATAAACCTATCAAAAATATCATCAAAATAGCCTTTCTAGCGTCTAAAGTGAGAAGAACCCTTAAAGTAAAACAGGTTTCAACTATAACATACATATATTCCAACCATTTACCGGTGCCAACGACAACGTGAACTCCGCTCTCTTGGCTGATTTTTTTCATAAACGCAATATCGCGTTTGAGGCCGTGGCTCGTGTTCTCGATTATTGTACCACCGCCAAATTTTTTATAAAGCTTTACGTCCTCCAGGACGGCCATTCGCGTGTCCTCGTCGTTAAACTTGACATTGTAGGCGCTGCTGTATCTGCGTGCGCGCACGAGTGCGTGAAGAAGAAAAAAGATAAACACAAGAATTGTGGGTACTCCCGAGCCGTCGATAATTATATGTATAGCTCGGCGAAGTTTTAATTGGATTGGTGGTCATTGGCGTAGCCAGCATTTTGTTCACGATCATATTTTTTTTTAATTAAAATTTACATAATTAGTCGATAATCACGTAACACACATCAATGTGAAGCTATAATGGGCTACATCTACCCAGCTGGGTAAAAAATTGCATTTCCCAAAAATATTTCTATTCAATAGTATCACCTTTTAGCTGTATTCACTGACAATTTCATTGAAATATTCGCGGTTTTCACGTCCTAGAGGTGGCGCAGCGATATTCCAATATGGCCGGTCAAAGTATAACCTCAAACGTAAACAATTACTTCGTTCTTGATTTCCTGCGAGTTGGCTATTGTATTTACCGCCATGGTAGATTGTCAAGATGCTACTGCGGTGCATGTTTATTTTCCGCTATTTTTCCAGCTCTGTCAGCCCTGGATTTAGATTTTTTAAGGTTATGAGAGTCACTCGCAGCTTTCGAGGAGTGATTCTACTTTTCAGAGCATACTTTTTGCAAGGCACGTCTGAAATTATATTTCTACATTTTATACAACAGAAATAACTTCAAATATTGCTCGGTTTATTATTTATAAAGATACAAACTTGGAAAGGAACAATCTTGTGGAGTGACTACACACGCGCCTTGATGACCTGAAGACAGTCATTTTCAGAGCCAACAACCACTTTTTTTTAAAGACTTTATCTTTAGCTGGCTTATGGAACGACAATAGGGATGTTTCCAGTAACCAAAAAAGTAGAAAAATATTATGAGGTGATAGCTTATAATTGAAGTAATGCTCGGAAGTGCCTATTTTATTTTATTTTGGTGAAAATTGTAGATAAATTGAAATAAATAGATTGTAAAAAAATATCTATCAGCCACGTGAAAAAGAACACAAATCAGAGCGCATGACGTCACACTTTGCAAAACACGAACGAGTCGACGCTCTAAGCATACTGCTTATACTAGGCTGTTACTGATTACTTCGTCTTAAAATACAATTTGTGATATTTCTCGATTGATTTTGAATTTTACTCGAACCGTAATAATGGAAACTGGATTCGTGAAGGCAAATAGTTCGAATTTGCCTAGGATTGACTGCAAATGGTGGCCAATGACCACCAAATGGTGGCCAATTTCTTTACGACAAACAGCGACTTCTGCTCTGCAGAATTAAGAAACGTGAAGACTTCCATGTGAGTATGCCCTAACAAATTGTTATTTGTGCAACAATTAATGTATACAGCATTAATAATATTACAAACTCTATAACAATTTGAACAAGTTTTTGAGGTTATGTTTTGTTTTACAACTTGTTTTATTTTATTTAATTGCTTCAAGACAGTCATACAGTGATGAAGAGAATTTAGAATTCATTCTTGAACTTATTAATTCGGAAATATTTATTGTTATTCTTGTTTAGAGACCCGTATTTTGCAGAGTATGACGTTACCGGCGTCAAACGACAGGTTGGGCGTTTTGGCGCGTATTTTCAAACGGATGAACTAAAACGCGATTTTTAAAGAATTTGCTGCATGTAAATACGTGAAATAAACCTTTAGAGGTATATTATGTACACGGGAACAGTTTTAAACACTTTCACAAAAATAGGCAACATCCCTATTCACTTTTATTATCCGTCTTGCACTCTGAACACAGCCGCAGCTCGAGTAATATTTCGTTTTTCAAATGTTGTCCATTGTTGTCAATGTATTTTGACAAAATTTACTAGTAGAGCTTCTGCCTTAAGCCGCGAGAGGCGTCAATACTTTTGGGGATGGCGACTTCCTAAGATCGAATTAGCTACAGTTTCTAACAATCGGCCGGGCGAGCGATAGCAGCGCCATACGTGAAACTATAAATGCGCTTTTCTCGTGCTTGCAAAGTCGGTGGACATGATATCTCGAGAACCGCTCGATGAATTGTTTCCAAATTTACAGGAGATACGATGAAAAATATTTAAAGGTCGTTGACGATCTCACTTTTTCAAAATCGATCTTCATTTCTTAATAGTTACGTAAAAATGGGGATTTTTTTCATAGATGATGTATTGTCGAGTTTCAATTCGTTGCGACGTAGTTAAAAAAATTATTAAAAAATATCAACGATCGTCAACGACTCGTATTTCTTGTCAACTTGAATAACCCGTTTGGTTTTTAGTTTTCAGTTCAACCGTTTAAGCTGGAGAGTGTCCACCGCCAAACGTCGCGAAACAAATTTCATCATGTTTTTCTGTATTTTTCGCTTTTTAATATGCTTCCTTAAATTTCAAGCATGCATTCCACCATTTTTAAATAAGAGTATGTTTTTCATCACCATCGCTTCAGCTTCTATGGCCGACGTATCAATTATCAAGATTTTCAAATATTCATTGATGAAATTCCCTTTTTTTTCATATCGTGCATCTACCTGCAAATCTAACGTATTTCTTTCACCCACAGTTAACACAATTGTGAAATCTGAATCTCTATTTAATTTACGTAATGAGATTGCTACTTTTTATACGTCTTACGAAATTATGACGAAGAAAGGAGTTAAAGTTTTATTAAATTGTTTCTTTATACTTGCTTCAGTCTAACAAACAAAATCAATCAACTATTTGAATTTGATTATTTCAGATCGTTTTTTTTTTCTCGGGAGGGAGGCCGGAATTCTGGGTGGGGGCGTGCCCACCCTTGCCCCCTCGCGGCTAGGCCAATGTCGGTGGTGGGGAAAAAAGCTTTTTCGTGCACTCACGGATACTGCTGGCAATAGCCAACATTCTCCAGGCTTATTTTGTCCCGGAAGTAGTCAGCGAGTTGTTTAGGCGGTGATACGTAAAACTTGTGAAAATCCAGGGCCAAATGTTCGTGGGTCAAAGTTCTGCCGAGCTCCGTGAGCTTCGTACGCCCAACCACTGAGAAAACATTGGTAGATCAATGCTTTTATTTCGATCTGTACGGGCAACGTCAGCCGGAAACTCGATAAAAATTGGCATACTCACCGGTTTCCACGTAATGTGTCATTTTTACGGAAGATTCTCAATCAGACAACGAGCGATACGCGGCAAGGTGAATGCGTAAGCGTCCCGCGTATATTAACTGCATAATGAGGCTATCTCGAAATGACTCGGGCGTTCAAAGCTCGAAAACAGAGAACAGAAGGGGAAGGTGCGTATGTCGCATGTCCCGTTATCAAATAAGCGCATGTGACGCATGGCGAGACGATGCCGTAACTGACGAATGGATTTATCGGGAATATGTGTATGTACGGCATAATTCATTTCACGCGAAACATTGAGATGAGGGGTCCAAATCGCGTTGATTATTGTACGCGAATCCATACGCGATCCCCAAAAGTCTTGGCGCCTCTCGCGGCATCGGGCACAAGCTCTACTCGTACAGTAAACTTTGTTAAAATATATTGATAAGAATGGGCCAATTTAAAAAACGAAAAATACTGATTCTGCTGTGTTCCAGGGTGCAGACGGATAATAAAAGTGAATTGTCATTCCATAAGCCACCTGAAAATAAAGTCTTTCTAGTAAAGTGGTTGTTGGCTCTGAAAAGGACTCTCTAGGCCATCCAGGCGAGGTTGTAGTCCACAAGATCTTTCCTTTCCAAACTTGTATCTTTATACATAATAAATCGAGCAATATTAAAAGTTATTTCTGTTATATACAATGTATAAATATAATTTCAGACTGCCCTTGTAAAAAGTATGCTCGGAAAATAGAATCACTTCTCGAAACCTGCGAGTGACTCATAACCTTAAAAAATCTAAATCCAGAGCTGACAGAGCTAAAAAAAGAGCGGAAAATAGATTATTCACTGGAATAGCATCTTTACCATCCACGGGGGAGGTAAATCCAATAGACAACTCGCAGATAATCAAGAACAAAGTAATTGTTTATGTTTGAGGCTATACTCCGATCGGCCATATTGAAATATCGCTGCGCCACCTCTAGGACGTGAAGCGGTTCTTGCAGAGTGGCTAATAGGGGCGCGACTGTCGTGCTGCCGCGTTATCGCGAGTTACGGGAGGTCAGACTTAAGGTAGTTTCTCTGCGAAAATCTCAACCAAAAGTTTACATACCATGTTCGTGTTTAAAAGGTTGATAATTGGTTTAATTAGTAATAAATAAAATTAAAAACTACGCAATATTGACTCGGTACTAGTAGATAATACGATGGATATCATTTATTGCCGTAAAATATATTTTATATTGTGTTTTTGATCTACCATTGCCAGTAAACTTTTTGCCGGGACTGTCGAGGCTTTGCCCCAATTGTTTTTTTTCCAGGCTTTGCCAGGCTTTGCACCAAAATTGTGAGGGCTTTTCAGGGTTATATCTTGGAAACTAGATGGTGAATCATTCTCATTTTTTTTTTCATATTATTCCTGATATCTTACTCTAGCTTATCCTCGTTTTGTATCAATTTCTTCATTTTAGTTTTGACGGTAAAATTAATGATGCTCTGTTTGCCCATCATAACGCATTTGTTACGTGTAAACCAAGCCAACTTTAAGTGTAAATATCTCAGGATTGGGGTGGTCAAACTTATTCAAATTGCACAGATGTTTGGATAATGTATTAAATAACCTATATGTCAAATTTCAACCATTTCTTAATTCAACTCTTCTGTGGAGGTACTACCTTAAATGCGAAAGATCTGCGTTGTGGGTGGATGACAAGTTGTCATGTACAGAGTAATATCTGTTGCTCAAGTCACTAAAGCGTGGTAACATTACATTTTCAAATTCGTGTACGATGTGCTGCTCTGTGTTTGCGGTGTAAAAAGGAAATAACGAGGCCGACAGTTGGTTCCTAATCTCGCCGCAAGGGTCGCAGCTTCGCGAGCCTGAAGGAAACTACTGGACGAGAGCTCGGAAAAAGGGGGAATTTCGACAATTTTTCATGATACCCAGTTGATAGAATTAAAATTCCGTTTAATGGACTTTATTCTATATATCTTCAAGTATCTGTACATATTTTTTTCACAAGCTTTTGTAACAAACTGGCGACGCTGCAGCTCGATGAAGAGAGTCTGATAGTGTCCTGCGTCCGACAACATTTCTACGCCCGTTCTATATTGATTAACTTGACATTCTTTTTGGAACCTTATAACAATAGTTTTCATCGAAGTGCACGGGGAATTCTTGATGTGTCGAAGACTTTGTCTGGAAAATATTATTTTCGGCCTTTTTCAAACATTCACCATAGTATAGAAAGTCGATACTTTTCGATTTCCTCACACACTTTGAAGGCCAATCTTATCTAGAACTCAAATTATTTGGCCTTTTCGTTCTGGATAAAAAATAGCAGATTAAGGTGACTCGCTTTATTAAGCTTCTTGTGAAAATCTTCTTGTGAAAATCTTGTGAAAAAATTTGCTAAAATTCTTGAAGATACGTAGAATAAATGCCACTAAACCGAATTTTCATGCTATCAACTGGGCATCCATGAAAAATCATCGCATAATTCAGCTTTTTATCCGGACTCTACACTGGTAATCCCCCGTAATATATTTAAGGGGGGAAATTGCTTTATAACGCAAAAAAGACCTTATGGCCGCAAATGGACTCCACGAGGAAGCTGAGGGACTTCTTTATGACCCCGGAATAGCAGATTAATCGGTAGATAGTTTGGTTACAAGATTTTTGAGTACTGCAACTTTAAAAGCGTTTTTCTAAAAATTACTTTTTCGTGAACCTCGTACAAGATAACACGAAAACTACCTCATCGATCATTTCGAAAATTTGGACACTTTTCGATAACATAATTATCGTTCATATGAACCTAAAGTTCCTTAAAAATTGTTTCAGAAAACTCCTGTTTCGTTAACAAACACTATATTAAAAATTTCATGAAAAATAGATATTTTTTCAAACACGTACCATTTTTCGAATATTCACTTTTCTGTAGATCTTTTAGGTTCCCATAGAGCGTGTGGGTCTGAGGGGTTCAAAACTTCTTGGCTCTGACGTTCCGGATCAATGCACCAGACGCTAGGTTGTACGACGTGGAACAACTCAGACGGCAGTGTCGTACAGCCACCATTTTTAAATAATAAAGGAACAAAATTTGGAAACTTCCATTTCGTAACAATATACACATAAAATTTTAATTATGTAGACTAAATACTTTCGACGCAAAAAAAATCTCGAAGATTCGTTTGTTTTCGGCTGCGTAAGGGGATGTCTTCTCTTAAAAAAAATTCTGTGTGCCCCCTGTATGCTTGTAATAAACTTGAAAACAGATCCACCGATTACGATGGGCTTTTCGCTCCAATAATCGTTGGAACCTTCGCGTGGCTTTCGGCTGCCTATCGGTACTATACATCGAAAGGGGGCAGAACGGTGAGCTAAAATGCAAACCAGGTTGGAGTGATTTTCTTATCTCACGATTTTACGCGCTATGTTAGCATAATGGGAATCGTACGAAGAGCCGCACAAAGAGACGGCGATAACGGTACATCTATAACTAACGATACGTAGTACAAAAGGACGCGGCCAGTTAGCCGCCTTCCTTTCATACTTTCGAGTCAAGTATCCCGAGCAAAGCTAGACCGTGTAATGGCCAATTACCTATATGCATACAAAAAAGGCAAAGTCCTGACAACCGACTGATCATTGCCCAGCCTAAACCGCTAAATGTACAAACGTGGAATTTGGAGGGCATGTTGGTTTCATTATGTAGGCACCATAATAAATAAGCATTTTTTGAAATTCAACCCTTAAGGGGAGTAAAGGGGTGGCAAAATGTGTATGAAAACTAAAAAAAATCTTAAAGTATTCGTGCTTCTTGACACAATTAATGAAACACGTATTTCAGCGTTTTTAGAAAGTCAACCCCTAAAGGGAGAAAGGTGGTGGCAAAGTTTGTACGGAAAATAACAAAAATCGGGTAAAATTTACTTGATACTTTGTATTAATGCTCTTCAACACAATTAATAAAATATGTATTTTAGTGTTTTTCGAAATTCAACCCCTAAACGAAAGGGGGTGGCAAAGTTTGTACGGAAAATAATAAAAATCGGATAAAATTTACTTGAAACTTTGTATAACTGCTCCTAGACACAATTAATGAAATTTCAGCGTTTTTGGAAATTCAATCCTTAAGGGGAGAAGGCGGCAAAGTTTGTATGGTAAAAAAAATATCTGGGCGGATTGACTTGAAAGTTAGATTAATGTTCTCCAACACAATTCTACGTGTTCCTTAAGGGGTTACCTCCACTTGCGATTTTGAAAAAAGTCGATTTTTTTTTATTGCATTTTTTTGAAGTGCAGTTTTTTTTGATGCCCGGAATAGATGGCTCTATGTAAGTTTACAAAAAAAAAATTTTCTTCATGTAAACTGAAATTGAAACTTTAAACGCGTTTTTCTCAAAATGGCATTTCTGAAGTCGATGACCAAGATTACTCGAACACTAATGAAATACTATACACTAATCCTCTTGAAATTTTGCAGGCTTATTTAATACATAAAAATGTAGTTTTTAATCGTTCGACTTTTTTTTCGAAAAAAATGGCCGTTTTATAGCCAAAAAACGGCCGTTTTTTTTCGTTAAAATCGAACCATTAACTTTGACTGTCCGCCATTTTGTGAAAAATGAATATTTTTTAAAATCCTTCGATTAAAGACTAGTTTATACTTATATTTGACTAAATCCATCGGCATTTTTTTTTCAGATGATCCACTTCGCCGCAATGTTGGTCACCGCAAACCGTGTATATAAAAACATTATTTCATTGACGGCCATTTGCCACTAAACAATGTAATATTTTTCAATAAAAAAATTACTGAAAGTTCTTCAAAATGTGTTCTTTAAGATGATATATTGATCGATTAAAAAAGTTTTGTAGTTTTCTTTTAAAAAATTCATGAAAAAGCCCTTTTTTTTGCGCTACAAGTGGGGGTAACGCCTTAATGGAACATTTCAGGAGCACATTTCATTAAGGAGCATTCAACACAATCTATATATACACTAGGCACAGAAATTAAAGGACACAAAAAAATTCTAATTTTTGAAGTGATTTTCAAAACGCTATAACTTGGGGAAAAATGGCCGTAGAGCAATTAAAAAAAAAGAAAATTCACCCTTAAAGTCACTAAATTTGAGACCCGAAGATCATATATTTTTACCGTTGACCGTTTCTGAGTAAGCTTAAAGAGATCGGCGGAGAAAAAAGTTCAAAATTTTTGCTTGCCTTTCAAAACGTCCACGGGCTTAAAGAATTTTTTAAAACAATTCCACCTTCGAAACTCTTTTAGTTTGATTCTTCCTCTTTAATTTGAGCGGCTTGTGAGCTTTGTACGATGATTTTTCGCTGAGTTATCGTCGTTTAAAGCAAAAATAAACTTTTTGGCTTTGATACTTCATTGCTCGGGAACTAATGATCGTACAGAAAATAAAAGGAGCGTTTTGAAAACTTCAAAGCATCCTCTATAAAGCGTAATTATTATTTTTTGATAAACAATTTTTTTTTGATGCAAGAACCTTGATTCTAAAAAGGTAAAAATCAGCATTTTTACGGATTTTTGCTAAACTTGAAAAAACTTCATAAATAATGGATAGACTAAGGATATTTTTGGTTTTTTCTAACCTCAAAGTATCCCAAAGAAATCCTCAAGAATTCGAACCGCTGCGATTTTTCTTTCATTGTGATCTGAACGATTGAAATTGTCATTTTTGCCAAAAGTCAGTTAAAATCTACATCTTGCATCTTTTATTCATTCTTTTTAATGGAAAATGTTTTTTTAGCAAAAACCACTGATTTATCATAAAAAATGTTAAATATTGAAAAAAATATCTGGTCAGATTTACTTGACACTTAGTATCAATGCTCTTCAACACAATTCTACGTGTCCCTGAACGAAACATTTCAGGAGCACATTTCATTAAGGTTGTTGCTTAAAAATATAGGGGTAAATAGATATTAATGAAAATGTTACTAATCATTATGGCATATTTTCTGAATATACTGGCAAAACGAGAACGGAGGTTTCCGCATTCGTTTATTAAATATTATATTTTTAAGTTTACATCAATCTCTACTTGATCGCACTGGTTGTACGAGTCAACGTCGTTACCATTTCAGTTTCTCGCGTATACCTTCCGCATTTATGAAGAGAGTGACCGAAGAAGCGAATATTGTGTGCGGGATAGTATACAGAACAATATTACCGAAAAAATTAACAGTTCACCGATCTAATTAATGAAAATGTATGAAAAATATGCGAACAGTTTACGAAAAAGTGAGGCTTGTTGAGGAGTATGTATTAAAATGTGGCAACGTCGGAACTATGGGAATAGCAGAACCAATCGAAAACCTAGCGCGCCAATTTCAAATACGTTAAAGGCAAATGCGACTAAGGGTAACTTATTCATTTATTTAATATGACGTATTCCCTTTTCTAGCTTCGATGAGCATAGTACGATGTTTGTGGGCACGAGCACTGACAAATCTTCTTTTCCATCGGAAACTTTGCGACGCACTAATCTTTTTTTTTTACATTTGTTGCCTCCTTACGCTCTGACATAACCTTTGAAACGCGCGTAAGACAGGTGCGACCTGACAGTCACTGCTGTCAACCTAACAGCCTCGAATTACGACAGAACCGTGCGCCGTTGCCAAAGCTCGTGTCTATTTTAATCGGATTTTTAAACAACATTTAATTTTCTGATAATCCTCACTCCTTCAAACTACCATACATGTAAATAATAATTACGATTATCTAACGTACGTTTGAAAATTTTTGCGATTCTCAGTCGTACACGTCGTTGATATTTTGCTACAATAGGTTGGCACTGGTGACGTCACGCAATGTATTAGCATAGGAACTGTTTCTCCTCCCGCTCTTCAAACATGATTTAGCAACAACCTTAAGCATTCAACAGAAGTATACGCGAGCGAAGCTGCGGGCGGAAAGCCTAGTTTTATGTACAGTTTCATGCAAAAGTGTCCGGCCAAGGATAATTGTATGATTAAGTAACGTTTAAAGGATGCAAAGTGGAAACACAAATATATCGTAAAGTTCTTTTATTATGCAATCAAAATATGCAATTCAAAATTTGTTCATAACGATTAACAATTATTTGTAAGAAAAATAACACGTTTTGCTGCTCCATAAATGTCCGGCCAAATTCCAAGGAGATATAATTCGCTTCGCTTTGTTTACGTTATCAGTCGCGAAATCATGTAAACATTGAGAGCTCTGTTCCTTTTGCATTGTACGATCGGTAACACTCAGTCAAGATGTCGAAACGCACGTCTTTAGATATGCGTAAAGTGGTTATCAAGTTGCACTACGAAGGAAAAGTTTCACGTGAAATAGCGAAAATTTTGGCGATTGGAAAATCGACTGTTAACGATATAATAAATAAATTCAAGACTACAGGTACTCTAGAGGATAAATACTGTCCTGGGAGACCTAGGAAAACAACTAATCGTGTCGATAAAGTGAGCAAAAGAAAGGCTGTCGCAGACGTAAAAAAGAATGCTGCAATCATCGCACGTGAATTACGCGAAGAAAATTTGGCTGACATTAGCCAAAGTACTGTTTCACGTAGACTGACAGAAGTGGGACTTTTTGGACGTGTTGGAGTTAAAAACCACTCATCAGTAAAAAAAATAAGGCCAGATTAGAATTCGCGAAAAAATACCAGAGCTGGACTGTTGAAGATTGGGAAAAAGTGCTGTTCTCAGATGAAACTAAAATTAATTTGTTTGGAAATGATGGGAGAAGGTACGTTCGACGACCAAAAGGAACTAGAAATAATTCGCGATATCAAACACTAACTGTGAAACATGGTGGCGGTAGCGTTATGCTATGGGGTGCATTCTCTTGGAAAGGCGTCGGTCCAATCTTTGAAATTGAAGGCACTATGAACTCTGCTGTGTATGGAGATTAGGGTGATTCGTTTCAGGGTAACTTTTTTTTTCTCACCCACCGTGCCCGAAAACCTCTAGTTGGCACCCAAAAACGAAGTTTCGTGAAAGGGGGGTGTTGTCAAAAAATATTTAGAGGTCGCGAATCAAAATTGAAGGTTTCCCATTTGATTAACATTGAAAAAAATGTTTTTCTCATTATTAGTGTTACCATTCCGCGAATTTTGATATCGCGATATTTTCCAAGTGGGTTCTCATAGGAAATACGATACTTTACAATAAAGTTCATTGAGCCATGTCCGTAAATTCAACCGTTTCAGCGGTATCATTATTTCAAGTGAATATTGTATAAAAATATATATTCAAACAGCTGTAACGCCTAAGCTATTAGATATATCGAAAAAAATTCAAATAAGAACTATGTAGAGAAAGTAATTTGCTACAAAAAAGTCTTATAAGCCGAGCCCGTAAATTCAACTCTTTCTCAGCTATAGGTGGATGAAGTAAAATAAACAGATTTGTTTTTGTTTAAAAAGAATAGTATATTACGATACGTGTGACCTAAGTAGCCTATTATTGCACGGCGTGAAGTTAGCGCCCGAGCGCAGCGAGGGTGCTAACCGCCGTGCAATAATAGGCTACTCAGGTCACGAGTATCGTATACTATTTTATAGCACATGTGACATAAACCCGCCTCGAACGCGGGGAGGGGGGGGTGTAGAGGGGGGGTTCGGGGGGGCGCAGCCCCCCCGAGGGATGAAATTATCATTTTTAAACTTGCGTTAAAATATCATATAATCTCAACGTTAACCGCAAGTCAAGCACAGAAGAAAAAAAATTGAAAAACTGTCACACCAGAATAATAATTTCGATAATCCATGTACATTTATTAAATAATGTACACAAAAGTAGGTGAAACAAGAGGAATAACTTTAATTTTTTCAACGCATGTAATTAAAACACCAATTTTACAAACTGTAACGATTTTTTTTAACCGCTTTTGTCGGTTTGCACCATCTTATTGTCAGTCCCGCATGTTCGTGTGGCATTGCAATTATTCAATGTTAGATTGCTGCTAGGGCCATTGAATGCGTTATACGCTGCTGTATACAATGTTTTCGATTTACTGGGCAACAAATTTAGAGTCACCGATTTCGCTATTTTTTTTATAGCGTCTGGAACAATTTCGTTTATCTCATCTTCACTAAATTGACTTCCCGAACTGTCCATTTCGGAATGAAAGATATAATTTCCATACAACAAACTATGGGTCAGCGTTTCGTTTTGATTTCGCTGTAATTTTTTGTACAACATGAAAATGTTTTTAGGAGAATCGCTAACCTATCCCTGTCTCGTTACTTGTCCGCTATGAATTTTCAAGCTTGAAATGACATTTAAAAGTATTTTCTTTTGTTTTTCATACATCTGTGAAGTTAGGCGATCGATTTTTGTACGGTGTAAAAAAGGGCTACTTAGGTCACGGAAAAGCGTGCGTAAAGTGCGGGTTTAGGTCACACTGTGCTATAAAATCTATTTATTTTACTTCATCCACCTATAGCTGAGAAAGAGATGAATCTTCGGGCTCGGCTTATAAGACTTTTTTGTAGAAAATTACTTTCTCTACAAAGTTCTCATCTGAATTTTTTTCGATATATCTAATAGCTTAGGCGTTACAGCCGTTTGAATAGATATTTTGCACAGTATTCACTTGAAATAATGATGCCGCTGAAACGGTTGAATTTACGGCCATGGCTCAATGAACTTTATTGTGGAGTATCATATTTCCTATGAGAACCCACTTGGAAAATATCGCGACATCAAAATTCGCGGAATGGTAACACTAATAGTGAGAAAAACATTTTTTTCAATGTTAATCAAATGGGAAACCTTCAATTTTGATTCGCGACCTCTAAATATTTTTTGACAACACCCCCCTTTCACGAAAGTTCGTTTTTGGGTACCAACTAAAGGTTTTCGGGCACGATGGGTCGAAAAAAAAGTTGCCCTGAAACGAATCACCCTAATGGAGATATTATATTAAAAGAAATGCTGCCTTATGCTCGTCAGAATATGCCACGAGGATGGATTTTTCAGCAAGATAATGATCCAAAACATCGATCACGGCTCCTTCAGCAGGTTTTTAGCAAGAAAAATATTCGAGTTTTAGAGTGGCCGAGTCAATCTCTGGACTTGAATCCCATAGAACATTTATGGCAAGAGTTAAAACTAAGAGTAGGAACTGAACATTGTGCCAATAAAGCTGCTTTGTGGGCAAAAGTTGAAGAGTGGAAAAATATCTCTCAAGATAGAATCATCAAACTTATTAAATCGATGCCTCGCCGAAATGCTGCCGTGATAGCTTCGAAAGGCATGGCTACCAAGTATTGATGAAAATCTTACATTTATTACCGTTTTCAATTTTTTTCTCGAGTTACTATATTTTTCGTTGTATATAGTTATGAAAAGGATAGTTATGAAAAAGCGAAAATTGTTATTTTGGTTATAAATAATGATGAATAGTTGTATATAATTTTTCAAGAACACATTTCGATTGAATAATAAAAGAACTTTACGATGATACGTTTGTGTTTCCATATTGCATCCTTTAAACGTTACTCCATCATAAAGTTATCTTTGGCCGGACACTTTTGCATGCAACTGTATACACGTCGAGGCGAATTTACAGAGAAAAACAAATCACAGGATCTCTGTATTCATCTTTTATTCTTCACTTCTCGTTCTTTCCATTCGTTTCATTAGATAATCTATCGTTGTTGGGGATATAGTATACGCGATTTTTACGTTATAGTCGTGTCCTTGGAACAGAGAGACTCTTATCGGCGATATCGGAGCTGCGACGCGAGAATAAAAAGAATCCGGTGTGTCCGCGTACATATATGAGTGTGTGTGGGTGTCTCTTTCCCCTCTCTCTTTCCATCTCGCGACGCTGCCGCTCGATTAATTGCACACGATCGTGCCGCGACGATTGGCGTGGCCAAATCTCGTCCAGCGATCGCTTTCATCCTACAGTAATATATAATATTTAATAATACTAATGATAAAAATTAGAATAATTTACATTTACACAAGGACTCAGCAGGATCTCCTCTTCCGCTCTAAACTCAATTAATGACTACCTATCTAATTTAACGGCGCGAGATGCGAGCCGCCGCGCAACACGGAAATCACTTTTTTTTGCTTTTATTTCGTTTTTTTTTCCCCCTCCACTTGTGACGAACGACGCGAGAAAAGTACAAAAGAGATAATTACAAAAAAAAAGAAAGAAATAAAAAAAAGAGAAGTCGACCAAGAAAAAGAAGTGGAACGTGACGCTGATAAAGACGGGGAAGAGAGGTCTGAGAGATCGGAGCGTCGTTTTGTAGAAAATATATATGAAATAAATATTTTCCTCGCGAAATATATCTTGCGCGTATGCATGATGTGCTCGCCGCCGCCGTTTGCAATGCCCTGCTCTCTCTCTCGCTCTCTTCTTTAGTTTTTAATCTTGTTTTTTTTCCTTTCCTTTCTCGTTTATATATATATATAAATAATATTCCTCTATAGTACGAGACGTCGTACGAGATCCGATATCTCGTATTTATCGAGCCTCAACGTTCATAAGCTGTCGTCGCTATCGTCCGCGTGGGCTTCGATAGTCACGTTCCTCGCGAGGCCGCTGCTCTCGCCGCTTGCCTCGCCGCTCGCCTCGCCCTCCTGCTCCGTCGAGCTGTTGTGGGCTTGCTGCTCGTCCGCTGTAAAAGTGGACATTCCGTTTTTTTCGACTCTATCGCACGGATCTTTACTCACGTTCAGGGAACATCGCGACCCGAGATTTTTCGGTGTCTTTCGTTATTTTGTTTTTGCTCCTCTTACCGGACTGAGCTGCGGGCGTCTCGTCGTCACCCTGTCCGGGACTGAGTATGGCCTCTTTGATCTGGCTGTTGACTCCTTTCGGATCCAAATCCGTCGCCCAACTGAAGTACATCAGAGCGAGATGAGTATTTCCTAGCTTCTTGTGTACCTGAAACATCACGGACACACTTGACTTTCGATCGACGAGCTTATTCCAACGCGCACGCAGGGTGGTCACGGAAGAGTGAATTCCAAACGAGCGGATTCTGAAATTTCTGATTGTAAATCTATGTGAGGCTTTTCACGCCATTTTTTATTTTCCTGATATTTTTGGTAAAATTGTACCTCATGAGAGGAATGTCCACACCAATTTTTAGATTTTTATCTCTGCTCTTTTAGGAGATGTAATTTTTCAAAAAATGTCGTTTTCGGAAGATTTGAAAACTTTGGAACACTGATAACTCCTGAACTAACTGACATATCGAAAAAATGTCGATATATAGTTTATTTTCATTTTTAAGCATACTTTCGTTAAAAATATGATAAAATTATTTTTGAATTATTTTAAAATTGGTAAAAAATATGATAAAAATTATTAATCAATGTCAACGTTTCTTTTTGCTTCTAAAGTGAAAACTACTTTCTAAAAAGAATATGGCCTACTTTTAATTTTGTTTAAAAGAAATCTCTAAAGTAGAGTGACCCATTCTACGATTTTTAAGACTAGTTTCATCGTGGGCCCAAAAGAATGATTCTGAATGAAAAATCCTTTTTTTTCGTTAAATTCAGGACAAATTTAAAATCAACCGTTTCAGGCCTGCCGAAGCCGAATTGGAAATCACAAAATCATTAATAGCATTATTGGAGATTAAAATGATAAGAATCGTCTCGAAAAACATGATTAATTCGAAAAAGAAATGAAGGAAAAATAGGCCCACGATGAAATTAGTCTTAAAAATCATAGAATAGGTCACTCTATTTTAGAAATTTTTTGGAAAAAAAATTAAAAAAGGCAATTTAAAAAAAAATAGTTTTTACTTCAAAAGCAAAAAAAACGACGTTGACAATAAATCATTTTGTCATATTTTTTAACGAAAGTATGATTCAAAATGAAATAAAATTGTATATCAAGCCTTTCATGCCTAAATAACGGCGACATCAATTTTTTCTAGCCATGTTAATATACGTGTAACTTTGTTAATAATTAACATTCTTCAATCTATAAAAACGTATGTATTCTTAATTTCTTGTTTAATAAACCACAAAAACCCGAAATGTCGTGTGTGATGGTTTTCGAGAAAAAAATGTCAAAGAATGCCTTCGTTTCTCTATCTTCACACTAGACGACGACCCTAGGAGCATTAAGGGGGGAAATGCCTTCAGATGCCTGAAAATGAGTCATTTTTCATTATTTTTTTTAAAGGTGATAAAATAATCGCATCATATTAAAATTTTGACATTATCGTATTACAACTTTCGAGTGTGAAAAAAAAATCTTTTTTAAGGCCTTGGGCCACTGTAATGGGTATAAAATCATGTGCGAATTTAACAATTATTTTTCGTATGAAAAAGTGATTCACTTATAAAATTAATTACACATCTATTTAGTATGAATATCACGCTGTCAGAATTTTTTTTCCGATGTACAAAATCGCCAACTATTCGAACAGCTTTTTTCCAATTGGCGTGACAAATAACTTCAACAATTTTCACTCGATTTACTTCAAATTTGAAAGTTATGTTCCTAATTGCATTTCGCAGAGAAGTACGTACAGAATTACTGATTAATCGAAAACTTTCCATTTTATGAGCAGTTATAACGAAATTTTTCACTGAAAATTCATTTCTTAAGTCCACATACCTACAACTCTTGAATAAAACAATATTCTTTAAATTTCGTACGTACTTCTCTAGGTATTCTAATGTAGATTGACGAGAATTTTTGTTTTTTTGTTCTAGGTAAAAAATTGTGGATGCTAAATGTCGCGCCGCGGAGCGCCTAAAAAAAACAAAAGAAAATATTAGTAGTCGGCCATTTTGTACATCGAAAAAAAATGTATTTTCCAACAGCTTGATATTCATACTAAATAGATGTGTAATTAATTTTATGAGTGAATCACTTTTTCATACGAAAAAAAATGGTTAAATCTCACATGATTTTATACCCGTTACCGTGGCGTAAGGTCTTAAACTTATAGGTTAAAAAGTTATATTATACCTTTTTGAGCTATAACATGAGCCGTCTTCCATAATACGCCCACACAATACCTTATACCGCCGCCATTTTGTTAAAAAAAGAAAAAATATTAACACTTGAAAGTAGTAATAAAAAAATTCATGAAAAATGACTGATTTTCGGGCATCTGAAGGGATTTCCCCCTTAAGCACAACGCGATCGCGAAGCTAGTTATAAATAAAATAATTCGATTTCGATCGAATGGGAATAAAGTACCTTTCCTATCGAGTAATAGACTAGAGACTCTTTGGGAGCAATGTTTTTCAATTCTTCGAATTCGCGAAGCGCCTCGGTGTGTCGTCCGATGGAGAAATTGATGCTGGCACGATGAAACTTGCACAGAGTGTTGTCCGAGGCATTGGCGATCGCGGCGTTCAGAGTGCCGAGCGCCTGATCGGTTTTTTTAAGTGCGTGCTGGACCACCCCTATGTGACACATTATCGCCGAGTTTAGGGGATTTATCTGTAACGCCCGTTTGAAGTGTAGCTCGGCGAGGCTGTACTGTTCCTGCTTGGAGAATATCGTGCCGAGGCCGAACCACGCGTTGTAATGTCGCGGATCGAGTCTTATCGCGTTTCTGAAGGCGGTTATCGCCTTGTCCAATTCCTCGGTTAGCACGTACTCGTGGCCGAGTAGCGTGTAGGCGTATGGAAAATTCGGATCGACCTGTATAGCTCGCTGAAAGAACTTAATGGCGGTCTCGTGCTCGGTCTGGGCGGAAAACAAATTTCCCGTTGCGCACCAAGCGGCAGGCGTGTCGCGATCCTCCGAGACGAGCTCCTGGGCGAGAGTCGACAGTTGCACCTCGGCGTGAAGGTGCCAGAGTACGGTACTGTACATTTCCATGAGCTCGGTACGTTGGGGCTCCAATTGTCGCACCTGGCTGAAATAACTCGCCGATTTTTTGTAATCGTTCATCTCGAAGTGAGCACGCGCCAGCATCGATAGCACCCAACCCGTGTTGTAATGGCGCGCCGGCAGTATGTTCAATATATCCACCGCTTGCGAACAATTGAACTGGCTCAGATTCTGGTAAGCCAGACCCAGCTCTCGTAACAACGACATCAGTCCCTCTGTTGAGAGGGAAAAATATCGTTAGCGAGGGTTCACGGAGGATACGTTCGTTTTGGTGGACACTTTGTGGGCTGACATTTTTAGAGAGAAGTTTTAAGCGGTTACCCCCACTTGCGATTTTGAAAAAATCGATTTTTTTTTATTGCATTTTTTTGAAGTATAAGTATCCGGGCCTATACTTCTGTATGGGCCCGGAATAGATGACTCTATGTAAGTTTACAAAAAAAAATATTTTCTTCGTGTAAACTGAAATTGAAACGTTAAACGCGTTTTTCTCAAAATGGCATTTCTGAAGTCGGTGACCAAGATTACTCGAACACTAATGAACCGATCTTCTTGAAATTTGGCAGGCTTATTTAATACATAAAAATGTAGTCTTTACTCGTTCGATTTTTTTTTTCGAAAAAAAAATGGCCGTTTTATAGCCAAAAAACGGCCGTTTTTTTTCGTTAAAATCGAACCATTAACTTTGACTGTCCGCCATTTTGTGAAAAAGGAATATTTTTAAAAATCCTTCGATTAAAGACTAGTTTATACTTATATTTGACTAAATCCATCCGCATTTTTTTTTTCAGATGATCCACTTCGCCGCAATGTTGGTCACCGCAAACCGTGTATATAAAAACATTATTTCATTAAAGGCCATTTGCCACTAAACAATGTAATATTTTTCAATAAAAAAATTACTGAAAGTTCTCCAAGATGTGTTCTTTAAGATGGTATATTGATCGATTAAAAAAGTTTTGTAGTTTTCTTTAAAAAAATTCATGAAAAAGGCCTTTTTTTGCGCTACAAGTGGGGGTAACGCCTTAATGTAATGTTCGAAATTTTGTACAAACGCGGAAAAAACGTAATTCGTGAGGAGAAGTTATCGTTCACGACGATGAAAAAGACGATTTTTTTACATTATATGCGTCCTTAAGGCGGGATATACATTTACAGCGATTCACAGATTCAAAGTCCAAAGCGATAGAACTGTATATAAGGCATTCCACGTCACTTCAGCCAGTAAAAAAAATCCACATATAATTGTGAAAAATCGAGTTACTTTATTGAAAAATATTCGCCGAGTGTCGAAATTTTTAAAAAAATTCTGACGTTTTTTCTAGTTGATTACCATTTTTTAACATTTTTCCATTCAAATGGCTGTATCTTTGGCAGGATTCGACGTATTTACATTTGTAAAAAACGAAAATGTGCGTCTTTTTCTACCCTTCCAGAAAAAAATTAATTTATATTTTATTGAGCTAGTCGAACGTCCGTTTCAGGGCAAAATATGCAAAAAAAAAATTATTCTCAAGGAACGACACTCGTTATTTTATTTTTTTTAATTTCCCCGAATTGTGGATACGAAAAACGGATTTTTGGTATTTTTGATATTATGGGATTCCTAAACACCGTGAAGTAACAGCTATTTTTATTTAATTTTTTTTTTATTAATATTCGATTGAAGAGTGTGGAACACTCCAAGGCTCTAATACATATGACATATATGTCATATGCTTTTGAAAAATCTGGTAAACATACAGCGAGTGCTCCACACTCTTCAATCAAATATTAATAAAAAAATAACAATAAAAATAGCTGTTACTTCACGGTGTTTAGGAATCCCATAATATAAAAAATACCAAAAATAAGTTTTTCGTCTTCACAATTCGGGGAAATTCTTAAAAATAAAATTACAAGTGTCTTTCCTTGAGAAAAAAAATATTTTTGCATATTTTGCCCTGAAACGGACGTTCGACTTGCTCAATAAAATGTAAATTAATTTTTTTCTGGAAGGGTTGAAAAAGACGCGCATTTTCGTTTTTTACGAATATAAATACGTCAAATCCTGCCAAAGATACAGCCATTTGAATGGAAAAATATTAAAAAATGGTAATCAATGAGAAAAAATGTCAGAATTTTTTTTTAAATGTCGACACTCGGTGAATATTTTTCAATAAAGTAACTCGATTTTTCAAAATTATTTGCGGATTTTTTTTTACTGGCTGAAGTGAAGTGGAATGCCTCATATGTAGAATATTTGTCCGAAGTTTCAAAGCGAAATTCGGAAAACTTGAAACGCTACAGCCCGTCAACGCTGTGCCTCGCCGCTCTGATTCGGAGCGGGCGTGAACTTCAAACGCGTTTTTTTCAAAACTGCATTATCGAAATTGGCGTGCAGGATTACTCGAAAACTATTAAGCCGATTGAGTTGAAACTTGGAAGAAATATTGATAATATTGGTACCTTCGACTTGACGAGAATTGTTTTTGAAAAATTGGAAAAAAACTACTTTTTGAATCCACATTTTACAGAAATGTTGCGTGAAATGTTGATTTTTTTTGTAAATGCATGCCATTTTCTTGAATTTGCATTTTCTTCATTTTAATTACCGTCACATAGAAACTATACATGTTCTAACTGAAAAAATGTTTGAACTTTTTTGCAAATCAAAGTCTACGGGAAGCTAGACTGCACGCCGATTCGCAACTCCCGCGGCGACCTTGCTGTAACACTCTGCCACAGCTCCGTCATTTTGATGATGAATTAATTGTGAAAAATTGCTTCGTATACTTGAATATACTATTAAAGTATACCTGAAGTTTGATAATTGTAGAATAATTATTTCTTAGTTTGAAAAATCCCTCAATATTGCTTATTTTTTCCTGTGTAAATGTATATCTCGCCTTAAGGCAATGTGTCACACCGACCGAGCGGCCATGAGTGCGAGAGAAATAGCTGATTCACAGATTCCCAATGTTCTCTTAAGGGGTTACCCCCACTTGCGATTTTGAAAAAATCGATTTTTTTCATTGCATTTTTTTGAAGTGCAATTTGAAGTGCAGTTTTTTTTGATGCCCGGAATAGAAGACTCTATGTAAGTTTACAAAAAAAAATATATTCTTCGTGTAAACTGAAATTGAAACTAAACGCGTTTTTCTCAAAATGGCATTTCTGCAGTCGGTGACCAAGATTACTCGAACACTAATGAACCGATCTTCTTGAAATTTTGCAGGCTTATTTAATACATAAAAATGTAGTCTTTAATCGTTCGATTTTTTTTTTCGAAAGAAATGGCCGTTTTATAGCCAAAAAACGGCCGTTTTTTTTTCGTTAAAATCGAACCATTAACTTTGACTGTCCGCCATTTTGTGAAAAATGAATATTTTTTTAAATCCTTCGATTAAAGACTAGTTTATACTTATATTTGACTAAATCCATCCGCATTTTTTTTCCAGATGATCCACTTCGCCGCAATGTTGGTCACCGCAAACCGTGTATATAAAAACATTATTTCATTGACGGCCATTTGCCACTAAACAATGTAATATTTTTCAATAAAAAAATTACTGAAAGTTCTTCAAGATGTGTTCTTTAAGATGGTATATTGATCGATTAAAAAAGTTTTGTAGTTTTCTTTTAAAAAATTCATGAAAAAGGCCTTTTTTTGCGCTACAAGTGGGGGTAACGCCTTAATGACAAATGGTATAGAAAAGAATTCGTGTGAATTACAAATGCACATTGTTCTCTTGTCACTTTTGTACGGTGTGAAAGTTGCGTTGCTACAAAACTAGTTTGAAATTGATGCGTTTATCGGACACACTTACCCGCGCATTGTTTCTGTAGCATCAACGCACAGTGGGAAGCGTTACTGTGATTAAGGGCGTTGGTCGCCGCCACCATCTTCTCCGACGTTATCGTCTCACTCTTCTCTTTCTCGCTTCTATTCCTCTCGTTCAATTCGTTGAAGTTGGCCTTATTAAGATTAGTCTTTGACAGACGAGCTTTGGTCTTGCGTGAGGGTGACTTGGGCGTGACGAATTTGTTTCGGTTCGGCGACTTGTTGTTTTCCTGGTGAGACGAAACAAAAAAAAGTGTCGTACAGCTCGATGGGAGGCGACGCTTGGGAGAAGCGATGCGAAAAAGCCCGAGCGTACCTTCACCGAGTAGCTGTGACTGAAGAGCCTCGAGGAACGCCTCACGTTGGGTCCCTGGAGTGTCGGAGCCGTGGGCGTCGGCGTCGTTGGCGTTACGGTTACTATATTGGCAGTGTTACTCGTGTTGCCCGATTGCGAGAATACCGGCTTGCCCTGTTGAAGGGGCGTCTCTTTTCTCGACATCAACTGCTGCGAGAAGTCGTCGAGGATCAGCGGGCGAATAAGTAGAAACAAAGAAATACTATAATATTGGGATGTCGAATAAGTGCTCGCTGTTATTTTTTGCTTTGCACCACTGTAAACTTCTGAAGTTTGTGATTTTTTGCAATTTTTTTTGGTGGAAGGACAAAGGATAATAATATTCAACGATTATTGGTCATATCTTCAAGGGAACAAAAAAAATGTATATTAAAAAATTATCCGACACAAATGTGAATTTGGAAAAAATAAAAAAATTCTATTCATTTACATGAGTATAGCTAGAGAAATACGTAGGGGATTTCGAAAATATGAATTTTGGTGTAATTGGCAAGCATTTAAAGTAAAAACTCAATTTTCGACAGAAAAAAAGGACAATTAGTTGTTAATAACTAATGTTATAATTATCTCATGGAGAATTGCGTGCGTATTTTTCTTCGGAATGTTTTTTTAAATGTGCTCAAAATTTGGAGTGAAAAGAATGAAAATTGTTGGAATTATGCTGCGTGCCGTTTTGAAAAATTGTATTCCGATAAAAACGGTCGACGTCTCACGGACCAGCCACTGCCACCGCAGACCCACACGAGCCTGCGGACTTTTGTTTTACAGGTACCGAACGGTTTCCCCCCTTATTCTAGATGGTTCAAAGCACCTCTCAAGCCGATTTTTTGAAAATTCTACAGAGTTGTTACCCCTTAATGCTTTATTTTTTTTAAATCATTCCTATTGCTTCCAAACGTTTCCAAACTGTTGAATGATCAACTCCGAATGATACTGCATGTTCAACTAGCGTCTGACATGAGTCATCAAAAAGTAACGCGACCAATTCAACATATCAAAATCATTATTTTTATCATTATCTATTTTATCTATTTTTCATATCTATTTTTATCATTATCATTTTATCATTTTTATCATTATCTAAACCAATCTCTGCACGTTGTTACCGACAGAGCATGGTCGCCATAAATATCAACGAGAATTCTGTGCGCTTCAGCTTCAGATTTTTTTAAAATAAAGTAGTGCAGTAAAATTCCCCGCAAATACTCTTTTTCGGCACGAAATTTGACATGTTTAACACTATGAAAAAAAAAGTTATTTACCCTTCGGCGAAATGACATACACTAAATTTCAAGTTTGCTTGTACACTAAGCGCAACAATTAAAGGATCACTCATTTTTCGCCAAAATTTTGACCATATTTGGACAGCTGTATCTCAGTAGAAAATAACGGTAGAAAAAATTTGAAAACGCATCTTGAAGCATGAATTTTGCATTTTAGAAATCTTGATTTGAAAATAATGTTTTCTTTTTTTTATGGTTTTTTTACACGTTGAACTACAAAAATCAAAAAGTGAACAAAATCGCACAACTTTGAGGATATGCACGGGGAACGCAATTTTTTTTCGAAGAACTTTTTGCGTCGTTTTGAAGAACCACGTTGTCCGCTTTAAAATCGTTTTGTAGCAAGCTCTCTACGGTTTTTTTACTGAGTTATTGACGGTCAAAGAAAAATTGCGTATTTCGATTTTGAAAGGTCATAACTTCGGTAAAAAAAAAAGGTCGCATAACGTTCATGAGGTGCGAATTGGAAAGGTGGAGTTTTCGGCTACAAAACGGTTACAAATTTTTATCTTATCTTCCCGTTTTTGTTATCGCCAAACGCGATTAAACGTAATGTGCAATTCTCGGAATTTTGCCGTTTTCCGTTAAAAGTGGCATAACTCTATAAAAAACCAATAAATCGCAAAAGTCTTCCGGTCATTTCTTAGGCAAAGGTATGCTAAAACAATGGGCAAAAAATCAGACGCCTGGAATTTGCCTTTCCGCGTGCCCCGACGTCGTGAAAATGTAAAGATCTTTAAGAGGAGGGTAGGGGTTTCAGCGTGAAAATAAACACTTTTTTGCGATATTTTTTCATCTATATGGATAGAGTAAATTTATTGAAACCTTTTGTACATTGTTAAGTGTCATTTCAAGAACATTCCGTGAAACTTGTACGCGAAAATATCCACGAACAAGCCGGCGCCGCGTTTTTCTCGAAACCACTTTTTCAAAGTCCGTGTTCACTGCCACTTGAAAACTACATGACCGATTTATTTCAAACTTGGTACACACTTTCTGCATATAAAATACCTCCCCCAACGGTTAGTTTGAGATTTTTTTACATTGAGGGGGTTTTCCACCCCCAAAATGGCGGAATTTTTCGTGAAAAATAGCACTTTTCACTTTACATGACCACGAAAAATG
Source organism: Ophion slaviceki (assembly GCA_944452715.1). Taxonomy (NCBI): domain Eukaryota; kingdom Metazoa; phylum Arthropoda; class Insecta; order Hymenoptera; family Ichneumonidae; genus Ophion; species Ophion slaviceki. Next base: position 3,469,282 of record OX101795.1, on the reverse strand, counting down.
TAAAAATGAAAAAAAACTTATCAAAGACCGTTGGGGGAGGATTTGATGATACTTTGACTAAATTTTAATGGTACTTGATTTCAGATAATTTCTAGCTGAGATACAGTGAACACCGCAAATCGTGCTTTTCCAAAGGCGTTCTTGGAAAAGCTTTGTCACCGGCTTGTTTGTGGATATTTTCGCGTACAAATTTCACGGAATGTTCTTGAAATGACACTTAACAATATACAAAAGGTTTCAATAAATTTAATCTATCCATATAGATGAAAAAAAATCGCAAAAAAGTGTTTTTTTTCACGCTGAAACCCCTACCCTCCCCTCAAATCTTCCCGTTTTCATACGGAATGCCACCCTGATTTGCAAAACATGAAAATTCGAAAAGTGCCGCTGTGATCGCTAGCGAAATTACATACACTGAATTTCAAGCTTGCTTAAGGGGTTACCCCCACTTGCGATTTTGAAAAAATCGATTTTTTTTATTGCATTTTTTTGAAGTATAAGTATCCGGGCCCATACTTCAGTATGGGCCCGGAATAGATGACTCTATGTAAGTTTACAAAAAAAAATATTTTCTTCGTTTAAACTGAAATTGAAACTTTAAACGCGTTTTTCTCAAAATGGCATTTCTGAAGTCGGTGACCAAGATTACTCGAACACTAATGAACCGATCTTCTTGAAATTTTGCAGGCTTATTTAATACATAAAAATGTAATCTTTAATCTTCGATTTTTTTTCGAAAAAAAATGGCCGTTTTATAGCCAAAAAACGGCCGTTTTTGTTCGTTAAAATCGAACCATTAACTTTGACTGTCCGCCATTTTGTGAAAAATGAATATTTTTAAAAATCCTTCGATTAAAGACTAGTTTATACTTATATTTGACTACATCCATGCGCATTTTTTTTTCAGATGATCCACTTCGCCGCAATGTTGGTCACCGCAAACCGTGTATATAAAAACATTATTTCATTGACGGCCATTTGCCACTAAACAATGTAATATTTTTCAATAAAAAAATTACTGAAAGTTCTTCAAGATGTGTTCTTTAAGATGGTATATTGATCGATTAAAAAAGTTTTGTAGTTTTCTTGAAAAAAATTCATGAAAAAGGCCTTTTTTGCGCTACAAGTGGGGGTAACGCCGTAAGCTACATGCACGCAGTTCTGGTGACGCCATCTGTTGGAAAACAGCGAGAACTTATTCAACGTCCTAATAGCCTCAAAAAAGCCCGAATGCAATGAAAGCTCGATGATTTGATGTACCAAGCGAAGCGAGTAGAGTTAAGGTAGTCCTATCGCCAGGCTTCAATCCATAGGATTGTCATAATTTTCTTTGAGCTTCACTAAATATATTAATAATCGTCTCTGTAAAATTTCAGGGTCGTTTATCGACCTAATTACAGAGAAAAGGAATATTAAAATTGCGTATTTTTGTGAAGGAATTCCGACACGACATACAAAAACCCAATTTCCGGTCGCTACAAAAGTGTATATAATAGTGGGAATCCGTCAGATTCTTAAAAATAATCAGATTTACAAACTCAACACTTGTAGTAATCCAGTGCTCTCAGAAAAAAAATACGCTTATTGGCCTAATTTTTATGTAATATCAAGTTTAATTTGAACTTCCGGTATTGGATTTATTACCACTTGCTACGATAAAGAGACGTGACAGCAAGGCAACAACTGACTGTAGTCCTAACCTCATCTCACTCATTCGAATTTCCACACATATTTCATTTTTAACCGACATATTTCGCCGACACAAATTTTCCACGCTTTTTACCAGTCGTGGCCCGAATACAATGCTTTATATTTCCCGCACCTGACATTGTTTCGACGGATCGACGTTGAAAAGCTGGAGGTTAAACTCGCCCGGTTGAGTAAAAAGAGACGGAGATAGAACCAATATTGCCAAATATCAAACCTAGAAATACCGCGCGAATCGTTGGAATAACTATTTTTTCACTTTTCTAATTAAGTGTGAACATTCATTAAACATTTTACCCATGGAAAATTTAGTTATTACAATTTTTTTTGCATATGTTGAAAATGTAAATTGTACAAGTCTCAAGTGTGATCAGTGGTATGATTAGTGTGAAGCGATAGGACTACCTTGAGAGATTTAGGCTTACCCCGACATGCGCCCTGAGGCTGCAGACTCGCTTGGCGAGGCTCTTGAGGTCGCTACCTTCGTTGATGGAGACGTGAGACGGCAGTATCGCCGGCTCGGGACTGTTCGAGTCCAGTGGAAGTATACCGAAGCTCGGTGTGAGCGGACTCATAGAATTACTGAACATGCTTCGGTAGCGCGGTGGTTTTCCTCTCGGGGATATCGCCGAGCTGTTGTTGTAATGAGAGGGTGGCACCGCTGAGGGCGGCTGCTGGCCGGACTGGGGACTCTCCTCCAACGACGTCGAGTACAGTCTGACACCCGGCGATCCGTTCGCCATCGTCGTCTGACACGCTGGAGTCCTGATAAACGAGAATCGGAAATTACCGAATATGCGATGCGAATGAAGTAAAAAATCTGTCACAATGGTGATATACACTGGCGGTGTAAAAACAATTATTTCTAATATACGTTTTAAATGTGTATCAAACTTGATCATTTTTTAAGGAGGTTGGAGCGATCCATTTTAGTCAAATGAGGGTTCGTGAATTTTTTTTTCAACGGACCTCAAAAAAATTCATACGAAGTATAGATTTATTCCGTAGATGGTAATTTTTTCATAAAATGTATAATTAAAGGGAAAAATTATGCACTTTTATATCTTTATTACGTAATTCAGAAAAAACTTTTGTCTTTCTACCAACTTGAAAAAGTATAACATTATCGACGATTATTATGAAAAAAAACTACGTCCGCGAATGTTTTATACAACTCATAATTAAATTTTGAGTAATTTATAATGGCTTGTGGCTAACGCTCCAACCTCCTTAATTGATGTTTTTCCTTCTACGTCTTTAATTTGAAACCCCCATAGTTCTCGAGGGGCATCACATTTTCAGAAACTGCACTACTTTACAAAAAGCTACATAAGTTTGAAGAAAAAATCAGAACAAAAAAGAACATTTTATCTGGACAATTTAGAGATAAATCTTGGCTTTTTCGAGTCTATAAGAAATTTCGATTTTCATTTTCAAAAAGAAGCACGCGAGTTTTTGAAAGCAGCAAAATAGCAACAAAAAAAGCAATTTTCAATGTCACCGAGTGAGTAAAAAGTAATAGAGAATTTGAAGAAAGCTCTTAGAGCTTGCTTTTTTATCTTTCAGTGAGAAACCTCCACATGCTTGTTGTGCATTATTGACTTAGAAATTCCCCAAGTTTTCCTGGTTTTGCAAATATTCCAGAAATATTGTAGTCAAATAAAATATTTAATTTTTTTGTTAAATGTTAAATGTTGAAATAACTTTCTTTTTTAAACTGAACTTCAGAAAATAATTTACACACTGTAAAGTAAATCAAATACATCAAAAGCAAATACAAAACCTGTTCTTTATAAACCGAAATTTTTATGTCGGTGCCAATAAATAAAAAATAAATATAAACACTTATCTACAATAATAATTGGGTGGTTGTGTATCGACAAATCGAATGCAAATGTATAAAGCTTTAGACATAACTTTTTTGGTATATAATGAAGAATAATATAAATATTTAAAATATACAAAAATATTCAATTTGATACTTTTCAGTTTTTTTTTCAAGTGATTTTCATTTTTTTACAATTCTTGCAAAAAGTAAATTCTGGAAAAATTCCCGAGAATTTTCAAAATTCACTGACTTTTCGCTGATTATTCCAGGGGGAAAGGAATGGCGCCTTAATTCAGCCGAGGACTGTAATTTTCCCTACCAATCGAAGAGTTCGTGCATGGTATCCGTATTTTTCAAAGGCAGTGTACAGTGAATAAATATAATTACACGTTGTTGCTGTTAGTCGTTGGCGTATTGTTATTGGCGTTGCTGGTAACGATGAGATCCGGTTCTGTCACGTAGTTGAGGATGGGCGTTGTGCCGTGACACATTGAGAAGTTTTCGAGCTTGTCGAGCTGAAAGGTCTTGGCCGGATCGACCTTGTCGCCCGCGTTGCAAAGCTCCTCGAAGGAATGCCACAAGAAGGGATTGATCTTGAGGGCGAGCTTGTGAGCCTCGTTGGCTCTCGACGTTCGCATCATTTTGTAATAAATCTTCGCTATTATTTGGAGCGAAAAACACGCCTGATCTCCAAACTGCACGACTATATCTTCCAAATTCTTCAGCTGCTTGTAGTAACCACCCGTTATGGCGGCCTCCGCTTCCGAGTACCTGCGTCAGTTCGTATTTTTAACATGGTTGTTACGCATTAATCACTCAATAATTCCCTCACTTTTCCAGGTTTTCCACACAGGCTTCGCAAATATTCCACGAACTTTGCGGTCAAATAAACAACATATTTTTTTTTCAAGATCAAATATACGAAAATGTTAAAACATAAAATAAGAATTCGAAAAAAAAAACTGTAATTCGGAAGACAATTTAAACACTTTGAAGTAAAAAAAATACATTAAGGGATCATGTAAAATTTTCAAAAAATCGATTTTTTGAAAACTCTAAACGTGTTTGCTATGGAAGCTTTTTTTTAATTTTCATATTTTCTTAACGAAAAACTGTCGAGAAAATAGGCTAAATTCGATACTTTTTTTTTCAAAACGCCGCCATTTTGACAATTTCGATTTTCAAAAATCCTCCCTAGCTAGCGGCTTTCATACTGATTAATAATGTTTTACAATTTTTTTTCAGATTATATTTACGGCCACAACCGTGTACGCTGTGACGACTCCTTTTTTTCGAAAACATTTTCAACAGTTAAAAAAATAAAAAATTCAATTTCAATAAATATTCAAATGTAAAAAAAAATAATATTAAACGTTTAAAATGTTATTTTCTGTTCATCACAAGTGCTTTGATTTGACGTAAAAAAAATCAGACTGATTAAGCGTATTTAACAAACGAAAGAAAAAATCAGCTATTTTTCGATCCGTTACACTGTGATGATCTCTGAAGTACTTCCCCGTTGAATAATAAATAAATGAAGGAATGAATTACTTCTCCAAGTCGTAGCAACATTTTGCTAATAAAAATCTGCACTGCGACGAGCTTGCTGCTTTTTTGGAGAGCAGCGCGTGAGCTTGTCTCACTCGTCCTGAGCGATAGTAGCACGTCGCTAAAAGGAACAGTGTATCCTCCGAATCCACTGAAAGAACGAGAAACGAGTGTTCCAATCAACAATACTTATCGTCTTCGCAACAGAATCCCAACAATCACAACTTGACGTGTAATTATTTCTATCGTACCCAATATAATCCAACAATCGTCCCTTAATAGTACCAGGCAAGTGTAAAAAGCGTGAAAGCGCGGATGCGACTATCGAGATAAACTTCGAGCTAGTGCGAAGGAATACTGACGAAGCTATTGAAATAATAGGAGACAAAGAAATAAAAGAGGATAATTGCGATGTAACTGGATCCGCGTATCACGAAAAGTACCAGGAGAAACAGCATAAGTGGAGAGGAAATATATGTATAGGACAAGGAGAGAAGGAACGAAGGGAGAACAGGGCAAGCATGAGAAGAGGAATTGTAGGGAAGGATGGCGCTAAGGGATGTAGTAACGTCAACTACAGATTATGTAAAGTGGAAGAGGCATATTTGCGATGGATGTAAAGCGCAACTAAATACTCTTGGGATTACAGGGGAAATGTCAAGAAATGCAGAAAATTTGCAAAAATGGAACGCAGACGATCAAGGAGGATGGAAGGCTTTTTACCAATGAACGTTAAAATATCTTTCATCCAATGAAAGTTTAACTTGGAAATTAATAAGTTCCACTGTATCATTCCACGATGATAAGTTCCACTATATCATTCTACCATAATAAGTTCCACTATATAGTTTTACTGTACTATAGTCGCAACAATTCAGCACAGTATCTTATTAAAAAATCATGACCTTAGTAACTGATATAGCTCTTCAATATTTCCGCAGTTCACATTGATGATTAAATTTCGCCTCTATTCGCAATTCTTCACAAAAAATTTGTACATAGTTTTACTATGATAAGCTCCACGATATAGTTCCACTATATAGTTCTACCATAGTGAGTACCACTATATAGTTCTGCTGTAATAAGTTACACTATATAGGTTCTCTATAATACAACCTCAACAATTCACCAGTTTCTCACGCAAAATAAATTAATTTAGTAGCTAATATAACTCGCTAAAATTTTTACTATTCACTTTTTAAAAAAACGTTCGCCTCTGTGTGCAATTATTTACAAGGAAATGTGTATATAGTTCTACTATATACACTATATAGTTCTATAATAAGTTCCACTATGCGGTTCTACTATAGTGAGCTCCACTATATGGTTCTTCTATAGTAAGTTCACTATATAGTTCCACGATAGAGTTCTGCTGTAATAAGTTCCACTATATAGTTCCTGTATCCTATAACCTCGACAATTCAGCACAGTTGCTTATGAAAGAAATGAATTTAGTAGCTGATATAGTTTGCTAATATTTTTACTATTCACATTGACAAAAAATTCCGCCTCTGTTCGCAATTCATCACTAGGAAATGTGTATATAGTTCGTCTATATACACTATATAGTTCTTCTATAATAAGTTTCACTGCATAGTTCTATTCTAATAAGTTTCACTATATAGTTCTACTATGGTAATAGTAGTGCCACGATACTGTTCTACAATAATAAATTCCATTATATTATAATCTCAACAATTTAGCATAGTTCCTTATGAAAAATCGTAAATTTAGTAGCTGATATAGCTCTCAAACGTCTTTTCTGTTCACATTGACAAAATAATGTCACCCCTATTCGCAATTATTTACAAAAAAAAGTGTATATAGCTCTACTGCATACACTACATAATTCTCCTATATAGTTCTAGTATAAGTTCCACTATATAGTTCTACTATAGTAAGTTCGACTATATAGTTCTATTGTAGTAAATTCCACTACATAGTTCTACTATAATAAGTTCAACTTTAATAAGTTACACTATGGTAAGTTCCAGTATGTAGTTCCGCTGTACTAAAATCTCAACAATTTAGCGCAGTTTCTTATGAAAAATCATGAACTTAGTAACTGATATGGCTTGCTAACACTTTATCGTTGACCAAAAATTCGGCCTATTTGCAATTCTTCCCAAGAAAATGTGTATATAGTTCTAATATATACGCTATATAGTCCTACTATAATAAGTTTTACTATACTATAATCTAACTCTACTATAATAAGTTTCACTGTACTATGATATCAACAATTTACCACAGTTTTTTATGGAAAATCATGAATTTAGTAAATAAAATAGTCATTAAATTTTTTTCTGTTCACATTGACCAAAAAATCGGCTTCTATTCGCAAATCTTTGAATGAAAATGTGTATATAGTTCTACTATATACACATTTTTCACTATATAGTTCTATTGTAATAAAATCCACTATATAGTTCTATTCCAATAAATTCCACTATATAGTTGTAGTATAATTTCAATTATGCAGTTCCACTATACTATAATCTCAACAATGTAACAGTTTCTTATGAAAAATCATGAATTCCGTAGCTGATATAGCTCGCTAACATTTTTGCTGTACACATTCACAGTAAAGTTTCCCCTCTATTCGCAATTCTTTTCAAAAAAATGTGTAAAAATTGTCTAGATTTTAATATGTTTCTTTTCCAAAGACAATTGCCTAACTTACAGAATCTTCAATGTTGAACATTTTTCGACGGTATCTACTTGAAAAAAAGCACTATACTCGAGCTCGATCAGTTAAACACTCGACCCTCCCCAAACCTTTTGCTCCGGGAAACGCGAATATGCGTTTGGCTCAAAATAACGTAATTTGACGGTCGTTTTGTAAATTAAAAAAAAATTCCAACGTTATATGTTAAATATCACAGGCCGGAAAAAATAATTGTGTTGCCCGAAATTTGTTGTAAATTTCGAATAGTTAGAAAATGGATTTTCGCATGCAATTGAAAGGACGAATTAAACTTTTGTACTCGAACGATGAAGAACTATGGGCTTTGCATAGATTTTCGTTTCCAGAAATATCACAGCTTGCAACATTAATCACATTTTGTTTGTACACATGGCATTATATTATGTCTGAAAATAAAGCCGATAAAAATGATAATTTTCTTCAAAAAAAAGCCCGGAGCGTAGGATAAACAAAAATAAAAATGAAACCTACAGGGCATACGAATAGTACTAATTCCTCAAAATGAGACTTTTTCCAAGAGTAGTAAAATCCGAAATTCAACCCTTAAGGGGGTGAAACAAGGATTTTAAAGTTTGTATAAAACAAATTTTTTTCCCCAGATTTACTTGAAACTTGGCATAAATGCACTAAAATACAAATAATCAAACATGTATTTCAGCAACTTCCAAAATTTAACCTTTAAGGGGGTTAAACGGAAGTGTTAATGGTTGCATGAGAAAACATATTTTTTGAGCAGATTTACTTCAAATTCCAAATTCATTTTATATATAACACAGTTTTTCTCGCAGTTCGGTGTGTGTAGACAGTTAAGTAGTACTTTTAACCCCTTAACTCTGTTTGCTTGGGTTGGCATAAATACACGAAACAAACCCAAACAAATACATGTTTAATTATTTGTATTAGAATGTATTTATACCATGTTTCAAAAAAATTGACCAAAAAATATGTTGTCTTGTATAAACTTCAAAACCCGTTTCACCCACTTAAGGGTCGAATTTTGATTTTTACCTCTTGAAAAAAGTGTTATTTGGGTCAAATATGAAGACTGCATGGTGAGAATTACGACCCACAGGTAGCGCAATACTGTACAAGGCCAGGAAACAAGAAATAAGCAATCCACAAAGAAATAAGCAAGATATAGCAATGAGGAAATTAATAAGCCACTAAAATCATGCCGGAAAGAATCGAGTACAATTTACGATAAAAAATAACATTGTACAGGAAAAATGTGTAAAAACCTGTACAATGTGTAGTACGACTACGACTAAATACTTCACCGTCGTAGCACAGAAACGTTGGATGATAAATAAATTGCTTACCTTCAGCGAAAAGCCTCTCAGCCAAAAATATAGCGTCCGGATAAGCGTAGTGGTTCAAGCAATGCCATATGGCAGCCTAAAACACAAAAAAATGATTTATTTCTGCGGAGGATTCACACCGCGCGTTTGCGTCCAATTCGAACATATATTCATCGGAGCTGGAATTTTCTGGCGCTTCCGTACACGGCTAGAGCGGCAAAAAAATAAACGGCTTGTAAGTTTGACAATACCAGAAGGGACGAGACGCTCGGTCTTGGGACGCGGTCTCTTATTTATAGAATAATCGTAAATCGACGTGGAACACACGCGACAAGGATGCAAAGTGATTATTTTGACGAGCTTTGAATCGTTCAGATCCACGGAAAATAACGTCAATAATTCGGAGCGTTCGCGTTGGGTTTTTTTTTGTTTTGGTTCCGCACATTAGCCCGGACTGCGAAATGAATGAGTAACGAGGAATTGATTCTGCGAACGGCCGAGTTGTCAATATTGGCCGATTATTCGATGATTGTGCCTCATCTCGGCAACGTCCACGAAGCCTCGCGCGATATGCACTCGCTCGCTTTATCACAAAATACACACGAGCAAACACCGAAGCTTTTTACCTGGACTGGCTCCTGCACGATCATTATTTACGAGATTGTTGCATGCATAAAGGCGAATGAATTTGTTTGGGCGAGTCGAACGTTCCGTTTCGTTATATTGGACACTCGAACGGCTGCTGTTCTGGGTACATCGAAATAAAAATTGCCTCAGGAGTCCATCTTTACTGGTGCGGCGATGGGGGATGGAGGAAGGCGGAGAGGGGCACGGCGACGAGGAGAAGAAGCAAGAAAGGGGCGGCGACGCGATGAGGACGACGCGCGACGACTATCGATATTATACGCCTTTTGTATTTTCCCGATTGATGGCGCTTTGGTGGAAATAATAATAATGATACAGAAACCAATCGGTAAGATAGGGAGCTTTCTTATCGAAATTTTTGGTAATTATGCAGTATGAGGATTTTTGCGAAAAACGAAGGGAACATTTTTTTTTCACCGTCAACCTGTTTATTCCATTATATTGAGTGATATTCCGTCGGGGGAGGCTGACATTTCCCATTAATTCCATAAGTTTTGGGGTTTTGAAGTACGCGGAAACCACGGTCTTACATACAGGACTTGCAACGAAGCTATATTTTCGTGGTGGGGGTAGGCACGCTTATCGGCTTCTCGGCTTTTTCCATTCACTAGGCGCCGCTACGCGTCGCTACTAGCAAGGGGAAGTAGTTTCCCCCTTACCTCTTACCGGCGAATGGACCCAAGGTGTTTACGTTTGTTTTTGTGGCGCGATTGTCGAAATAACCTTTATTTGCGACCATGTACCAGACGGTTCTACGCGATTTACCGTGATACATTTTTTATCGTGTTTTTACGCATGAGTGTCAATTTTTTTTGGTAGTGTTTGCGAAAAAAATGCGAAATGGCTAAGGGTTGCGCGGTTCGCAATTGTAAAACGGGGTACAAAAATTGTAAGCAGAAATGCTCCGTGTTTCGCGTGCCCAGAAACGTCGAACGATACAAAAAATGGCTCGATCCTACTATTCCGGGACTGAAAGAGTCTCAGTACGTGTGCGAAAAACATTTCGAAGAACGATATATTGTGAGACATTGGAGAAAAAAGGATGCAAATGGTCGTAATATGTGCTGGTATGAATTAATGTATTCAAAAAGTTTTCAGTTTTTTTTTAGATGAAAGTAGTCATCTTTTTTTAATCAACACATTTTTTTATTGGTTTCGTATATTATGCAGTTTACACAGACAGTACGGTAAATTAAGTTAGGGCAAACGGCGCATGCGTTGCGTTCAGGAGGGAAAAGGACAGAAGAGCTATTTCTCTCTTCGTCGCACCACTACTTCTCCTTACCATCACGCACCAAGCGGCAGAAATCGGAATAAAAAAAGGACCGGTAAGGGTGCCTACCCCCACTACCGCCGTTGTCAGAGACCTGTATGTAAGACCGTGGCGGAAACATGTGATAAAATAGGGAATTTTCAAATATTTCGACGCTCATATTGGGGAGTTTATTGGGTTTGTTTGTTTGGGTTGGCCCTTAGGAAACACGTAGTTGTTTAGCGAGGCGTCGCAACATTACATGTTTCTGGTAACTTCAAAACCCTATAACGTATGGAATTAAGGGGCCAGTCCACTTTGGAGCCACGAAAAAAGGCTATTTACGCGATTTTTTTTTACGATTTTATAAAAGATATGAATATAAAAGTTGTTGGGCTTGATAAATAAAGTCTTGAAACACGTTAAAAAAAATGTATTCATTTTTATTAATTTTTAAGTACAAAAACTATAGTTTAAGGTAACGCCTCAAAAATAGGTGGGCTAGGTAGCTCCATCACAACTCGGCAACGGCTTGTCTGAAACAAAAAAAATCAAAGTCCATTAGATTCAGTATGACACCAGCTACAAAATGACCCTTGGATACGAAGTTTTATCAAAAAATAAAAAAATGGCAGATGAAAATCGACAAAAGTAAAAAAAAAAACGCGTTTTTTTCGCAATTTTTCGCAAAAAAAGAGTAAAAATCAAAATTTTAAAACCATCGAGGGTTATCTTGTTGCGATTCATGTTTACAATATGTGGTTCAAATTTGAAGAGAATTATTTTATTAGTTTTAGAGATACGATGGAGCTAGATTTTGAAAACGTTGTTTCGAGAAAAACGCGTTTGAAGTTTATACTATAAAAAAACTCTTACCTAAACTCAATCGGCAATTCCTGCACCGTACAAAATGCCTTCTGATTGCTCATCATCGTCGATTTCTTCAAGTCTTGCTTGTTTTCGATTTTTGAAATTTTCAATGTGGACTGGCCCCTTAATGGGAAAAGTCAGCCTCCCCCGACGGAATATCACTTACTATATAATGGAATAAAGAACATCATGGTGAAAAAAAAATTTCTCGTCGTTTTTCGGCAAAGTCATCACACTGCATAATTACCAAATTTTTTTTCACACATTCTAAAGCACGGTCATGGTCAAGGAGCCTATAGGGAAGGAATCCAATCTCCGTATTCTGGCGCGTCCGTAAAAGTAGGACAAAATTGGGTTCCGCATAAGTGGCGCTGGGGAAGTTAGTCATTGTGTGCTATATTTACATTGTAACGTTGCGTTACCATATAGAGACTATCCGAGAAAGGTGAGGTAAGCGGGCTGGCGTAGCTCAGTTGGTCAGAGCAGTCGACCGGCAATCGAAAGGTCCCGGGTTCGAATCCCGGCCCAGAAGCGCACCGCATTTTTTTCGGATAGTTCTCCTGAGTTTTTTCGGGGGATTATAAATGGCGCCCAACAGCGGGCCGCGGCCTCAGAATAATCAAGATAAATATCGAATTATCGTTGATTGCCGCGGAAAAAGAATCCCCTCCTTGAGAAGAGTCTCATTGAGCTAGCCCCTCCCTTTCCCTTCCCCCTTCCGTCCCTCAGACAATCCCCGCGTCTGTAGTACCCCTTCCCCCTTCCGTCCCTCAGACAATCCCCGCGTCTGTAGTACCCCTTCCCCCTTCCGTCCCTCAGACAATCCCCGCGTCTGTAGTACCCGTTGCGTATTGAGTTAGAATTATATTGAGTAGTTTGGGCAAAAATTTCGAGTCGACCCTCCAGAGCCGGATCGACTCTGGCAGGGGGGTTTGTAACGTTGCGTTACCATATAGAGACTATCCGAGAAAGGTGAGGTAAGCGGGCTGGCGTAGCTCAGTTGGTCAGAGCAGTCGACCGGCAATCGAAAGGTCCCGGGTTCGAATCCCGGCCCAGAAGCGCACCGCATTTTTTTCGGATAGTTCTCCTGAGTTTTTTCGGGGGATTATAACATATATGTTTTGCGCATGCGTTGTTATCAGCTGTCTGTGTTGTCATTGGTCGTGTTCGTTGGGTCTCATCATTTTGATACGAGCAAGTGCGCATGCGCATAATGATGCGCAACGCGCATGCGCACTTGGTCGTATCAAAATGATAAGCCCCAACGAACACGACCAGTAGCTGAGACATGAGCTGAACATTTTTATTTTCTTAACCTTAATTCATTTTATAAATAAATTTCGTGTAGCTGCCGTACTGCCTTAAGATGTTTCTACATTTAAGTCGTAGCGCAATAACCCACCTAAATATGAAAAAAAACCCTAAAAAATGCCATAACAATTTATATTCGACGTAAATATACATTCCATTCAAATGTGGTCAGGTGACTGAGATTATAGTGTGTAAAATATGTAGAAAATGTCAGCGACAGGGACATGCGAGTGTAAATTGCAACCTCACATACCACTGCGTCAAGTGTAGTGCTTCACACGAAAACGGAAAACGCACTTTAAATAACTCATCAGATAAACAGCTCCACCGCTGTGCAAATTGCAATAACCTACATCACCCAGTGATCATAAGTGATGCCTACACTACAAGGTCACTTACAAACGCTCATAAAGTGAGAGATATTAAACAAAAACAACTCATCAAAAGAAGTCACATCGGAAATATCCTTTGCATAAGGTATGGCACCATCCACAGCGACAGCAGCAACACAGAGATACGCTATGCAGTAGCAAGCATCATCCGCAGCATCGCGAGACTCACCGCTACCATGAGCCATCATTTTACATTTTACATTTATTAAAATAATATTAAGACTTAAAGATGCTGATAACAACAGCCCAAAGTCTACAATCCAATTGCTACTGAGATGCGTTTATTTGTTAACTTTAATTTTACGCACAATATCAAAAAACTGTATGGCACCGTGCGAGGTACTCGTTTCGGTTCTCGCTCCTCATCAAGTTATTTTATAAATGAATTTTTTTTAAATTATTTGTTACACCTTTCATCGGTAAATTAGTTCGATTATTGATTACATTTGTTATAAGAATCATAATAACGCAAATAAAAATAGTAATAATTCCTTAAAAGCTATTAACGTTAATGTGTTTATTGATGGTTGATGGTTTTTTGTAACTATCCAAAAATGCATTATAAAAATTATTTACAAAGTCATAATACATTTTTTTGTAATCAAACAAGAATTTAAGAACTTCGTAAAAATTGTCATACCAATTATTGCATACAATTAGACGAACTAGATCGCAAACAAACAATCTTACTGCACGATAGGTGTTTTTTGACAAGCGTCAACAATTAGGTGCCATGACAGTCAGTTTCACCCTGTGCACTGGCTGTACTACCATATTTTTGATACACTACGGACACGGACGACCCCTACAGGCCATATTTAACACCACGCTCAGCCCCCTGACACTGGTAGATAAATGCTGTTCGCAAAATGTCCTTGCCGCACTGTAGCGCTAGTAGTCGTGTGACAAGCATGCATATATATGTATGTTGCGCCGGTGTTTCGAATATTTTACATGAATAAAAGTCTATTGACATATTTGGAATGATTTTCCGTTCTAATGATTTTCTATTCGAACACAATGAATAACGTCGCCATAACGATAACAGGCGAAAGCCACGAAAGTCTCGAATCGTTCGGCTGATCGGAGTATTTAGAGCCGAAGGCTGACACACAACACAATGCTAGGCAGTGGCGATTTCAAGAACTAAAAAGCTGGGACCAAACGCGTTTTCGTTTATCGTATAGGAATAGTAGGCCAGTGTCAGGGGGCTGACCACGCTCTTGGGTCAAATTAACGGATGTTTCTTATACCGTCTCACCATACAAAGACAAAGCATTAGGCTCTGTAAAATTCACCGACGCAGAACTGAACGATTTTATTTAGCCCTAAATATCGTTCATCTCTGAATAATTTGTTTAAAAATATCTGCTTTCGCTCGCGCACTTGTATGTCACGTGGTACAGTATCAACTTCGCCTTAAGGTAATCCTATCGCCAGGCTTCAATCCGTAGGATTTTCATATCTTTTTAGCTTCACTAAATATATTAATAATCGTCTCAGTAAAAATTCAGAGTCGGTTATCGACCTAATTACAGAGAAAAAATATTACAATTGCGTGTTTTTGTGAAGGAATTCCGAGACGAGATAGAAAAACCCAATTTCCGGTCGCTACAAAAGTGTATATAATAGTCGGAATCCGTCAGATTCTTAAAAATAATCAGATTTACATACTTAGCACTTGTAGTAAATGAATGCTCTCAGAAAAAATTACGCTTATGCCGCAAAACCCAAAACGCAGAAACCATGATTTACCAAATAACAGTTAAGGAGGTACGGTGATGACCATGCTAGTAAACTTAGAGTCTATTTCACGCCGCAATACCGCCACGTTTTAGATATATGTATATGGTCTATTTTTCGAGAAATATTTTTTGAGTATTGAATTTCGAGTTTCCTATTATTTTTATAATATGGAAACAACCTTAATAATCTACTACTCGACTTCAGTAGTACGCCATATCGTTGACGTTTAGCATCGTCGCATTTTCGGTGGCTGTCATCGGTTCCACGCGCCCGGCTTATTATTTTTTGTAGCCGGTTAACATGGAGAATGAAAATACTGTGGAAGTTTATCAAAAGAGTAACGGGATTGTACCTGAAGTCCAGTTTAGAGACAAATGTAGATTCTGACGGACAAGAATTAGAAAATGAAAAGATAATATTGAGATTGCAAATAAAAAAACGTCGCGTTGAAGTTAACCTCAATGTCCAATGTCCAATCTGTCCAAAGTCAAAACATATTTCATCGATTGTTATGTTATTTTTCCCTTTCCCAATTTTCACAATATTTGCAGGTATAAAAAGGAACGTTTATTTTATATGACGGTTCTCCCATGCTGAATTTATATATAGATGCGTTGTATAGGTACATGTCGCCAGAAAAATTGAGATGCCTTTGCTGTACGTAAAAGAACTTCAAGTAAATATCGACGATAGGCCCTTTATAATCCATTAAAAAATGTACGGCTTCGCACAATCATATTTTTAATTCGCGTTGAAAATATCCGATAGACGAATCAAATTTGCGCGGGTATCCGGCGTTGCCACACGTCGAGCAAGATGGCTGCTGTTACGTCACGAGAAGTCTCGCTCTCCGAAAACTTCGGTTTTTGCGACTTTATTTCTTAATTTATTGCTCATTTCTGCGGTGAGCTTTCCAATTCAAGGTGCCTTATCGATCACAAAGATTCAACGAACGCAACAATCAGTTTTTTTTACATGTTTCTTGGCTCCAAGTAGCACAAAAAAATCGATATATGAGAGGACAGGCACATTTTGGGGTCTACGTGTGACTAATTTACCAACTTTAACAATTAATAACTCTGAAAGTGTACGGTAAATCTCGTGGAAACTCCGCATAAGCATGGATGAAGCATGAACAATGCTGTAAAAAAAATCGGGCTTTTATCTTGAACTCGCTCCAATCACCGTACCTCCTTAAATCGATATAGTTAAAACATGTTTTTGTTTGATGCCCACGTATGTGTTGTTACGTCCCAGGTTTCTGTTTATTTATCATGGCACAGGATGTAACCTCGTTTTAACGAGTAATATAATTTGCTCCTCTTTTGGGCCCGTAGGCGCGGACCGAGGATAGGAGCACACTGTGCTGACGACCTTTAACAATTAACCTTACTTTAATGAATATAATTATGTGATACAATAAAATTTAGAAAGTATGATCGAAAGAGCCGGTTCTCCCTTTGAGGGGACTGCGGTGATAGAGAACTCGAAGGGTTCTCTCGAGAGCCGCGCACGAATGACGTTTGTCATTTTTAAGTTCGCACTAATTTTATACTTTAATTTCGAAAGAACTTCCAACCCAAGCCTCCTAGAAGACTTGAGTTGGAGGAAGCTCCAACGTTGTCGTGAGCCCGCGAATCTTAGACTCCCCACCAGGGACTCTTGGTCCCCTTTAACCCTCCGTCTGTACACTGCACACCCCTTTAACCCTCCGTCTTTGAAGGCACAAGCCAAATTTTCAAATCGAATATCTCTGGATTTTGGAAAGGGGGGGGGGTCGGGTCCCGTCCGTAAAAAAAACTAGGTAGTGGCGGTAAGTGGTACGCACAGGGGCGCCACGATCGATTATTTTGTGTCTGAACAGCAGAAAGTGAACCTCCCGAGCGTGCCGTAGAAGACCCAGTGTACAGACGGCGACGGTATTTCGTGTAAGTAAGTTAAGTTAAATTTATGCTTTTTTTCGACTTTAATAATAATTTTAATCTTCCTGAAATTATTTTTATCGCATGTATATGTATTAGACTAATTCAAAAGCGACGATTTTTTAGGCGGATTTTTGGAAAGTGAACAATTTGCCTAAAAAATCGTCAGATAATTGCTAAAAACAAATGAACTATGCAATATAAAAAAAATCCTACGTACTTCCATAGACAATGTATTTTTCAAGATATCTTCAACATTTCAAGTGAATCGGTTGAAAATTGTCCGAGTTATGTTTCCGGCCAACTTAAAAAATGCAGTTTTGAGATAAACGCTGCACAGTCGCCATTTTGAAATTAATCCCTTCACAAAAATTATTGCACACAGTCACTGATATGTATGATAAACGCCCTTTTTTGTAATTTCGATTTATTTTGTATTTTATCTGAAAAAAATCCCCAAAAAGCCTATTTTTCGGCCTCTAGAGTGACCTAAAGCCTTAATTACTTATATTTACCTCATTACTACGATTATGTAATAAAAAAAACATTTGGATTTGTAGTAAAAAAACTACAAACAAACCGAAAAGTATTATTTTCTCTGATTTTTTTATGTTAAAAAAGCGACCTTTTCGGTGGTCAAAATAAATATACTTTTTAAAAGTAGCGCATTCGCTGTTTTTTCCCTAATAGTACATGTATTCCGCTATACAACTCCGAAAGAATTTTATCTTTGCATGAAAATTTGTTTGAGTTATGATTTTTTAATGAAAATCGATTTTTCCTCCATTTTCGGTTACATTTATTGTTGTAAAAATTGTTATTCACAATAAATGGGTAAATGAATGATTGGAGTGTGGAAAGAAATGTTGTAAAAGTAATTCAGAATTTCTTCAGATTTTTATGACTTTTTTTGTTAGAAAAAACATGAGCAGGTCTTTTACGACCCAGTGTACAGACGGTGTCCCCAAATTTACGTGGGTCATTTGATAAGTCCCTAGCCTACAAATGAAAACACCAAAATTTTGCTAAAAATAAAATTTATTTTTCAATGTAGTCTCCTTTTAGTTGAATACACTTGGCCCAGCGGTGTTCCAATTTTTTTAACCCCGTTGAAAAAAATGTTATCTCTTGGTCTGCAAAATAGGCCTCCGTGGCGGCGATTATTTCGTTATTGGAGTGGAATTTCTTCCCGGCGAGTGAATTTTTTAGATTCGGAAACAAAAAAAAGTCGCACGGAGCCAAATCTGGAGAATACGGTGGATGGGGCAGCAGTTCATAGCGTAATTCGACCAATTTAGCCGTGGCGAGCGCGGAGGTGTGAGCAGGTGCATTATCATGGTGGAAAAGCACTTTTTCTTTCTCGACAAATGGGGCCGTTTTTCTTTTAACACGGCGTTAAATCGGCTCAATAGTTCGGCGTAGTACTGTCCCGTGACCGTCTTGCCCTTCCCCAGGTAGTCAATAAAAATCACACCTTGAGAATCCCAGAAAACAGTGGCCATCACCTTTCCAGCCGACGGGACCGTCTTCGCCTTCTTTGGAGCAGGTTCACCGGGTAAGGTCCACTGTTTTGACTGCTCCTTGGTCTCTGGAGTATACCAGTGAATCCATGTTTCGTCGACGGTCACGTAACGACGCAAAAACTCTTTTGGATTGCGATTAAACAGCTCCAAACACTGCTCTGAAGTGGTCACACGAATGCGCTTGTTGTCTGCAGTCAGCAAACGCGGCACCCACCTTGCCGACAGCTTCCTCATGCCCAAAGTCTCATGTAGGATATGCCACACGCGTTCTTCTGAGATGCCTACTATCGCAGCTATCTCGTGCACCTTTAATCGGCGGTCTGACAAAACGATATCGTGTATTTTTGTCACGTTCTCCTCCGTAGTGGCTGTTTTTGGAGCACCTGGGCGTGGATCATCAAAAACCGACGTACGACCACGTTGAAACTCGTTATACCAAAATTTAACGGTCGCCATCGAAGGAGAAGCATCCCCATATACTACATCCAAGCGTTCTTTAATTTCACTGCGCGATTTCCCTTCCAAAAACACGAATCGAATCACCGACCGATATTGTTCTTTCTCCATTCTTTCAAAAATCAACGGACACACTTGCTTTCACACGCTCTCAAAAGAGAACTACAAGTCCGATCCGGCTGAAATTTTGTCAGTAGCCGTCTACAAGACGGTACTACACTACAGTGTATTTCTCTTGCAATAGTGGCACCATCTAGCGGTGAGGCTAGGTACTTGTCAAATGACCCACGTAAGTGTACAGACGGAGGGTTAATTGTTGCTTTGCGGGTGGGGCAAATCGCTAATGTCGTGGAAGCAACTTGGTTGCTCTATTCCCACAGGTGCGATCTTGCTGACGCTACACTTCATGGAAGAGATTGCGCTGTCCGGGACTTCGGTAACGCAAACCTCCGATAGCCCGGGTCTCGGGTAACACGCGAGTCTCGCGATAGCGATACATTTTCTTTGTTTTCTTAATAATTTCTATATATTTAACATCCGTTGGATGTCGAATAACCCAGGTAGGAAATTAAAAGGCTGACGATGGAAACAAGCTTGTGCGAGCCTTGTTTCACCGAGCCTGAGTGAGACAGACCTGGCCCAGGTTTCATTGCATCGTTTGGAGCAGCCTGGAACCAAGACTGGCTGCTTAGCCTAAACTCTGGGTTATTTCAAGCTGTATTCAGCCGGTGAATTTTGAGGCTGAAAAATCAAGGCTGGATGCAGGCTTGTTTCAGGTTGTGATAAAATAAAATAAGTTTCAAATAATATTTTTTCTGTACTTTTATGAAAAAAAAATTTAGCAATAAATTTGTCGGGTGCGAAGGCACGAAAAACGAAAGCGAAGGAGGCAGCTCAGAACATTTAAACATATGCTCTTATCGATATTTATGAGGTACACAAAAAAGTGTATACGAAAATAAAAGTACGCAATAAAATAAAGTATTGTTTTTAAAAATATTTTTTATATATATTTTGTAACAAATAATATAACAAATAATAAATATATATAATAAATCAAATGAATTCTTTACAGATTTATTAAATTTACCCCAATGTAGAATATAGAAAACTAAAAACAGGCCTCATATAGCCTCGGGAAGAGTTTGGGAAAAGCCTGGTCATAAATGCTCGTGAAGGCTTCATTAAGGCTCGTTTTGAGCCTTGTTGTTTCGTCGTTTCAGGCTTAGTAGAGGCTTTTCTACCAGCCTTTGGTCAAGCCTGTGTGCAAGAGCCTGAAACCGCGTTATCATTCAGAGGTTCAACTATAGGCCTGAAATCAGGCTGGTGCTCAGCCTGAATTAAAAAATGTGAGCCTTGTTTCAGAGCTTGGCGAGCCCTTTTTTCATCGTCAATTCCTACCTGGGAATGTCTCCATCGAGTTGAGCCAGGACGTAACAGTGTTATAACACAAAAATGGCACGTTAAGGGGAGATATACACCTAGATGGTCGAAAAAAACGATTTAGAAGCTATGAACATTCCGTCAACCGTAGAAGACCTACACTATGGGCCTGGTATCGATGATTCCATGTAAATTGACAAATTTCATGATTTATTCAATCCCAAATTTTCAAACGCGTTTTTCTCAAAACGACGTTTTTCAAATCGGTACCCAAAATTTTTCGAAAATCAATGAACCGATTGCCTTGAAGTTTTTTGTGGTTATTCTATACACCATTATTTAGTACTTGTCATAGGATTTTTTTTGTTCCGTCACTTAGTTTTTGTTTTATAGGCAAAATAATAACTAATTTTTGGCCCAAAAATCACTATTTATGTTCAAACGTCCGCCATTTTGTCATAAATCGATATTTTCAAAATCGGCGATGACAAGTACTAGATTATAGTATCTGATTTAATAATCTTTTTGGTTTTTTTTTTTCAGATGATTTTTGAAGAAACGCCAGTGGGTACCGTATACGCAGATTTTTTTACGACGCTCCAATGATCATACAATATCCTTGTATATTTTTGATATTTTTAAATAAAGAAAATTAAACATATTTTTGAATGTATATGGGGCATTCCATACCAATTCGATCTGGGTCTGACCCTCGACCCCTCAAATCTGGTTCCCGATTTTTCCTGTCATTACACTCACTCTATCAAGCAATTACAATTTTTTTCAGATTTTTCAAAATCAATTTCAGCGCGTCATGAATTTTTGAATTTTTTCATCGAACACCTCGATGGCCGTAATCGAAAAATCTAAAAAAATTCCCAAAAATACAGTGTCAGATATTAAAAATGTTGGTGTAAAATTCATGTCTGGGCTTTTGCTTCAACCCCTAATTAGGGTTTTTGTCAACCATGATAAAAAAAAATCGGAAATTACAAAATACACTTTAGAAAAATCGGAGATATTTTTTTTTAAATCTGGTATTATGCATACAAAATTTCGAGAAACAGTCTACATTAAATTGACCTCAGCTTCTTATTTTTTCATTTTTTTTTGCTCAAAAAGCTAAAAAACGGGTTGAAGCAAAAGCCCAGACATTATGAATTTTACACCAACATTTTTTATATCTGACACTGTATTTTTGGGAATTTTTTCAGATTTTTCGATTACGGCCATCGAGGTGTAAAAAAAAAAA
This sequence comes from Ophion slaviceki, assembly GCA_944452715.1. Classification (NCBI taxonomy): domain Eukaryota; kingdom Metazoa; phylum Arthropoda; class Insecta; order Hymenoptera; family Ichneumonidae; genus Ophion; species Ophion slaviceki. The sequence goes on along the minus strand of OX101795.1, from coordinate 3,447,442 downwards.
TTCAAAAATTCATGACGCGCTCAAATTTATTTTGAAAAATCTGAAAAAAATTGTAATTGCTTGATAGAGTGAGAGTAATGATAGGAAAAATCGGGAACCAGATTTGAGGGGTCGAGGGTCAGACCCAGGTCAAATTGGTATGGAATGCCCCATATACTTTTAGATAATTAAAACCCCAATCTGAAATTTCAAATAGTTTTCCTTGAAAAAATTCACAAAAATGACCTTTTTCCGGCTCCTAGGTGTATATCTCCCCTTAAGGTGTTAAAAGTATTACGCTACTGTCGACGGGCACCAAAAAGCTAGGTAAACATGGTAGTGCTATATAAAGTAAATTCTATAAGTTTCTAGTAAATCTGGCTTAAAAATGTGTTGTCTTTACAAACTTTAAACTCCCGTTTAACCCCCTCAAAGTTTAATTTTTGGAAATTAAATACTGGAATATGAAATTTGGAAATTAAATACTGGAAATTAAATGCTGGAATACATGTTTGATTATTTGTATTTTAGTGTATTTATGCCAAGTTTCAAGCAAATCTGACCAAAAAACATATTTTCCCATACAAACCCCGGTTTAACCCCTTAAAGGATCGAATTCCGATTTTTACCACTTTTGAAAAAAGTCTTATTTTCTGTCGATTATGAATGCTGCGTGGTCAGCATTAGGAGCCCCAGATATCATAATACTGCCGAAAATTCGTAAAGTTTAGTTATACCCTTCGCCGGTATTATTCCCTGGCGTAATCTTCATAAAATAAACTATATATAATATACTTTATTCTCTGTACTATATATTATATTATTTATTCTCTGCGAGAACTTCATAGAATAAACTTTCCCAAAGAATTCTCCAGTACGATTATCCCGCATATCGAAAACCTTTTCCAGATCGAGGAAAGAAACGAATTTCACCGACGAGCTTGTACTCGAACATTCCCGATTCAAACTAAACGTTCTCGGCGCGTTGGAGCGGCGCTGCCGTCTAGCGGCGAGGATCGCAACTACGTTGCGTTACATAAAGCATCGCCGAATCGTGCACCTTTCACATGTTCCACGTCTGCGTCGCGAATTGCGTTGGAAAAAGCGGCGTTAACGCGATTTCTAAAGATTCTCCGCGATTAGTAACAGTCGCCCCGAATACTTCGACCAGAAGGTTCCAGTGAGTGAGGAGCACTGATCTCGCGTGTGCGTGGGGTTCCATTGACCCACGGATTCAGGGAGGAATAACGAAAGAAAGAAAAAAACGGGGAGAGTAGGTCAACCATCGACCGTGTAACGTAAGCAAACGAAGAATATTTACGTGCGGTCCGGGGTTTTATCGATTATACGCTTCCAGAAAGAGCTGGGCCGGGGCGCGGTGACGCATCGCCGTTTGACGTTTAAACAGCAAATACTCACGCGTACATTATCGTCACGTATACTCGAGTTCTCGCAGCGACCGAATAAAACGTTCTCTGTACGCCTTTTTTCATACGCTAATTAATATCGTTCGTTATTTACCATCGTTCGCATCCAGTCATTATGACGTAATTGTAACGTTGCTTGTGCGATGTTTTTTTTCCTCCATTGCCCGCATATCTTGTGTTTCTCGGAGAAAAATAGTTCGTGGTAAGCGAACCTTACGAGGAGCGAAATTTTGCCGAATTTTCTCGTCACAACACGCGGAGTTGCAGTTTTTTTTCCAGTCGGGTGCCGATGAGCCGATTCGATCGCGATATTGCGCGACGTTGCGTAGCGGGGAATGTGCTTTGCTTTATTCTTCAACTCTTATAAAACGCTTTCGTATCTCTGTTCGTTCTCTCCATACCGAAAAAGGAACGGTTAAAAATACGTTTTTTTAAAGTGGTCGGTCACCAAGAAGTTTCCTACATTTTCGTGATCGTTGCGTGTACCGTTTATTCTGTGATAACACCTAACGCGATAAGGACGTCTACGTGGAATAAGCGGCGTCTCGAAATATCTGTGAATCACCGGTGGTTATATTATCTTTCTTAATCATTGGGTTGTAAATGATCATTGGGATTTTCAGAGGTGAAAAAGGAAAATGACGACTTGGCAGAACGGTCCTGGCGCAGGATACAATCAAGGTCCACCAGGTTGTCTTCATAATTATCTTTAGTTGGAAAAGTTGATGCTGCTGCAACGAAAAATGTCCAACTTTGTTATATCGCCGGAAGATGCTATAATTTTATCGACAAAACGTCAAAAGAGAAAACCAGAGAGTCTAAGGGGCTACATCTACCTAGGGTCCCGAAAAAAAGTGGCAAAATTTCGAAAAAAAATTCTGCGAAACCATTGGTTGAAACTAAACGTATTTTTTTTAAATTGAACTATGTACTAAGGTACATAGGGTAACGTGACCTTATTTTAGCGATCTACCAATTATAGACACTTCTCTCCTACACACACAGTGGTCCTTAACCCTCATCAGATAAGGGTGTTTTCGACCGCCGTTAAGGATAATGGTGGGTCGCTCGTGCTTTACGATAATTTTGCAATACTTAAAGTGCTGCAAAAAATCTTGAAAAATTCATGGACCTTGTTGAGACCCTTTACTCGATAATTATAATTTATCCGACCAGAAAAAATTAATTTTTAATAACAATTTCATGCAAAATCCGGAGGCATGCAAGCATTTTGCAGGGTATTGTTCAAGTCACGAGTGACCCACCTTTATCCGATGAGGGTTAAAATTCCAATAATTGGGTGCTTAAAGTGCCAATAATTGGGCCCCTAAAGTCCCAATAATTGGGCCCTTAGTGCCAATAAGGGGGTCCTTAGTAACAATAATTACACGTTTAAAGTGGAAATAATTGGGCCCTTAAAGTTTTAATAATTGGGCCCTTAGTGCCAATAATTGGGCCCTCAGAGTAACAATAATTGTGCCCTTCAAGTCTCAATAATTGGGCCCTTAGTGCCAATGATTGTGCCCTTAAGGTTCAATAATTTGGCCCTTAACGTTTTAATAATTGGGCCCTTAGTGCTAGTGATCATGCCCTTAAAGTGTATTGCCACTTTCAGGGCCACTTAAAGTTACAATAATTTGGCCCTTAGGGCCAATAATTGCGCCCTTAAAGTGGCAATAATTGGACCCTTGAAGTGACAATACTTGGGCCCTTAGAGTAACAATAATTGTGCCCTTTAAGTCCCAATAATTGGGCACTTAGTGCCAATGATTTTGCCCTTAAGGTTCAATAATTTGGCCCTTAACGTTATAGTAATTGGGCCCTTAGTGCCAATAATGGCGCCCTTAAAGTGGCAATAATTGGACCCTTAAAGTGCCAATAATGGGGCCCTTAAAGTGACAATAAATGGGCCCTCAAAGTCCCAATAATTGGGCCCTTAGTGCCAATGATTTTGCCCTTGAGGCCCAAATAATTGGGCCCCTAGTGCCAATAATTAGGCCAAAGTTCCAATAATTCGACCCTTAAAGTACCAAGAATTGGGGCCTTAAAGTACCAAGAGTTGGGGCCTTAAAGTACCAAGAGTTGGGGCCTTAAAGTGCCAATACTTGGGCACCTTACTCTATATTGATAGCCTCAGAAAAAATTAAAAATACAGAAAAACAACATAAACATGGCCACCAGCAGACAACATTTTTTTTGCAACGTTTGGCGGTGGACACTGCAGCATAACAGTTCATCTAAAATAAAAAAAACCACCCGGGTTATTCGAGTTAACAATAAATATGATGCATTGATGATCGTCAATTTATAAAATAATTTTTTCCAACGTGGCGATGACTTGACACTTGAGCATACAAAATCTATGAAAAAAAGTCATTATTTTTACGTAACTATTCAAAAATGAAGATCGATTTTGAAAAAGTGCGATCGTCAACTACCTTGAAATGTTTCTCGTCATATCTCCTGTAAATTTGGAAACAACCCATTAAGTGGTTCTCGAGATATGTGCACCGGCTTTGAAAACAGTGTTGCGAGAAAAACGCGTTTAAAATTTTAAGTATGGCGCTGCTTTTGCTTGCCTCGCCGATTGTTGGAAGCTGCAGGCGATTCGTTTGGTACAATAATAACAATGAGGAAATATCCTTATAAAAAATAATCTTTGTTGCCTTTCAATGACGCGAATTTCAACACTGTACGAATAATGTTATCGACGATGGTGCTGAAGTTTGCACAGTTGGAATGCAATGAAAATTCTTGAATTTTTCATTTATTTATTTTTATTATTGTATAAGATCTTTTTTGGCAGCTTATCGTTATGAGTTTTTATTGAGGATTTTCAAGAATGTTTCAGTGACTTTTATAGCTTAAATGTGCAAAAAAAATCCAGTAGTAAAAAAAAATTTATTGCATTCCAACGATGCCAACTTCAATAGTATTAATAGAGAATCGGAGTTACTGCAAATGGGGTAAAAAGTTGAAAAAAAAACATGACGTTGAAGTTTGCATAGTTGGAATGCAACGAAATTTTTTTTTACCTTCATATTTTCTTCAGTAGATCTAAGCCTCAAAAATCAAGACGAAGTTTGATGAGGTTGAAGTTTGGAACGCTGGAATAACGAATTTTAATATTTCTGAATTTCTTTAATTTCTCTTGGCCAATTTTGCTGACGATAATCCTTCAACAAGTTTGAGAGATATTTATTTAGCGATCTGCAGTATAAATCTACAAAGATCTTTTATAATAATGAAAATCTGAAAGATAAGATGTAAATCATCATTGGCGTGTCACGATTTTGATGTTAATTTTTCATTTCTCCATTCTTATCAATGTGCAAAGCCTTTTTCTTTGCGAACTAAGGTCGTAAATATCCAACAAAAACACGTTGAAACGTTCGAGTGATTTTCATAGGCTTGATTAGCCGAAAAAAATGGAACAATTTGAAACAATTCATTTTCTGTGCGTTCCAACGATGCAAACTTCATCATAACAAATCAGGCAAACCCAAATCTGCAAGATTTTTGATAATAATAAGAATGATAAATGAAAAAGAATTTTCGCATCGCAACGACGCAAACTTCAACCCCATCGAATTTTAGGAATATTTCAACGAAATTTTCGGGGAATATGGCGAAAAGGTGATACTGTCGGATTAAAATATTTTTGGAAAAAGCAATTTTGTGAGCCACTTAGGTAGATGTAGCCCATTATTAATTTGCGACCGAGCGTCCGTAAAAAGTTGGACATTTGGCGCCCGGGGTTCCTTCGATCGGAATAACTTACGTTGGTTTATCGTCACGACGTACAGGGCCAGGCTTCATTTTGCCGGACAACGGTCAGTACGGGCAAGGTCCTCCACCGGGAGCCGGTTATCCGCCACCGGGAGCAGGATATCCGCCCCCGGGAGCTGGTTATCCGCCGCCTTACGGACAGGCCCCTCCACCGCCGGGTGGCATTCCTTACGGCCAACCTCAGCAGCCTGGAATGTACGGCGCTCCGTACCAAGGAGCTGGAAGCATGGAGGATCCGATGCAGGATGGGGACATCAAGGGTTTCGATTTTTCCGACAAGACCATTCGAAATGGGTTCATAAGGTGCGGTATCAAAAATTCTCTACATTTGTACCTACGGTGGAAAATACGAGTACATTGCGAATTTTCGATTGAGACAAAGAGTTGAGGCCGGAGCCTGAATTGGAAGGTCCAAAAAAAACCGTTCGTGAGCGATTTTTTTCAGAAGGGAAAAAAACAAGTGAGTCCGGTAAACATTGAGGTATCTTTCATGTATATTTGAAATGTATTAAAAAAATTACGAATGAAAAAAACAACAAATGACTGCAGATTTATCAGTCTATTCCATGTGCGTCTTGCCACTGGGGTGGGGGTAAAAATGTCGAATTACCAAATATAGAACGACAAAGATTTCGAAACGACAGAATTATGAACTCTCAAAATAACGAAGGTTGAATCATTCGAAATTCTATCTTTCGACTGATAAAAAAATCGAATGACTATAAATCGAACCATTATTTATTGGAGAGGTAATTTATTCGAAAACGAATATTCAGATTGTCTGCAATTCGGAACATAAAAATACAGAATCGAGAAATGTAGAACACCCATATCTCCGAAACAGAAAATAGCGAGTGCCTAATATGCGTAATACCGTCTATGGCGAAAAGCAATATATCGAAACGCAAAATGTCGATGGCCCGAAATGTCGAACGCCGAAAGGTCCAACGGCCAAAATGGCGAACGTGGTGGGGCCCGTCACGTGGGATGTCTGTCTTACGATATTTTAGCCGACAGACCGCCAGCGCCATCTCGCAGCTTCACTCTGAGGCGCAAGTAACGTATTGCTCGATTCGCCATTCGGGTCGTTCTACATTTTGACCCTCCGCGATTTCAACCACTCGACTTTTTGGCCGTTCGCTTTAATGATTTTCTGCATTGTGAACCATCGCCATTTTTTTAATTCGGAGAATTGTCGTCTCGAATTATTTGGTGTTACGCATACAGGCCCATCGATTTTATGTTTTTCGATATTTTATTAAATCTGATTTTTGTTTTTCGCTATATATCAACTTCCGAGATGTTCATATTCGTTATTGTTATTTTCGACTTCACAGACTCTAGTAAGATTGATCTATCTATATTCGAACATTCGACATTTTGGCCCATCTGCATATCGATCGTTCGACATTTTTTCCCCCCACACTTGCCACTGCAGTCCCGATCGGCGGGAAAGATACAGCTCGTAGTTCTTGACTGAAACAAAAACACCAATAAAATAGTTAATTGTCATATATTTTTCTTCTGGGTGAATTAAGGCAGAAGCTAACAGCTTGATATTCGTACTAAATAGATGTGTAATTAATTTTATGAGTAAATCACTTTTACATACGAAAAAAATTGTTAAATTCGCACATGATTTTATGCCCGTTACTGTGGCCTAACCCCTTAAGAAAAAGCTGAAAAAATCGTGAAATTATAACTTTTCGCATGTTTAAAAAAAATTGTTTAAAAAAAACACTTTAGCGTGCTGAAAAATGATCTAAAAAGACTTTTTCAACGACTTTTTTAATTCGCTTAGCAGAGATTTTCATACTGAAGAAAAGAAAATTTGGTTTGATTCAACAGGTCGTTTAGTTTTTTTGCCATCACGCCCGCCAATTTGGACAAATCGTGAAAATGAAAACTGGAGAAAACGCGCTTCAAAGTTTTCAATAGGAGGAAATATCAATATCAATCGCTTCTGTTTCTAGCGTCGTATCTTCGGAAATATTTACTTTTTACGATTTTTTTTTCTGAACCAAAAAACCACAGTATCTCCGAAATTTTACCTCAAATTTATTAACATTTTTACTGTCCTTCAGAATTTTATCAAACAAAAATGACGAGTCACATAGGATGACCGCCTTAAAGAGCACACATTTCGCTTCAAATTGATTTTTTTTAACAATTCTGTACGATTTTTTTTACCGAAATCTATACTATTTTTTCCCCCGAAATCTTTACGATTTTTTCCCGATTTGTCGAATGCCAAAGTAACAACTGCATATTCCGACTTTGAAACGTCATAACTCGGGCAAAAAAGGTGTCGCAGCATCCACAAGGAGAACGATTAAAAGTTGAGTTTTTTTTATATCACACTTCCAGAAGAAAACTTATTTTTGTTTTAATTTCGCTTGTTATTGCGTAACGTGATTTCAAATAATGTGTAAATCTTGGATTATTACACGAAAGCAGCGTAACTCAATCAAAAAACAATAAATCCCAAAAGTCTGACGTTTTTTACTCGAGGACGTGCTAAAAAAATATGCAAAAAGTCAGACAGCTGGAATTTGCCTTTCCTCGTCCCTCGAAGCCGTAAACATCTTGAAACGTTTCAATCTCTCCGTTTTCGCACCAAACTCGAGTCGAAAAACACGAAAATTCGCAACGTTAACGCAAAAGTAAAGCAAGTGTTGGCGGCGCTTCTCAAATTTTCATGTTTTTCAGCTCAAATTTGCATTCCGTTGAAAAACATGAAAATTCGCCAAGTTCGGTACTTTTCGTATTTCTTTATTTGAACTCGCGTTTCTTATTTTTGGAAATGGCTTTAGAAATTTCATGGCTATTACGCATATGGAAAACCCGGAAAGCTGAGGGAATTAAAAAATTGTCTAAAATTTTTTTAGAATTTACTTTTTGCAATAATTACGAAAAAAATGAAACGGACGAAAAAAAAACTAAAAAGTATAAAAACGAATATTTTGGTGTATTTTTGATATTTATATTATTCTTCATTATATACAAAAAAAAGTTATGTCAGTGCCAAACGTTGAAAACTTCAAGAACTAAAAACTAATTTACTCTAAGTTCTATACATTCGTATTCGATCTGTCGATACACAACCACACAAATATTATTGTAGATGAGTGTTTATAGTAGTGAAGTTTTATTTGCATCGATTTTTTTTATCGTATTTATCATTTTCTCAATTTCTAACCCCTTGATACTTTAATAAAGTCTTTTCCCCATTTCAAAGGCTTCTTGTACGAGATTCCTCTTATTTCCTCTCTCAAACAAATACTCGGCGATCTATTACACTTTCCATTCGACAAGTGTTTATATTTATTTTTTATTCATTGGAATAAATTAATTTAATCATTAAAAATTATTTTTATGATAAAGAACAGGTTCTGTATTCGCTTTTAATATATATTTTTTTACTTTACAGTGTTTAAATTATTTTGCGACGTTCAGTTAAAACAAAAAATTATTCTCATATCTCTCATTTTCATATATTTGATCTTAAAAAAATTGTTTTTCATTTGACCCCCATCTCCCTGGAATATTTTCAAAACCTGGAAAAGTCAGGCAATTTCTGAGTCAAGAATGCGTAACAACCATGAATTTCGTTTTGTAGGGACTAGAAATGGCAAAAATTTACCTCTAAGAATGTTCCTTTTTTTACAACGTTATTCAGCTATTCGTAAAGCAGTGCAGTTGTCGAACAAATGCATCGTAACTAGAGACTTATGAAAGTTGATACAAAACACCTAGAGAGGGGAATAAATCGATAAAAAATAATCGAACAGACCGTGGAAAAAAAGAAGAGAATACACGCGATAGAGAAGGGATTTTTCTAAATCTGTACACAATTACAGCATTTATCGTGTCAGCCGTTTCGTAAAAAAAAATCGTTTTCCAAAATTTTGTATGTGCAAAATCCAAACTCTTCGGAATTTCGACTAGAAATTTGTACACGGCGATTTTGAAATCTAGTTGCATAAAAATATGAAGGAAAAGATGGATTTTTTCAAAATGTCTGATGAATGGGTACTCGTAAGTTTCATTCCAACATTTCAACTATGCCCGAAACGCGCTCGATTTTTTCATATCCGCTCGCAATTGCAGAAAAGTCTACACGATCCTGATGTGTCAGCTGCTGATCACCCTCTCGATGATAGCCCTTTTTCTGTATCATGCGCCGACCCAAAAGTGGGTAGCCCGACACACCGAGATGGTCTGGATCTGCCTGGGGGTCACCATTGTTCTAATTATCTGCATGGCTTGCTGCACGTCCGTGAGACGCAAAGCGCCTATGAACTTTGTGTTCCTTTTCGTTTTCACCCTCGCCGAAGGCTTTTTACTGGCCACAATTTCCTCAGCCTACAAATCCGAGGAGGTTAGTAAAAACATATTATAACGGCCACAAAATATTTGACTTGGCGTGCCAAAAAAAAAGTTTACTTCTGCGTGACAAATAAAATCATGCTAAAAATTGAAGCTCTTTAACTCGAGTCTGAATAACAGGACTCGATCTTTTTTCCCCGTTTGGTTAATACGGAAAATTTGCTGTTTACCTGCGAAGAACTCAACGAGTCATTGATTTTTGTGACACTCGGTTGAATATTCTTAATGGGGGAACGTATTCCAGATAACAGGTTTTTCAATAATTTTTTACAAAAAATCGAGAGCATTTATTGCAATGAATCAAATTATATAATAATTTTGACGTTCAAATGAATACAAAATGTTTTTTTATGAGTAAAAAAAACAAAATGGCGGTGCTAGAGATGCTCGGACTTGGCTCCTAGAGTTTGCGCCGTGGAACGCCGAGGTCCTTGTAGTTAACGCGGTCCTCTAGTTTCTCGGCTGTTTTTTTACGGCTTTTTCAATAATTTTTTACGGGCAAAGCATCGAAATAATCAATCTCATTGTTTTTGCATAATCTTTATTAACATTTAAATAAGCTTTACACATTTTTTGAAGTCAAAATATATAATAGAATAAAAGTTATAGTGGCCGACAGGAAGACATCAAGTAAAAGAGGTGCTTGACGGTGACCAAGATTGCGGCTGTTCTGCTTATCTGAAATCAAAAAACCAAACGGCATTTTAATCTTCATATTTAAGACTAGCGATTGAACTAGAGTGAATTCTAAATTACAAAAATGGACTTTTTTATACACTTTTGAAAATTACATTCTATTTTTTACTCATTTTTTTAAAGTTTTTCGCTCGTACAAAAAAAACTATCGAAGCAATCAGGATAATCCTAGTTCAATCGCTGGCTTATAACATATTAAAGATGCTGTATAAATTTGAACAAGATCGGTGCAGTAGTTTCTGAAATATCGTGGTCACCGTTTCGAAAAATGGTGTTTCGAGAAAAACGCGTTTGAAAGTATACCTGCTCCGTATACCTGCTCCGTTCCAGGGCCGTAATTTGTGAACCACTTCGAATATCGAAAAATCCTTTGGCACACATTTTCTACACATGTAGATGTGATATATGAAGAAAAAAAATCGATTTTTTCGACACGAGAAACTAGAGGACCGCCTTAACTAAAATCAACGAAACAACTTTTTTCATTAAAGGAAGTCATTCCGCTTTGCGTGAATCTAAATTTAGCAACAAAAAAATTGAATATTTGAGGACAAAAAGGGAAAAGCTTTTTCATAAACAAATCGTTAAAAACAATATTTATTATAACAATTTATACGAAATTTTAGGTTTGTGCAAAGGCCGATAAGTTAAAGAATATCTGTAGAAAATTTCAAGTTGATTGGTTTATTACTTTTTCCATAAGGGTCAGGGGTTTCCAGGACCATAAAGCAAGCCTTCTTCTAGGAAATCACTAATCTAGGCTGCATTTTTCTCTTTTTGTGTGAACTGTTTGTGTAAAAACGAAAAACGACGGTTACACAGGCCGAATTTTTCTTTACAATCGCCGGAAGTGCCCCCTATTATTCAAAAAGTAAACTAGCAAACTTGTTTGGCTAAGAAATTAAAAGGTAGAGGCCGCAAAGTGCGCGCGCTCGTTTACCTACTCGCGGTACTTTTGGAGGGCATCACTTCGGTGACTTCCTAGGGACCTTTAGGACTTTCTGTTGGGCTTCAAACTTTGGAAATATATCCTTCAGATACTAAATGAATTTTTGAAGCAATAAAAAATTTGCTATCTGGACGAGGTGCCCCCCTTAAAGTAAGCTTTAAGGATGCATTGCCCGTAGCTTCCCTACCAAAACTAAGTTTCGGCGGAAATTTTGATTACTTTGCGATGAGATTGATTTTTTTTTAATTCAACCACATTGAAGATGCTAAGAACATTCATTTCCGGTAATAATAATCCAAAAAAGTCATAAGTAAATTGTTGAACAAATGTCCGGCGAACTACCTTTTTTATTATAAAATGAATTCGTCGATTTTTCTGAATAGGTATGCATTTTTTTCGAATTTTCTTTCTATTTTCATGTTTTTAATTTAAAAAGTGGATAAACAGTCACAAATTTTCGATTTGTTTTTGGAACAATGTTCCATATCCACGAAGTATCCGGGGTATTGAACGAACAGTGGTATAGTAGCCGCTGAGAAATTCTAAAAACTGGATTATCGAAATAAAGATAAAATTCTTTAAAAAATCATATGTAGGGTCAGAGTAGAATCAGTGGCTCATTTTTTTTAGAGCTACTTAACCATTCACACAATCTCAATGAAACCTTGACTAAACGTGAGGTGTGTTCAATGGCTTCATTTTGTTTGAAGACACTGAACGACCTAACCCGATAGATATTGACATAAAAAGCATTTTTTTTTAAATGGCCTTTAAGGCGTTACCCCCACTTGTAGCGCAAAAAAGGCCTTTTTCATGATTTTTTTAAAAGAAAACTACAAAACTTTTTTAATCGATCAATATACCATCTTAAAGAACACATCTTGAAGAACTTTCAGTAATTTTTTTATTGAAAAATATTACATTGTTTAGTGGCAAATGGCCGTCAATGAAATAATGTTTTTATATACACGGTTTGCGGTGACCAACATTGCGGCGAAGTGGATCATCTGAAAAAAAAATGCGGATGGATTTAGTCAAATATAAGTATAAACTAGTCTTTAATCGAAGGATTTTTAAAAATATTCATTTTTCAAAAATGGCGGACAGTCAAAGTTAATGGTTCGATTTTAACGAAAAAAACGGCCGTTTTTTGGCTATAAAACGGCCATTTTTTTTTTTCGAAAAGAAATCGAATGATTAAAGACTACATTTTTATGTATTAAATAAGCCTGCAAAATTTCAAGAAGATCAGTTCATTAGTGTTCGAGTAATCTTGGTCACCGACTTCAGAAATGCCATTTTGAGAAAAACGCGTTTAAAGTTTCAATTTCAGTTTACACGAAGAAAATATTTTTTTTTGTAATCTTACATAGAGTCATCTATTCCGGGCATCAAAAAAAACTGCACTTCAAATTGCACTTCAAGAAATGCAATAAAAAAAATCGATTTTAAAAAAATCGCAAGTGAGGGTAACCCCTTAAACCACTGTGTACTTGGGGGTGTACACAGTGAAACATGCCTAATTTCACAGTCAAACAAAATTTCAAAATCAAGCAAAATTTGAAGAAAATCACCCCGATCCACTGTACACTTGTAGCTATAGAGTGCTTTTCTCTATGGGTCATTCCATGTCAAATCGACAAATTTTTTACCTGACCCCTTTTGATTTCGCTGAAAATTTTCTATCTTTTTCTACCCCCCGAAAGTTATTTTTCAGAATTTTTTCAAATTTTTTTTCCCGACTCAAAAAAAGTTATGAATTTTTGAAAAAAACCGCTCTTTTATTTTTAAATTGCCAGAACTTTTTCAAAAATTGACCGTTTGGGAACTTTTTTTTTTCAAAATTTTTGTTTTTAAATGTAGTTTTCGAAAAAAATATGAAAAAATTTTCAGAATCCCAGATATATGAAATATTTTAGTTTTTTTGAAAAAACCGTAATTTTCTCAAAGTCCGACCGTTTTTTTTTTTTTTATTTTGCTCTAAAAATACTTCAACTAATTCTGCAATGATCCCCGTTAATCAAAAGATGTGACGACAATCGCTTCTAATTTTTTTTCTTGATTATAAAAAAAATTTTGTTGAATTTTTGCTGATTTTATATAACTTTGTTATGAAATTTTTTTTATTTCCTCGTGAAACCTCAAAAGTTGAAAAATAAAATTTTATTGGAGAATTTCAAGTGATTATCGTCCAAGAAATTGTTATTTAAAAAAAAAAAAATAATTTTTTTCTCTCATTGACGTTATTTTGTCATGTTTCAGTACCAAAATGACGTTAAGTTGTCATATTTCAGTACCAAAAAAAAACGTCCATAAGAGTAAAAAAATAACGTCAATGAGAGAAAAAAATTATTTTTTTTTTTAAATAACAATTTCTTGGACGATAATCACTTGAAATTCTCCAATAAAATTTTATTTTTTAACTTTTGAGGTTTCACGAGGAAATAAAAAAAAATTTCATAACAAAGTTATATAAAATCAACAAAAATTCAACAAAAATTTTTTTATAATCAAGAAAAAAAATTAGAAGCGATTGTCGTCACATCTTTTGATTAACGGGGATCATTGCAGAATTAGTTGAAGTATTTTTAGAGCAAAATAAAAAAAAAAAAAACGGTCGGACTTTGAGAAAATTACGGTTTTTTCAAAAAAACTAAAATATTTCATATATCTGGGATTCTGAAAATTTTTTCATATTTTTTTTCGAAAACTACATTTAAAAACAAAAATTTTGAAAAAAAAAAGTTCCCAAACGGTCAATTTTTGAAAAAGTTCTGGCAATTTAAAAATAAAAGAGCGGTTTTTTTCAAAAATTCATAACTTTTTTTGAGTCGGGAAAAAAAATTTGAAAAAATTCTGAAAAATAACTTTCGGGGGGTAGAAACAGATAGAAAATTTTCAGCGAAATCAAAGGGGGTCAGGTAAAAAATTTGTCGATTTGACATGGAATGACCCCTATACAATGGGGAGTATTGTACAGCAAACTATTGAAAAATTAATTTAAAAAAGACAGCATATTACGAGATCAATCACAATCATTTATTGAATATTAATCAACAATGAGTATCTACTTAATGAGGTAGTACCAGTACCTATCTAAATCACAACGCGAAAATATTCATACTATGACTTATCTCTGTGTACCTCGAAAAGTTGAGCCACTGTGTACCGGCCCTCTCTTTTTTTTCTAAAGCGGGTACTGACAAGTTTCTATTTTTGTTAGGTTAACAAATACAATGCTCAAATACCGCAATATAGCTGTGTATTGCGGGAGAACAATGACTTCGAACATAACTGAGATAGGTAAAGAAGCAAAAAACATACAAACTCAGCTGGTTTTTCAACTTTTGACACGAAAAATAATATAAAATCACCTCTCACAACCGAATTGCGCGGGAGCGACTCGCAGACAGGTTCAAACCTATTGGCATCCGAGGGCGGTTCTGATGTGAAAAAGACGCACATATATACATGTCCACTTCTGAGGAACAGAAAAGGCTCAGTGTACCCACAGTTGCCACTGCTCCCACTTGGAACCTATTCAGAAAAATATAATTCATTGAATGTCACAAAAAATCAAGTTTGCCGGAGATTTTTTAACAAATTTTTGTTTAGACAATTTATTTATAAATTTTTGGCATTCTTATTATTCAAAACCAATGTTCTTTGCATTTTCAAAACGGTTGATTCTTTTCAGATTTTAATACTGTCGCAAAGTACTCAAAATTCTCACCGAAACTCACTTTTGGTCGGGAATGTAGCTTGGTAGGTCGAAAAATAGCTGATTTTCGCGATTTTACTTTTGGGCCGAAAAAATGATCTTGAAATAGCAACTTTCAAGGTCAAAAAAACATCCAGGCATTTTCACAATTTTTTGGCCATATTCAATATACGATTTTTTCCGTGAAAAATATTAAATATTATGTGCCCCCTGGATGGTCGATATATCGACCACTCTCTTCCCCGAAAAGGTTAAAGAACCTTGACCTGTGACCTGCGATAAACCGCAGATAATTAACTGCTTGGCATCCTGTATTCACTAATATGGTTTACAAAAATAACCACAACTTGACGGAAATATAAACTTGGTTATTTTCATTTTGGTCTTAGGCTCGACGCACTGTGCGACTGTTAGAAGCCGTAGCTTATTCAATTGTAGAAATATTTCAATATTCCTAAAATTTTACTTACAATTACAAAATAAAAATTTAATTACAATATTAAATACATTCGCAAGATGCTATTTTTCGACCCACCTAGGTAGATGTAGGTCGTTGAGCTGTTATCACAAATTCCTTTATTTTCAGGTCCTCCTCGCGGTAGGTATAACAGCGACGGTTTGCCTGGGCCTGACGATCTTCGCATTCCAAACGAAATGGGACTTTACTGGAATGCACAGCGTCCTCTTCATCGCGCTTTTGATTCTCCTGCTCTTCGGGGTCCTCTCGATCTTCATACGAGGAAAAACTATGACTCTGATATACGCTTCCCTGGGCGCGTTCGTCTTCTCGATGTATTTGGTATACGACACGCAGATGATGGTCGGCGGACGTCACAAGTATTCAATATCCCCGGAGGAGTACATTTTCGCTGCTCTCAATCTCTATCTTGACGTTGTAAACATATTCCTCTACGTATTGACGATAATAGGCGCCTCTCGGGACTAAAATTCTCCCACGCTCGCCGCTATTCTTCACTCGCGGATATTTCAGCAAATCTTTGCGTTGCTACTGCGATAATTTAAGAAAAAAGCTCTAGGCGGTGTTCGATGTTGTAAAGGGCAAAAAAAACATCCGCCAACCAAAGGGGATGAGCAAAAAGTATTTCCACTGACTTTATCACGACGGAAACTCGATGTTTCCCAAAAACTAGTCCTCCTAGTTTTCTCTTTTGTTATTTGTTTCCTACGAGGAAGGAAAAAGAGAAGCGATAGTTTCTTTTTCATTCCAATAACCACGTATGCGCTGAATTAAAAAAAAATCGGAATGATCTGTATTTCGTTAATAGCCGGGTCCAGACCGACCGAGCACGCCTCGCGAGCTGTGCCCTCCGAGGCAGAATGAAGGGGTTTCGAGGCGGGCCTCGCGAGTCAAAGTAGAGCAGTCAGTCCCATCCAGTTTTTAAATTTTGCTTTGGTTCGCGACCTTCGTCACCACCGTCCACGTCGAGCGAGCAGCCAAGACTGAGGCACCTTTGAGTACGGCAACCGTACCGACACCGCATGGCTCGCGGTCGAGGCATGCTCGGCCGAGGCAACTTGAGCCACGTCCACACCCGCCGAGGCATTGCCTCGCAAGGCGTGCGCGAGGCAACTTGCACCCAAGGCATTGCCTCGCGACGCGTGCTCGAGGCAACCTGCGCCCGATGCATTGCCTCGCGAGGCGTACTCGAGGCAACTTGCGCCCGATACATTGCCGCGCGAGGCGTGCTCGAGGCAACTTGCGCCCGATGCATTGCCTCGCGAGGCGTGCTCGAGGCAACTTGGGCCCGAGGCATTGCCTCGCGAGGCGTGCTCGAGGCAACATGCGCCCGAGACATTGCCTCACGAGGCGTGCTCGAGGCAACTTGCGCCCGAGGCATTGCCTCGCGAGGCGTGCTCGAGGCAACTTGGGCCCGAGGCATTGCCTCGCGAGGCGTGCTCGAGGCAACATGCGCCCGAGACATTGCCTCACGAGGCGTGCTCGAGGCAACTTGCGCCCGAGGCATTGCCTCGCGAGGCGTGCTCGAGGCAACTCGCACCCGAGGCATTGCCTCGCGAGGCGTGCACGGTCGGTCTAGACCCAGCTAACGAGGCGTCTGTTGCGCGCGATAACGTACCCACCTCGATGCGATCAACTATTTTTTCTTTTTTACCGTTCATATCCCTTGGCGCTATACGAAGTTCTTTCATACTCGTTAGCCTCGTAGATTTTAATAAAAACCGTTGTAAAATCTTGACACTCGTTCAAGAGCTGAATTTAAAGTAAGATGCGATTATAAAAACAAATATACATTCGCTTGTCGCGTTCCGCATATGATACACGTTTTATTGTAATTAACTTCGAGATCGAATCGACGACTTGCGATTCTTGTATGGATAGCACCTAAGGTGATAATATACATCGATAGGAGGGGATAAGTGAACAAAAAAATATACGCTCGTGTACGTGACGAAAAAAAAAACCACATTCGTGTACATTTATATTATTTAATAGTAAATTATTATTCTTACAGCTGGTAGGACAGAGAAGCTCTCGTATTGAAAAAAAAAAACAAATTACGTGAGCCGATACACAATTGCTTTGTTCTTTCTCTCCACGTCTCTCTTCCGCCCCCTCTCTCTCTCCTCACACAATTACACCCGAATCGTTGTATATAAAAACGCGTTTGAAAAAAAATACCGTACCAAGCTCTCCGGGACTAGATGTGATGCGTTACGAATTATCGAAAGAAGGCGAGTGCAAAGCCTCCACAATGTCTCTGTGCGCGTGCGATAATGTGCGAGGCAGTGATTCGCGGAGAGAGAGAATCTTCGTTTCTTTTCGTTACCTTAACGTTACATCGATGCGAATTAGCAACAGAAGATGACGCGATAATGACGCCCCTAAGCCCTAGCCACGAGTAATCTAATTCAACTGGCACGAGAGTTTAAATATGGTTTATTATGCGCTTTTTCGAAAATAAATAAGCGTAGATGACTTATTCAACAGCACCGATTCGAATTTCTCTCGACTCTGCGATCGACGGTGACTCGATCGGGCGCGTCCTGCGGCTCCTTACCGTGAGTTTTGTCTAATATAGCCTCGGCCAATTCGCTGAAAGCTCTGTCGATGTTGATGTTCGCCTTGGCGGACGTTTCCATAAATCTAATGCCGTGCTCTCTCGCTATCTGCAAATCAACCAACGATTTTACATCCGCGACCAGAGTTAGCTTCTTTACAACTTTGGATACTCACCGCTTCGCCCTTTTCCATGCTCACTACTCGTCTCTCCTCCATGTCGCTTTTGTTGCCCAGAATCATTTTTTCCACGTCCTCGTTGGCGTGCTACCGGAGGAATCGGACGATCAAGAACATTCTGCGATATCGACCGCCCAACTGCAGATACTCACCTCGTCTATGTTTCTCAGCCATTTGACGATGTTCTCGAACGTTTTTTCGTTAGTTATGTCGTAAACGAGCATTATTCCCATCGCGCCTCTGTAATAGGAGGTCGTGATCGTGTGGAAACGCTCCTGGCCTGCGGTGTCCCTGGAAACGCCAAAATTGAATTTACCCTTTGATTTTTCTTTCACTCGCTCCGCACTGTACAGACAACCCTCGACTTACCATATCTGTAACTTGATCTTTTTACCCCTCAATTCTACCGTCTTGATTTTGAAGTCGATTCCTGCAAAATAGTTTCTCTCAAATTCTTCGACGATTACGCAAACTTTTTTTTCCGAGTATTAATCTTTCGCGGAGAAAAACATTCTTTTATCGGTGCGATTACGCGGGGTGTGGAGAGGGGGGGGGGCAAGGGTGACGCGCGGGACTAAATTGGATACGGCGAAATAACTTGACGGTTTTTTTTGGGCTTTTTCGTTTGAACGTTGAAAAGGGGTAGCGGCGTGTCTAGCTGAGGTCGCTCACCTATCGTGGAAATGAAGGTCGTTGAGAAAGCGTCGTCCGAAAATCTAAACAATATACACGTCTTTCCAACGCCGGAGTCGCCGATGAGCAATAGCTTGAACAGGAGATCGTATGTTTTCTTCGCCATTGCACTACTGTCACGGTACTACCAACTACCAGTATGTATACTCGAGTGGGTTTTTTTTTTTTTTTTTTGGTCGTCGCGATCCTGTGACGACACACGCGACGCAGACGAGGATGAGGAGAGTAGCAGCGTGAGTACGATACGCGCCGCTGCTGCGCAACGCGCGCGCGCTCCCTTCGAACGGGGAGGGAGAAGGAGGCACGCACTGTACACCCGGAGCTCGCCGAGGAGGAGGAGGACTCGGGCGACTCTACACCGCACGCGGAGCTCCGAGCGACGGGGCCGGCTGCAATCGCGAAAGAAAGGCGAGGCTCTGCATAGGTAGGTGGAAAAATGGCATTTTTCAAATATACTTTTAGGCGATTCGCCTTTTAGCTACACAGGTAGGAAAATGTTGTATATATGGCATTCGAAAGATATCGCGAAACGGATAACTTTTTGGTTGTCCGAAAAGACGCCGTTTTGTAATAGAAAACGCATCACTTGTGTCCGTTTGCCAGATAACTTATTTGTGTCCGGTAGTTAAGTATACGGCCACTTTTAATGGTTGACAAAGTGTCAACGAAGGGTTAACTCTTGTCGGTTGTCGGTACGTTAACGCAAAGTCATCAAATCGATATATCCGATAGATATCTTCTTAAGGTAGTTTTGGTGAAATCTTAGGAATTGGCTGAAATCTAAATATGGTGTAGATATAAACTTCATGGACTGATGTCCAAAAATTCGAATCACGGTTTAGTTCATGAGATAATTGCAATTGAATATGGGTATTTTGGTACACGATCCATATACCTAACACGTAAACCGATAGGAGTTTTCTCGCATTTCTCGATTCAGGTCCTAAACGGTTCTTAGGATTCCAAAATAAAAACACACGTGTACGCAGCACTATTGTGGGATTGATTTTTTTTAATGACAAACTTTGACCGTGTAGTTTCAGAGATATCGACTTATGAAAAGTGGTAATTTTATTCTACACCGAAATCGGGCCCAACCATCTGTAACGGAATTGCAACAGTGTACGCTGCAGTCAAGCTGATCGGCGCGTGGTCTGGGAACTCGAAGCGTGTTTTTTTCCCGAGTTCTAATAATTCTGAGGCGGATGTGAAATAAATTTATTCTGCAAACAAATTCAATTTATGCATGTATTTGTCTTTGTTACAGCGAATACAATTTAAACAATCGGCAAGATGTTGTAAATCCACGATAAAACGTCCTTCGACAGCGAATTTTTGTTGCTGATCATTGAGGTTATGGTTATTCTCATCGCGTTTAACCGCATTTGCTTGACACATGGCTGCCACAGCTTTCAATCTTTTAGCAAGCGCCTTTTTTCTTGTAAACTTTTCTTTGTATCGCATTTGGGTTGACATTTTCACGCTTTTTTTTTATTTATATAAAATATTTTGCGAAAGACGGATGGTGGGAAGCTCAACGCTATGACTGCAGGGAAATCGCGCTGTTGCCGCGATTACAGCGGCGCTCTCTATACGAGTATGAGACCTATCTATGCATGAGGTGCGCATGTGTGGGACATATAGAGGGTACAAGCACTGTCAAAAATTTACAACCAACAGCATCGTATAGGCATTGAATATTACTGTACGCTTCGACCGAAACTTTTGGCTCATACGTGTACCTACAGAACTACCTTAAGGCGATATTACCGCCTAGAAACGTCAAAAATTCAATTTTTTTTGCATTTTCTTATAGTTTGGGGTTCTGAGAATGTCGGTTGAAAAAATTAATTTGAAATTCGTAAAACTCCCATAGTTACAGAGGCTTAAAGGCTGCGGTGCGTTGTGGCGCGGCAGGTAGTCATTCCCTCGACCGTTGTGTCCATTGTATACCAATTAGTACGAGTAGTGTGCGGCCGTGTTGATAATACGTGTTGTTGAGGAATCGGCTTCGATTCGGCCAGTGAAATTTCGAAGGTCGTGATGGAAAAAAAGAGTTTTCCTGTTACGTTTCGATCCTTGGTCCGGATCCTCTTCAGAATTTTATTTGTTCTATAAATTATGAGATACAGATTCTATAGATAGAGTTTACAGATTTTGTAGAATTGTACTTTGTGTTATGAATAAGTTGTAAATGTGTTATAATGATTGGTGTAAATTATGTGTTAGTTTTTAAATTTAATCATGGTGAGATTGTATGAGTAATTATTTGTAATATGTTAATTTATTCTTATTGCTGAGTAACAAGGGTGCTGTGTGAGAGTGTGATCTATTATAGATTTTTTGGTTAAGAATTATATCAAGTGACAAATCTGAATATTGTCGATATTTCCAGTTTTCTTTGGTTTATGCTTGGAAGATGATTAGAATAGAACAGTATTTATGTTGGTAAAATGCTGTCTCGTGAAGGTGAATCGGAGGATTGATTCGGAACTGTTATTTCAATCGATTGGAAGACTTAATCGTTTTTTGGCGATTTCTATTATCTGTGAAGATTTAGTATTGTAAGAGAATCTTTACTTCGATCTATGAAATTGTATACCGCCTTGGGGAATTTCCCTACCCCTTGCAGTGCAATACCCAAGGTACCCTCACAAATGTTTGGGAATGTTTGCCTCAAAACATTTGCACTGTGGCAAAAACACCATAGATATTGCTAATGATTTAGCTGTCGTAATTTTTAATGAAGGGTTCAAGCAAATCCTAAAAATTATGGATGTATTGGGAATCAAAATCGGCCCTAACGCAAAACAATACGCAGAGTGTAGAGACAACGAGTGTATACAACGGTCAAACAGACGGACGTCCACCGCATCCAAAGAGGCGCGGACCGACAGAAGAGAAGCGAGTGCGGCTCAATATTCTTTCTTTTTAAGCTGAGGAAGGTGGTCTGTATGGTCCAAGTATAGCTGATTAAGAGTTAATTACTCAAATCAGTTGTTATCCACCGCAAGTTCAGCCGTGTCAGTGCTAAATGTATGACAAACTTTAAACGCGTTTTTCTCGAAACGCCATTTTTCAAGTCGGGCGAACGTTTTTCTCAAAAACTATTGGACCGATTGACTTCGGGTTTTACACACATTTCGAGGGAACCTCCACCTATAGTCCGAACTAGAATAGTACCGATAGCTTGAATATTTTAGCCCCGCTCTCATGTTTTAAGCAACAAGTGCCGTACTTTCTTAGTTCTAGTTCAGACGTTAACTACATTTATGTAGATTAAAAAAGAAATGTGTTCTTCTGTTTCAGACGACTAGGATCGCCGCAACCCGTGCGCCCGATTGGACGAGCGTCTCACGTCACGACCTGCATAATAGCGCATAACCTGTATAGATTTCAATAAAGTATTTCATAAAAATTTGTGTTGCTAGTTGAAACCTGTCTTAATATGCGTCAAAAACACCGGCACTGTAGGTTTGATAGTTTTCGCAAAATTAATTCCTAAAAATTACTTTAAAAAACAAGCTTCTAGACGGTAATACCGCCTCAATAAGCGAAGCAAAGGAAGCGCTTAATTTCTTGACACGGGATTCCCAACACTATGATCACGATTTTCCTAGTTTTGCATTTAAATCGAAGTATTATTTTAGTCCCTACAACCCAATTCAATTACCAAATGGACAAAGGTTCACCCTGAACATAAAAAATCTCCGAAGCTATGTTGTGAAACGGATTGATTTTTGGACGGTTAATGCATCATAAATGAATCTATCGGTGATATAAATTTCAATAATCTACAAGCACTTCAATTTTAGTTTCGAACCTCCTTAAGGGAATATTCTACTTTGTTGGGCCAAAAAATGTTCAATTTTTCACCAATTTATTATGCGACAAATATTAAATATAGAATGTTGAAATTTTGTATGTTTACTAAGCGATCTTTATTGAACATGATAATATTTTTGAACTTTGACAGAACACGGTATTGGGAGTGGGAAGAGCCACGTATGTCGTCGCGCCGGCCATGATATTCTTCGCTTGCGGTAGTCTTAAGTCCTGAAAAGGTTATCTGAAGCAAAGTAATCAAACATATTTTTACTATGTACAATATTGTGTATAAAGCGAACTTAGGTTAAGAAAAAAAATTGGAAAATAAAAAATCGTGAGCTATTGAATGCGAAGTTTAGTTTCTTACCACAATTTTTTGTTTATAAAATAAAAACCCAAAATAATGTTAGCCCAACAAAGTTAAAACATATAAGGCTGCTATTTCTGCTAGCCTCGAACGATAATTCTACGACGGCAGCGCTGTCTCGGCGACTTCTCATAACTGCGAACGTTTACAAGAATCTGATGAGAGAGCCTCGTCTCTGCTGTATCGTGGGTCATCATTTTCCGGGGACCCGAATTCCCACTCGTATCTGTCTGTTGCTACGAGCTCTGCCATTTCAGAGTCCACTTCGAGGCATCTTTATCGCTTCGAATCTGTTCCAACGGAATTTCGTTGGAACAATTACGACCGTAAAATATTTGGGCGATCGGCGCTCGTCCAATGCCACTGCTAAAGGGCGTCTCAAAATGACCTGACATTTTAAATTTCGCGCCATTTTTTTTTGTGGCGAGCACAGAATACTAATCTTTGACAACTGGCATTACGAAGTATTGAGGTTTAGTCACGGAGAATTACACGATCGAGCAACGCGTAGAAATTGTGAAAATTCACTACAAATGCAGGGCGAAACAATGCGGTTTTTGCAGACAACGTTTCATGGTCGTGTTATCTCGCGCCGGGGCGATGTGAATTGACCACCAAGACCGTGCGATTTGACGGCTTTCGCCTTTGTTTGGAGTTTTCTGAAAGGAAAAGTGTATGCCAATGATCCACAGACTATTCCGAAGCTCAAGGAAGCAATTGGACGCACCATAATGAAATTAGCCTGCAATTATGCCAAAATGTTATTGCAAATTTCAAAAGAGTGACTGTTTGCAAACAGGGACGAGGCGGCAGTTTATCGGACATTGTGTTTTACACATAACCTTTATGTTTGTACCTGATATTAAAATAAAAATATTTGTACTTTGCAACTAAATAATACGTTTTATTAATAAATAAAAATGTCCGGGCATTTTGAGACACCCTTTATAATCCTCGATCAATGAAAAACTGCGAGTGTTCCACCGCCAGCGCAATAGGGTTGTCTCCAGTCGCCAAGACTGAAAAAAAATTCTTATGAGGTGATAGCGTATAATTAAGGGGCTATACCAGTGTGACTTAAAAAATCGATAGTTAAATCTTTAAACGCGTTTTTCTCGAAATGAAATTTTTCAAATTTGCTGACATTGTAACTGAAAGAGCAATTATCCGATTGACTTGAAATTTGAACTGAGTACTCTGGAATATATTGACTCTACAATGACGTAGGATATTTTTGATGGGATGAAAATTGACGATTTGGCATTGAAAAAACGGCCATTTTATCGGCAAAAAAAAACACTTTTTTTTCATAACTACGCCATCTTGTTAGATTTCGATATTTTTCGAAAATCCTACGTCATTTTACAGGAAATACCTTCTAGTTTAACTACATTTTTTCCTTTTTCGGTTTCAGCTACTCAATCGGCCGGAATCATGTCAGCAGTGGAGGAGCTTTTTTTTGGTGCTCCGAAGGCAGCGCACAAGTCGCTTGGATCTCAATATTTTTCTATGAAAAAATTATGTAATGTAGGTCAAATATAGCCAAATATATTCTTAATTTTCCGAAACATTTAATTGTGTACTTTTCTTCCAAAAAAATCCCGAAAATCACCCAAATGTTCAACGTTCACACTGGTATAGCCCCTTAAAGTAATGCAATTTTATTTTTTTGAAAATTGTAAATAAATATCGATAAATAAGTTGTAAAAAATATTTATAAGTCACGTGACAAAGAACACCATCCAGAGCACATGACGTCACACTTTGCAAAACACGAACGAGTTGACGCTCTAAGTGGTAGTTAATGTTTACTTTGCCTTAAAATACAATTTGTGCGATTTTCCGATTGATTTTCACTTTACTCGAACTGTAATAATGGAGACTGGATTCGCGAAGGCAAATAGTACGAATTTGCCTAGAATTTACTGCATAATGGTGGCCAACTTCTTTACGAAAAACAGCGACGTCTGCTCTGCAGAATTCTGAGACGTGCAATAAATAATGTATACACCATCAATAATATTACAAGCCCTGTGATAATTTGAACAAATTTTTGAGGTTATGTTTTGTTTTACAACTTGTCTTGTTTTGTTTAATTGCAGGTCTTCCAGACAGTCATACGGCGATGAATAGAGTTTGGAAATCATCTTTGAACTTTTTTTTATAGGTTTTTTCTTCAGGTGCACGCTTTTCGCGTTTGTTACCTATTTTTTCTCCTCATTGTGCCCGTTTCTTTCCTCTACTGTTTACTCCTTTTTTCTCTATCTTTCTCCCTGTTCCCCCGCTTGCGGCCGCAGCCGACTTCCCCCTCTGTATTATATTCATCATGACATTTCTGTCATGGGTATAGGGAAACTGCGGAAAACCTAACCAATACAGCCGGTCATCGAGTTCGCCCCCCAGTCGTGGAACTCGTCTTGTTTTGCCGCGAAATGCCGAAGAAAAACATTTCACGACGAAATGTACGCGACTGGGATTCGAACCCGGGACCTACCGGTCCGCTGGTTTAGTGGCAAGCACGCTAACCACTAGACCATCGCACCGGTCATCTTTGAACTTATTAATTCTGAAATATTTGACATCGTGTTTCTTTAGAGTTCCTGAGGCCTGAGTTAGACAGGCCTGGGCCTTTTGGCGCGTATTTTTAAACGGATGAATTAAGACGCCATTTGTGAAGAATTTGATGCATGTAAGTACATAAAATAAACATTTAAAGGCAAATGATGTATACGTGAACAATTTTAAACACTTTCCTAAAAATAGGCAACATGAAATTTAAATACCGCGCGCTCTTCTCGCGCCACGCGCGCCACAGTCCGGCGCATGCGCACGAACTCGCGAGAATTCCGAACTTTCTCGACGGAATGTTTATGATCCTCATAAGTCTCAGTTATGGAATCAACTCTAAATCTATAAATTCCCTTTCCATGTACAAAAATGTGCCCCTTCCCGAGAGACATTTATTTTTCCTTCGTTCGCCGCTCGTGTCTAAACTCGCCCTTCTCTCTCTCTCGCTCTCGCGCGGTTATCTCTAGAGGCCCGACGTGCGTATTGCTACAGCACACACGCACACGCTGTACGTAAAGTACGTATGCATGAGTGATAAACCTCAGTGTCGTCAGTCGTAAAAGTACTAGGTAGACGAAGTAGACGCGCAGGTTATGCTCGTCAACTATATTTTTCTTACACTGCATGTTATTGACTACGCTCGATTCGTATATACGTATGTTTGTAAATACACAAAGGCACATTTTCATACGGAAAAAAATAACGCGTTCCCGTAGAGTCAATACATCGAGGACAAAAACACAAGCTTTAGAATTCGTGCCGCGCCACTTATCGCGGGTGTGTTTTCTTTGATATTCGCAAGTGTAACGCGATCGTAGACACGAAGTAGCGATCGGCCGGGGCTCGATCGCAGCGGGATATATATTCGCATACAGACACGCGGACCAGCTGGCCAGCGTGCGGGAACCTTTTTTCCCCCCCTAGTGGATTCCGAGTTACTATAGCCAAGGTAAACTATCGTTGAAATGGTTATTATGATTTCAACCTAGTTCGAACGTGGAAAGATCACACGGGAGACGCGTATCTCTGGCAACCGACGACATTTTGTGCATTTTCGAAGCTCGACGTTACTGGACTTTGAACGTAAATATCAATCCCCCCCTCTGTTGCGACCTCTCGTGAACGCCGTCGCGTGTGTTGCGTGTGTGTTAATCGCTTATAGACGAGAAAAGGGTCGGTCTCAAGGCACTCTCTCTCTCTCTCGTCCTGTCACGCGGATAATACACGCGCGCGCATCACACACGCGGTGAACCTTAGCGACATTTTTCAAGGACGCACACACGCGACAACGGAAAAGACGCGCGCGCCTCTATCGGGCACACTTGCGCCTATACGCGCGATCTGGTTTTCCCATTGCAAGCGAAACACACGATGTGTCGAAAGGGCCGAGGACACTGAAACCGACATTTCACTGACTCAATTGAGGAGAAAAGAGAATTTACCTTTTCACACTTCCGTGAGGCACTTTGAGCGCTGCGTTACGTAAACGGCGGTAGAAATCGAGGCTCGCCGGGAGGACGCCGCGGACGAGAGGTCACGTGGATGTCGTTGGCTTTTGAATTGTTGCTCGGCTCGGGCGACGAGCGACCTCGAGGACTTTAAGGGCAAATCTCAGTGTAACGAAAAAAAAACTGATTTTCGCGATTTTTTTTCTTTCGATAATTGAAATACGCTAATAAGTGATTTTTCTATGGCAAATCAAAGCACTCGTGATAAACAGAAAACAAACTTTTAAACGTTTATTTTTACCTTTTCACATTTTTTAGGTTGAAAATGTCTTCCAAAAAAGGAGTTAACGAAATAAAATTTGTGAAAAGATTATTAATCAGTATGAAAGCCGCTATCTTGCTATGCAGATTTATTGTGTATCAAAATTGACAAAATGGCGGCGGTTTGAAAAAAGTATCGATTTTAGCCTATTTTTTCGAGTTTTTCGTGAAAAAAAATGAAGATTTCAAAAAAAGGTTTCATAGCAAGATAAAGAATGGCGTGGAGAATGTTGTGTCAAAATTTGAGACTGATAGCTTGAAAACTTCCTGTGAGAGTGTACATCGTTTTGAAAAACGACATTTCGAGAAAAATGCGTTCAAGGGGTTAGGCCACAGCAACGGGTATAAAATCATGTGCGAATTTAACAATTTTTTTTTTCGTATGAAAAAGTGATTCACTCATAAATTAATTACACATCTATTTAGTATGAATATCAAGCTGTTAGAAAATATATATTTTTTTTTCGAGGTACAAAATGGCCGAATGCTAAATTTTTTCTTTTGTTATCTTTTTTAGGCGCTCCGCGGCGTGACATTTAGCATCCACAATTTTTTACCTAGAACAAAAAACAAAAATTCTCGTCAATCTACATTAGAATACCTAGAGAAGTACGTTACGGAATTGAAAAAAAAAAAATTGTTTTATTCAAAAGTCGTAGGTATTTGAACTTAAGACATGAATTTTCAGTGAAAAATTTCGTTATAACTGCTCATAAACAGCTCATAAAATGAAAAGTTTTCGATTAATCAGAAATTCCGTACGCACTTCTCTGCGAAATGTAATTAGGAACATAACTTTTAAATTCGAAGTAAATCGAGTGAAAATTGTTGAAGTTATTTGTCACGCCAATTGGAAAAAAGCTGTTTCGAGAAGTTTCGAGTAGTTGCTCATTTTGTAGATCGAAACAATTTTTTTTAACATATTGATATTCATACCAAATAGATGTGTAATTAATTTTATGAGTGAATCACTTTTTCGTACAAAAAAATGGTTAAATTCGCACATGACTTTGTACCCGTTACTGTGGCCTAACGCATTAAGTGATTACCTGCAACATTTCAAAAGGATTCACCGTTCCGTATTCGAGATATTGGCAATCGGAGATTGCACGTTTTTACATGTATTCTCATGGGAAACTGTGGAAAATTTCACATTTCATGCAATAACTGCGAAACTTTTCTACAGATTTTTCTTGAAAAATTCTCAATTACAGAGGACCATATGACGAAGTGGGTAGAAAAAAATTATGAATTTCGACCGTCTAGTTTCAGAGATATAGCGATTTAAATAAAGCAATGTCTAGCGACGCTAGCGCCACCAAGCGACTGGAGCAGACTAGAGCAGGCGATCCGGCGGCGCTGCAAGCGTTCGGCGCGTTCATCGGTAGAAAATGTATCTATAGACGCGGCAGATTTTTTATATTTACTTTTATATATATATACACATATATAAATTTTGTAAATCACCAAATTTTCAAATGCCCATAACTTCTCTCCTACCTATAGCTAGATTTAAAAAAAAAACGATTTTTTAGAGAAAAACATGAACTGTTTGAAAAAAAACCTGAAATTCTGGGTTGTTCTAAAAATTACAAAAATCACGTTCAAAGTATAAAAATCGACTTTTCGGGCCTTGCCCCATTTTTCCCGGTTTTGAAAGTATTTTTTTCGAAAAGTTCAGAGTTTTTTTACATCGAAATAGATTTTAAACGAGATGGGATCTCTAAAACATCAGCCTCAGAAAAATTAAATAAAGATTTTCATTTCCCATAACATTTATTTAAATCAACCTTAAATCTTTAATGGCATTTTTATTACGTAAATAAACATTCAGAGTTTTTATAAGGTAATGTCATGTCACATAAGCAAATTTAAAAAAAATATATCATTTAATTTTAATAGCTACTGTTGGTTTTGAGGTTATAAAATCTCTCACTTGCAAATTTATAAAACAATAATTTCTATTATCAAATAAAATTTAAAAAATTGGGAAAAATGTTTATTTAATTTTTCTGACGCTGATGTTTTAGAGATCCCATCTCGTTTAAAATCTATTTCGATGTCAAAAATTCGGAACTTTTCGAAAAAAATACTTTCAAAACCGGGAAAAATGGGGCAAGGCCTGAAAAATCGATTTTTATACATTAAACGTGATTTTTGTAATTTTTAAAACAACCCAGAATTTCAGTATATTTTTTTCAAAAAGTTCATGTTTTTTTCTAAAAAAGCGTTTTTTAAAAAATCTTCTAGCTATAATTGCAAAAAAAGTTATGGGCAATTTAAAATTTCGTGTTTTACAAAATTTGAAAACTGTGAGCCACCATTACTCAAAAACTATTGGATAAAAAAATTCGAAAAAAATCTTGGATGCTTGTTTTAATATGACCTTTCAGATGACCTGTTGGTTTTGCTAAATTCAGACCACCCGGTACAACTTTGACACAGAATTGGTGGAATTACCCATATATATATATATATATATATATATATATATATATATATATGGGTCATTCCATGTCAAATCGACAAATTTTTTACCTGACCCCCTTTGATTTCGCTGAAAATTTTCTATCTTTTTCTACCCCCCGAAAGTTATTTTTCAGAATTTTTTCAAATTTTTTTCCCGACTCAAAAAAAGTTATGAATTTTTGAAAAAAACCGCTCTTTTATTTTTAAATTGCCAGAACTTTTTCAAAAATTGACCGTTTGGGAACTTTTTTTTTCAAAATTTTTGTTTTTAAATGTAGTTTTCGAAAAAAAATATGAAAAAATTTTCAGAATCCCAGATATATGAAATATTTTAGTTTTTTTTTAAAAAACCGTAATTTTCTCAAAGTCCGACCGTTTTTTTTTTTTGCTCTAAAAATACTTCAACTAATTCTGCAATGATCCCCGTTAATCAAAAGATGTGACGACAATCGCTTCTAATTTTTTTTCTTGATTATAAAAAAATTTTTGTTGAATTTTTGCTGATTTTATATAACTTTGTTATGAAATTTTTTTTATTTCCTCGTGAAACCTCAAAAGTTGAAAAATAAAATTTTATTGGAGAATTTCAAGTGATTATCGTCCAAGAAATTGTTATTTAAAAAAAAAAAATATTTTTTTTCTCTCATTGACGTTATTTTTTTACTCTTATGGACGTTTTTTTTTGGTACTGAAATATGACAACTTAACGTCATTTTGGTACTGAAACATGACAAAATAACGTCAATGAGAGAAAAAAATTATTATTTTTTTTTAAATAACAATTTCTTGGACGATAATCACTTGAAATTCTCCAATAAAATTTTATTTTTCAACTTTTGAGGTTTCACGAGGAAATAAAAAAAATTTCATAACAAAGTTATATAAAATCAGCAAAAATTCAACAAAATTTTTTTTATAATCAAGAAAAAAAATTAGAAGCGATTGTCGTCACATCTTTTGATTAACGGGGATCATTGCAGAATTAGTTGAAGTATTTTTAGAGCAAAAAAAAAAAACGGTCGGACTTTGAGAAAATTACGGTTTTTTCAAAAAAACTAAAATATTTCATATATCTGGGATTCTGAAAATTTTTTCATATTTTTTTTCGAAAACTACATTTAAAAACAAAAATTTTGAAAAAAAAAAGTTCCCAAACGGTCAATTTTTGAAAAAGTTCTGGCAATTTAAAAATAAAAGAGCGGTTTTTTTCAAAAATTCATAACTTTTTTTGAGTCGGGAAAAAAAATTTGAAAAAATTCTGAAAAATAACTTTCGGGGGGTAGGAAAAGATAGAAAATTTTCAGCGGAATCAAAGGGGGTCAGGTAAAAAATTTGTCGATTTGACATGGAATGACCCATATATATATATATATATATATATATATATATATATATATATATATATATATATATATATATATATATATATATATATATATATATATATATATATTGCTACATCAAAATTAG
This sequence comes from Ophion slaviceki, assembly GCA_944452715.1. Classification (NCBI taxonomy): domain Eukaryota; kingdom Metazoa; phylum Arthropoda; class Insecta; order Hymenoptera; family Ichneumonidae; genus Ophion; species Ophion slaviceki. The sequence continues at coordinate 3,416,111 of OX101795.1, read as the reverse complement.
TAAATGGATAAAACAAAAAATTCGTTTAAACAATAAAAAACTTTTATTATCAATTCATCGAAGTCAAATTCAACAATTCACAATAAGATACTCTACATTTTCGTTGTTCATGACCTCTACATGGTTCTTCATTTCGTTTTCTATTTTTGCCGATTGTTTTTCGTTTGGCAAATTTGCCTCTATGTCGCACTTGTTCCATTATTCCGGCCACAGCTCAAATTTCGCATTACCGTTTATACTAAATATCACGACAAAAGTTCGCTGGCCTTGCGACGTTGCCACGATCTCCACGCTCGCTAGACTACAGTAGTGTGTGCATATCCTTATACGCAGAGTGTCTACGTATAAGTAGCTGGAATGGAAAATCTGATACAAAAGTGAGGGTCAGGTGATGGAGGGAACGTTATTTTTGGAACTCTAAACATTAGATTAGGTGTTTTCTGCATTACTTTGTAAGTTTTTACATCCTGATAAGACGCACAACCTACATTATCGAGATATTTCGCAATATTTCGAAGCTTTCATCGATTGAGCGGAGAATAAACTTTTCAAGGTGACTGTGGCGAGACTACGTTAAGGGGCTATACCAGTGTGAACGCTGAAAATTTGGGTGATTTTCGGGAATTTTTTTTGAAGAAAAGTACTCAATTAAATGTTTCGGAAAATTAAGAATATATTTGGCTATATTTGACCTATATTACATAATTTTTTCGTAGAAAAATATTGATATCCAAGCGACTTATGCGCTGTCTTCGGAGGCGCCAATGTCAGCAAATTTGAAAAATCGCATTTCGAGAAAAACGCGTTTGAAAATTTAACTATCGAATTTTGCAAGATAAAATTATATTTACATAAACGATATAAATGATAATGATATTCTTGAAAGTATAAACTGTCGAAAAAGGCAAAAAATATGGATTTTTTTTAGTGTCACACTCTGGTATAGCCCCTTAAAGTTTCGAGTGCGCACGCCGCTCCCCGAATCACTTTCTCTAAGAAAGGCTTTAGCGACCGAAATTATTCGAATTTCGTTCCAAAAATCGAACAGCATGTGATAACCATCTATACTGATGGATAATGCAAAAAACTCAATTTTTTGATAATTTTACAATGTGATGATCCCTTAATGTTAGGTATTTGTAGTTTTTATACAATGTTGCACAAATCCTAGTACTTAACTTATTGTGGCAGTGGCTGCAAACAATGGATATTACTATTTTCCGAAAAGTCGAATCGCGATTCTAGATATGTCAGCACATTTCGATACCACTGCAAAAATATAATAGTGCATTTTTCAGCCTGACAAGTGGACACTTTTCGAATAGTTTGCTGGACTGCCATGATTTTTCGCAAAATAAAGGTTAAAGTATTATCCTCTATTCTCGATTTCAAAATAGGGGACAAGATCCATATTTGGGTCTGACAATGGGGACGTCCTTTAAATTAAAGGACGTCTGGCAACTCTGTTGTGCGGTCACACTGACAGTGATACGAAAACGTCTACGTACAGTTTTCAACGTGTAATCCTATCGCCAGGCTTCAATCCATAGGATTTTCATAATTTCTTTTTGAGCCCCACTATATATATTAATCACCGTCTCTGTAAAATTTGAGGGTCGGTTATCGACCTAATTACAGAGAAAAAGATATTAACGGAGTCCTAGTTTCTCGGCTGTTTTTTTACGGCTTTTTCAATAATTTTTTACGGGCAAAGCATCGAAATAATCAATCTCATTGTTTTTGCATAATCTTTATTAACATTTAAATAAGCTTTACAAATTGTTTGAAGTCAAAATATATAATAGAATAAACGTTATAGTGGCCGACAGGAAGACATCAAGTAAAAGAGGTGCTTGACGGTGACCAAGATTGCGGCTGTTCTGCTTATCTGAAATCAAAAAACCAAACGGCATTTTAATCTTCATATTTAAGACTAGCGATTGAACTAGAGTGAATTCTAAATTACAAAAATTGACTTTTTTTATACACTTTTGAAAATTACATTCTATTTTTTACTCATTTTTTCTTAAGTTTTTTCGCTCGTACAAAAAAAAAAACTATCGAAGCAATCATGATAATCCTAGTTCAATCGCTGGCTTATAACATATTAAAGATGCTGTATAAATTTGAACAAGATCGGTGCAGTAGTTTCTGAAATATCGTGGTCACCGTTTCGAAAAATGGTGTTTCGAGAAAAACGCGTTTGAAAGTTCGCGCATGTGATTTATACTTGTGAACCACTTCGAATATCGAAAAATCCTTTGGCACACATTTTCTACACATGTTGTAGATGTGATTTATGAAGAAAAAAAATCGATTTTTTCGACCCAAGAAACTAGAGGACCCCGTTAAAACTTCGTTTTTTGTGAAGGAATTCCGAGACGACATACAAAAACCTAATTTCCGGTCGCTACAAAGTTGTATATAATAGTGGAAATCCGTCAGATTCTTAAAAATAATCAGATTTACATACTTAACACTTGTAGTAATTCAATGCTCTCAGAAAAAAATTACGCTTATTGACGTAATTTTTATGTAATATCAAGTTTAATTTGAGTTTCCGGTATTGTATTTATTACCACTTGCTACGATAAAGAGACGTAACAGCAAGGCAACAGCTGATTGTAGTCCTAACCTCATCTCACTCCTTCGAATTTCCACACATATTTCATTTTTAACCGACATATTTCGCCGACACAAATTTTCCACGTTTTTTACCAGTCGTGGCCCGAATACAATGCTTTACGTTTCCCAAACCTGACATTGTTTGGACATATCGACGTTGAAAAGCATGGAGGTTAAACTCGCTCGGTTGGGTAAAAAGAGACGAAGATAGAACCAATGTTGCCAAATATCGAACCTGGAAATACTGCGCGAATCGTTGGAATAACTATTTTTTCATTTTTCTGATTAAACGTGAACATTGATTAAACAGTTTACACATGGAAAATTTTAGTTATTATAAAATTATTTTTTTTGCATATGTTAAAAATATAAATTGTACAAGTCTCAAGTATAATCAGTGGTATGACTAGTGTGAAGCGATAGGATTACTTTAAATCGCTTTGAAAAATGTCAAAAAATGCACGAATGCTCTTGAATCCTTCTAGAATGTGAATCCACTATTTTTTAAGTACAAAAGTTATTTATTATATTTGTTGTTATCAATTGCTAATAATTGCCAGTAATTTCAAAGTGAAATTTCGCCTGGAAAAAAAATCGTCCCAGGCCACGCGCAGAGTTGAAATACATAACATTAGTTAAGACTCGACCGAGATTTTTTTTATTATCGTGTTTCAGTCATCGAAGGAATTTCTTAAAATTTTTCCCCATCTTTCGAGGAAAAATGACATTACTGTTAATCACCAATGAAAATTAAAATGTTGAGAAGAAAAACGTCGGTCAAGACTAACATACTATTACACTGAACAAGTGTACCAAATTTCAAGTAAATCCGTCCGTTAGATGTCGCGAAATCTCATACGCCGTTTTGAAAAACATGCTCTTGAAGTTTGCATCGTTGGAATGTCACGAATATACTTTTTAATTGTTTTATTTCCTCCTTTTCATTACTTAGAAAAAATTTTTTTGCAAATTTAGATTATAGGTTTCTAAATACGCGAATTAAAAAATTGTTAAGCTATTTTCGTAACGCAAATTTTCCAATAGAAATTGGAGCAAATGAAAAAAAAAACATAATTTTCGGTGCATTCCAACCATGCAAACTTCAACCTCGTTGAAAAAACATAGTTTCGAGAAAAACGCGTTCAAAGTTTTACTAACAGGTCCATCGTTGTGATCATAAGTTTACCTTCAATCTGCGATTCCTGCACCATATTTGGACCTTTCCTTCAATTTGAGTTGCCTCACGCGACGAATGCGTGTTCGTCATTTTCACAGTAGCCTAAGCCCTTGAGGGGGGAGTACAAAATGGGTGATTTTCATAATTTTTTTAAAAGGGTAGATCTCCTCAGTATTTTTGAGACTTTGAGTATGTTTCATGACTATTTGTAGCTGCTGAATGATATTTTTTAATTTTATTAATCTTCAAAAATGGCTGAGCTATGCCACGGTCTTCTAAACGGGTTGCAGCGAGTGTTGTCAGACGGCGTGACACGTAGCGTTGCCAGGATCAATCTAAAAAAAAAGCAACGAAGATTTTTCTTTCATTAACACTCATATGCAGAATATGAACCAAGAAAAAGTGAGAAATGTGGAAAATCGATCAAATGGTACGCTTTAAAACGAAAAGATTGAATTTTCCGAAAAAGGCTACATTTTGAAATAAAGAAATACTTTTTTATAATTTTCAAAAATATTTAGACTCGTGTTTTGGACAATAAGGTTAGAATGATTTATACTAAATATCATAATCGATCGATTAGTTTTTTAGGTATACGTCACGCCAGTTTTGAAAATGCAGTTTAGAACCCAGACAAACCGTGCCATGCCGTCGCTATTTTTAAAGATAATTTTTTTTTAATACGTAACACCGTAAAGTAGTAATAAAACATACCCTAAATCTAAAAAGTGGTGAACAAATCATTCCCTACTCTCCGCGGTCACCCAGAGTCGAAATGACCCCAAGCGAAACTTTCAGCCAAAATGAGTATAAGTTGTTGGCGACTAAGGCGACTGGTCTGCCTTCTAATGGTGCTTTGGGGTAACCCCTTGTAAGTACAGACTAGGGACGGACGTGGAGCTATTTTTTCCTTGAACTATTTCTCACGATGTAGCAATTTTTCTTCCTTAAACTATCATATCTCAAGAGTATCATCGTTAAATATTTTTATGAAACAATATTAAAAATGGCAAAAGTTATGATTTTTCAAGTAAAAAGTGCTTTTTCACGCGTTGACCACACGCTGATTTTTTTCCGTCGTTTTAAAATTCGATTAAAATATAATACTGATAATACCTCGTTCTAAAATGTTCAAACTGATTCTCAATTATGATGAGACATTCAGAACTATACGGCCAACGCGGCAATCGGTTAGAGCATGGCTGGGGTCATTGCGACCCCTGTGAACAGCGTGTAATAGCCAGAACGCGTGACCGCAAAAGGTTAAAAAAAATCATGATAATCAGCAAATTTGTTTCTCACCTAAAGGTATCTCCTCCCTCAACTAAGAGGTGCCTATACGTATATTCAAGAATGAGGCTTTTCATTTGCCATCGCATGTAGGGCTTGAAACAAAAAATCTCAATTTCCACCAGTAAAACTCGATAATTTTCTACGAGAAAGTGAAAAAGTTATTTTTTTTTCAAATTGTTTAGTTCTGGTAGAATAGTTGGTGATTGTAAGCTGGCAAAATCCTACAAGGAACATCACTTAAGTGTCCGTCGTCGATTTTGTTGAAGCTCATATACATGATAAGACATTGAAAACTATTACACGTATTTTTTTTTATCTGCGGAAAAACGATTTCAAGAGGTGAAACCACCCCTCAAAGAAAGGCGTGTGAAGGGGTGGTTTTGCAATTTCACCCACAAGCAGTCCACCCATCCGAATCAAACAAAAACAAAAATTCTTCTAATGTAAAACGATAAAAAATCCGCTGTAGAATAACTGAACAACAATTATAAGGGGTGACACGCCTTTCTTCAAGGGGTCGTTACCCCCTTTAAAACGTTTTTCCGCAGATAAAAAAATACGTGCCTAATAGTTTTCAATGCTTTATCACATATGTGAGTTCCGACAACATCGACGGCGGACACTTAAGTGCTGTTCCTTGTTAGTCGAAGACGAATGATTCTTCGACCTATTTTTCCCGCCAGTTTTAGAACAAAAGCAGTTACGTAAAGAGCGCGTGTGAAGCTTAGCGTACGAAAGGGTGCCGCTTGTTAGCGCTAAATAATAGTTACGTACGTGTAATGTGGGCAAGAAAAAAAAAGTATTCGCGGTGACAGGCCATTCTCCGAAAAATAAAGTCTGCAGTCGGCCGAAAACAATAATACGAGTGTAGCGATCGAGGAACGATAGTCACGCTTTAGACAAGCACTTCGCCACGCGTTTGGCTTCTACACGACCCCGATGCGTTCTCCCGGAATTGGTACTGCCGAAATCTTTCAATTTTTTCTTTGACAGTTTTTACAAGGTTTTTAATTCAATAATCTTCAGTAAGATTGAAGCGACAACAAAACAACGCCATTTTTTTCAATTTACAATAAGAAGTTATTCGATTGCAGGACCGAGAGGTCTCGCTAGGGCTTGCATTAACCGTTAGTTCTTCGCATCTGGATAAAATGGATAGTAGTGAACTTTACTATCCGGATATCCGGATTTTTCGGATAATTCAGATAATTTAGAAAAAAACAAAGGTGATCCGTTTTAAAGTAGTTTTATTCATATTTATAAAAATTGAACCAATATTTTTCGCTTGACAACATGAGCTGCCGGGGGGGGGGGGGGCCATCGTGCCCCACCGTGGCTACATGGCACCTCTAAGGAACATACCTTCCAAATTGCATGTTTCCATGTTCAGCGGTTCAGTCTGTGCTTTGTCTATGTAGGTCAGCCATTCGCGGAACTGTTTTATATGTCCTAGTGCACTAATAAACCATACCTATCTATCTATCTATGCGTATAGATAACTAGCGGAAAAAAATATTAAGAAAAACGTCGCCCAAGGCTCAACTACTATTACACTGAATAAGTGTACCACATTTCAAGTCAGTTCGCCCATGTTTTTTTTCTGTACTATACATTGGAGATGAAAACGATAACGTTATCGACGTTATCGGCGTGCGTTTCGCCCCTTAAAACCGTTTTTCCGCCGATAAAAAAATACGTGTCTCTTAGTTTTTGATACTCTTCCACATAAAAAAGTTTCAAAATAATCGGAGGAGAGCACTAAAGTGATGTTCCTCGTTAGCATAATGGCTTGATCCTAAATCTTGATGATATAATATTTTCAGAATTTACGGCGATTTAGTTCCATTCGTTTTGCAACCATTAACGTCTGCAGAAGCTGTTTTCTCGTATGCAAATGTTGAATTCATATGTTTATAACTACTAAATGATTTCGTGACAAATTCTAAAATAATGAATGTATTATTATTCTATCAAGGACTATCATTCTGCAAATTTTCAATAATTTTGGCGTTTTTTATATATCCATCCAGTAATACCGCAAAGGTTAAAGTATGGTGCTACCGCTCGCCCGGCCGACTGTTACCCGCTGTATGGCTCGTTGAGTTTTAGAAACATTTCAACGAAATTTTCACGAAATATAGCTAAAAGGTTATCCTTACGAATGAAAATATGTTTGGTAAATACATTTTTTTGACTCACCTAAGTAGATGTAGCCCGTTAAAGTTTTAAAACCAGTTTTCTTCGGACCATATTATTCTTGCCATATTTACACATATCAACCATATCATTATTGGAATGTCATCATTCAAGCCAATAAAAAAATGACAAATTTTCCGTTACAAAGCTATACAAGGCCTCAAAGTTAAGATCTTAGGCTCCAGAACAACACGACACAAAAGTCTTATTTTCTCGGAATTTCAAACTTACGCAACCGGCTTAACGCCTTAAGCCACAGTAACAGGTATAAAATCATGTTCGAATATAACAATTTTTTTTGGTACGAAAAAGTGATTGACTCATAAAATTAATTACACATCTATTTAGTATTTTTAGAAAATACAAGCTGTTAGAAAATATAAATATTTTTTTTCGATGTACAAAATGGCCGACTACTCGAAACTTCTCGAAACAGCTTTGTTCCAATTGGCGTGACAAATAACTTCAACAATTTTCACTCGATTTACTTCAAACTAAAAAGTTATGTTCCTAATTGCATTTCGCAGAGAAGTACGTACGGAATTTTTGATTAATCGAAAAATTTTCATTTTATGAGCGGTTTATGAGCAGTTGTAAAGAAATTTTTCACTGAAAATTCATTTCTTAAGGAGGTTGGAGCGTTAGCCACAATCCAAGGTTAAATTGAATAAAATATACATGTTATTGTTTAGACTATACTGAGTCTACGAATTTTTTTAACTTTTTCCACCACCAAACACCAGAGATAAAAAATATTTTAATGTATGTCATTTAACGTGCGGTTAGATGGGCAAGACTTTCACACTAAAGGTTATGTAATTTTTTTTGTTATTTAGCACCAAGATAAACCATTCCTAACAACGGATTAACCCAAACTGAACCTTTGTAAACATTTAGAAAAAAAGAATCCTTATCTTGCCCATCGTAAACCATGGGCCAATAAGCTCGTGACGTAGATATAAACAGTCATAATTATAAATTACTCAGAATTTCAATGTCAATTGTATAAAACATTCATTGTCGTAGTTTTTTCATAATAATCCTCGATAATGTTATACTTTTTCAAGTTGGTAGTAACACAAAAGTTTTTCTACTTTACGTAATAAGAATATTGAAAGGCATAATTTTGCCCTTTAATGATATATTTTAAAAAAATAGCACACACAGAATGAATCTGTACCTCGTATGCATTTTTTTGAGGTTTATTGAAACAAAAAAAATTAATAAACTGTCATTTGACTCAACTGAAGTGCTCCAACCTCCTTAAGTTCAAATATCTATAACTTTTGAATAAAACAATATTTTTTAAATTCCGTACGTACTTTTCTAGGTATTCTAATGTAGATTGACGAGAATTTTTGTTTTTTGTTCTAGGTAAAAAATTGTGGATGCTAAATGTCACGCCGCGGAGTGCCTAAAAAAAAGAGAACAAAATATTACTAGTCGGCCATTTTGTACATAGAAAAAAATATATACATTTTCCAACAGCTTGATATTCATACTAAATAGATGTGTAATTAATTTGATAAGAGAATCGTTTTTTCATACAAAAAATTGTTAAATTCGCACATGATTTTATAATCATTACTGTGGCCTAAAGCCTCAAAAGTTGTCCATTCTAGTGCCCGATATCCGTCCGTCAGTTAACTTCAACTGGTCATCCATCCGAAAGTTTCACAACGGTTCTTCATTTATAGGTAACCTCGAGGCGGACATAATCCACCCACGTAGACGACATTTCGGGAATTGCTACCTGGGAGTACTCATTCGTGCCGGAAGGACTCCGCGGACGCATGCTGCAATAAGGGTCCCCTGGTATGACCACGAAGCCCTAAAAATATCGCCAAAAAAATCAGTCTCACCGCGAATATTCGCTGCCGACAAATAGAACACTTTCCGCGTGACATTGAAATTTAATGATCGTCAAATAAAAGTTGGGGCCTTCTAGTCGTTACGGCCGTTAAATCTTCCGAATCATTTAACTCGTCATAATATACACGTGCGTAAACACATCGGCATTCACACACACGCGCACACGTTGTCGCACTCGTAGCGAGCATAAAACGAGCGAATTCGGTCGCATAATCGGACACCACGCGATGTAGGAAGGGACACGAATTTGTGACATACGCGAGAGAGAGAGAGAGCGAAGCCGAGAAGAAACAGACTTAACCGTGCACACGCTCACATAGACACGCTCGCGCGATTTATAAAATATCCGCACAGGGCGGAGAGGGCTTATTCTCAAGAGCGTACAACAGAAGAGGCTTAACAATTGCGCCTAACTCTGACAAACGATTCGACCGTGGCCCAACTTGACAGCAATAAAGATTCGTCTCGTCTACGACAGAGAGACCCACCGAGCCCCGCCGCCAATTCCATCGAGTCGGTTATCGTTATTATTGTCGTTACTATTGCGTCTCGGAAAAGAGATAGAGAACGAGAGTCCGAGTACGAAAACAGTACGAAAACGGGCTCTTTCTCAGGACCTCAAAGGCAGAGAGGAAGAGAAGTAAAGAGAGAAAGTGAGAAATGACGAAGCCAGGAGTACCAACGGCTGTCGTAGCCGAGGAATTAAAGCGGGAAAGTGTGCCTCTGAGGAAAGCCTGGATCGGAAAGTTACGAGACCAGCAGCGTATTTCCTGGGCAATCGGAAAAGTCAGCAAGTTATTCCCGGGTATGTCTCATCTGAAGAGATGTTCGTCTAAGCGGCTGGTCCTCGGATTCGTCGCCTCACCGGAAGTCACGGAAGCGAACTCGCGCCACTACACGCGCCAGGAAGTTGTCGACCTTCTCGCACAGGTTGACTTCGACCTGACACTTTTCGAGGGAAACGAGCTCGAGGTGCTCGAAGTTCCGGCAGTAGCTGCGAGAACGAAGATCCAGGCCAAGTTCGCATCGGCTGTATGGCCCCTGAACTTCCATCCGGATCCGCATCTGGAACGTATACTGGACGGTAGTTGCTTCAGCGCGAAACAGCTCGAGAAGATCGATTTTTGTACGGATCTCTGCGTAGAGGTGGCGCTGCGGGGTAATTCCCGTGGTACCGGTGACTGCCACGGGAGCGCTGTCGTCTACGATCCATCGAGCGATAGGATCCTAGCCCTTGCCGCTTCACGTATCGATCTTCATCCTATGTGGCACGCTTCCATGATCGCCGTCGATCTCGTCGCCAGGCTAGGCTCCGGTGGCGCTTACCGATTCACCGATCAGGATCAGCCCCGTCACGACACGATCAAGCATCCTCGTATCGAGGATCACACGGAATCACTGCCGCTTGTGTTTCCTCGAGATCTTCGCGAGGTGGCGCGTCGCATCGTATATGATGATATACGGCCAGCTTACACGTATCTGTGCACCGACTATTGGATATTCTTGCTTAGAGAACCTTGCCCGTTGTGCGCGATGGCCCTACTTCATTCTCGGGTTTCCAATATTTTTTACGGTGTCGCGAACGAGGCGAGGGGCGTGCTGGGCACCAGGGCTCTGCTGCACGATCTGCCCGGACTCAATCATCGCTACGGCGTTTGGAAGGGCCTAAGGGAGGACCAGTGTCGCGCGGCGCTTGTGAAGATACAGGAGGAACGGACCGCTTAAGAATAAATGAGATCGTAACTAAAGGCTGTCTCAAAATTACCTGACATTCTTATTTATTAATAAAACTTATTATTTATTTGAAAAGTACGAATATTTTTATTTTAATATAAGGCACAAACATGGAGGTTATGTGTGGAATGGAAGAACATATATTATATGGAAGCACAGGTCTCGTGTTGATATTTGGCACAGAAAATGTAGTATATATTTCCGCCGGGAGCAGTACGTTTTGGCGCGGCCGTTTTAGCACGAGACATTTGGACGCAGGGACGTTTTGGCGCTGCTGTTTCGACGCGGGGACGTTTTGGCGCTGCCGTTTTGACGCGGGGACGTTTTGGCGTGGAGACGTTTTGGCGCGGGGACGTTTTGGCGCTGCCGTTTTGACGCGGGGACGTTTTGGCGTGGAGACGTTTTGGCGCGGGGACGTTTTGGCGTGGAGACGTTTTGGCGCGGGGACGTTTTGGCGTGGAGACGTTTTGGCGCGGGGACGTTTTGGCGTGGAGACGTTTTGGCGCGGGAACATTTTGGCGCTGCCGTTCTGGCGCGAGGACGTTTAGGCGCAAGGACGTTTTGGCGCGAGAATGTTTTGGCGTGGGGACGTTTTGGCACGAGACATTTGGACGGGGGGACGTTTTGGCGCTGCCATTCTGGCGCGAGAGCGTTTGGGCGCGAGGACATTTTGGCGCAAGGACGTTTTGGCGCAAGGACGTTTTGAAGCGGGGACGTTTTGGCGCAAGGACGTTTTGGCGCGAGAATGTATTGGCGTGGGGACGTTTTGGCACGAGACATTTGGACGGGGGGACGTTTTGACGCTGCCGTTCTGGCGCGAGAGCGGTTGGGCGCGAGGACATTTTGGCGCAAGGACGTTTTGGCGCAAGGACGTTTTGAAGCGGGGACGTTTTGGCGCTGCTGTTCTGGCACGAGGACGTTTTGGCGCAAGGACGTTTTGGCGCAAGGACGTTTTGGCGCAAGGACGTTTTGGCGCGGGGATGTTTTGGCGCTGCCGTTCTGGCGCGAGGACGTTTTGGCGCAAGGACGTTTTGGCGATGCCGTTCTGGCGCGAAAGCGTTTGGGCGCGAGGACGTTTGGGCGCGGGGACGCTTTGGCGCGGAGACGTTTTGGCGCGGGGACGTTTTGGCACGAGACATTTGGACGCGGGGACATTTTGGCGCTACCGTTCTGGCGCGAGGGCGTTTGGACGCGAGGGCGTTTAGGCGCGAGGACGTTTTGGCGCGGGGACGTTTTGATGTCAGGGTGTTCCGGCACCAGCGTAAGTTGGTTTAGCACCACGAATCGTGTGTCGATGATAAACCATATGTCATAGGCCTAAGTCTTGAGCTGTTTAAGGAACACATTTCAAAAAAAGGATGAATACTCTTTTTAATCAATACGAAATTCATCAAAATAACAGCCAAATAAAAAAAAATTATCAAAAAAATCATTTTTTGTTTGGTTTATCTGTTTTTTTGTTTAGGCTTGTTAGGGTTTGTTTGGGTATCCTATTTATGAATTTATATTACGTTGCTTCTTTGCATAGGTACAAACCATGTGTACTGTGTGTTGTTATGGTTTATTTGACTTTATTCGGATTCGCTTGTGCGCTAGTACATTCCTACAAAAGGCGGCCATTGATCGGTTATTGTGTTCCACATATAACATCCATGTTTGTGCCTTATATTAAAATTAAAATATTCGTACTTTTCAAAGAAACAATACGTTTTATTAATAAATTAAACTGTCAGGTCTTTTTTAAACACCCTATATTTACTACCTCGTAGAGGAGAGGTTTGGTGGCGTTTTTCTCTCGAGATTTTTACCGAAATGTGACCAGAATTCGCAATCCCCACAGTCTTGATGCTTCTCGCGGCCTAAGGCAGATTGTACTAGTATAGCGAACTTTGCCGAAATACATTGATAGCAATGGACAAAATTCGAAGAACGATAAATTACTCGAGATTCGGCTGTGTTCCAGAGTGCAAGACGGATAATAAAAGTGAATTGTCGTTCCGTAAGCCATCTGAAGATAAGTCATTAAAAAAGTGGTTACTGGCGATGAAAATAACTCTCTTTAGGCAATCAAGCCGAGTTTTCTAATCGCTCCACAAGATTTTTTCTTACCAAGTTTGTATCTTTATAAACAATAAATCGAGCAATATTAAATGTTATTTCTGCTATATACAATGTATAAATACAGGGTCACGAGAAACAGAACACCTGGATATTTCTGTTGGATTTTAAAATACGAATTATGTACATATGGGAATTTTAATGGTTTGGAAGGACATGGCTATCATAAGATTTTTATAATGCATTTTTTTGGTCTTTTCAAGGTCATCAAAGTGTTTAAAAATGAAATGGCATATTTTCCCCCTTGCACATTGTAGGCGGCATTTAAACGAATTCAACCATGTAACATAGTATGATCTTCAAATCACCTTCAACCTGGAAATAGTGAATAAATAATAATTCAACGAGTTTGTGCTTCATTTCTGTTACGCTGAATGTTCAAGATGAACATCGACATCATGTCGATCTTTTCTTCCTTCGAGTACGCATTGTGAAACGTTCATCGGTAAACTGATAGATTAGAAATTTTCGAAACTTCAGAAATCTGAGAGCAAGAAGGTAATCTGAGTAATAAGTAGCCGATAAACACGATTTTATACATACGAAAAGGTGAAGGTGTATCGTAAATCTTCTGTCATCACCAAACCTGTTACTCTGTTGTGTTATTGTGATATATTCGAATGTAACCCAGCTCACAGCCCAGTATGAAGGTCATCTGAAGGTCATACTATGTTAATTGGTTGAATTCGTTTGGATGTCGGCTACAATGTTCAAGGGGAAAAAATATGCCATTCCATTTTTACAAACTTTGATGACCTTGAAGAAACCGAAAAAATGAAGAAAAAAAATATTATGATAGCGATGTGCATCCTTCCAAACCATTCAAATTCCGATATATACATACTTCGTATTTTCAAATCCAACAAAGATATTCAGGTGTTCTGTTTCTCGTGACTCACCTTGTATAATTTGAGACGTCCCTTGTAAAAAGTATACTTTGAAAAACAGTATCACTCCTTCTCGCAACCTGCGGGTGACTCTCATAACCTTAAAAAATCTAAATCTAGAGCTGACAGAGCTAAAAAAAGACCGGGAAGTAAATTATTCACTGCAGTAGTATCTTTACAATCTAGCATGGAAATAAATCCATTAGCCAGTTCACAGGAAATCAAGAACGAAGTAATTGTTTACGTTTGAGGTTATACTTTGACCGGCCATATTGAAATATCGCTGCGTCACCTCTAGGATGGGAAAATCGCAAATGGGGCGAAAAATTACGTTTGTACTGCATTTAACAAGAGAACAACACGCTTCCCAACCTAAATTCACACGGTACGGACGGATTTATTTGAGTGAACGGCGATTTTATGGGAGTATGAATTTTTAGAAAAATAATTCTTTCTACTTCAACTTTCGTTCTGGTTATTTTTTTGTACGAAAATAGACTACAATCCGCGATATTTCAGGATCAAGTTTTGCGAAAATTGGTGAATGCTTTTGAATTTTAAGGGGAGAGATACCTTTAGGCGAGGAAAAAAATGCTGATGTTAATTAATTTTTTTTATAGCAAAGATTTCTCGATTTTTTTGAGACTTAGAGTATGTTTTCTTACTACTTTTGGCTGTTACATGGTATTTTTAAAATTAATGTTTAATAATGGCAGAGGTATGACTTTTTAAAAAATGTCAGATGTCTGGATGAATTTCTGTAAACACAATGTTATGATAGAAAGTTTATAACTAGCGCGACCATAATAAGCAATCATCGAAATCGCATTATTGAAAAACAGTTTCGAAAAAAAGCTCAAAGAAACGTTCACGTTGTTTTTTCGTTATTTTGTTTAGCTCGCGAAGCTCGCTCTAAAATTTGTTCAGATCAAGCTTTGCGTGCGAAATAAAATTAAAAAAGAAAAAAAATCTGCTTTCGCCAAATTCGAAAACCCGACTAGTTTTTACTGAATTTCGTTTGTTGTATCCTTCGAGGAAGCGGTCTGCCCTTACGACGTTGAATTCTGCATCGTTAGAATGCAGCGAAAAAAAAGGAATTTCCTCTTCTTTTTAATTATCGAAAATCTTATCCACCAAATTTGGGCTTCATATTTCTCATAAGCTTCGTAAAGAAACATTCAAGTCTTTTGCGTAGCCCAATTTCACCAGAAAAAAATATGGGGCTACTGAACTGTCGTTGCGTTTCAACGATGCAAAGTTATGATGTTGATGTTTGCATGGCTGGAGTGCAACGAAAATTAATTTTGTTTCTATTAGTCACATTTATTCCGCTGATTAAAGAATCATTACCGTGTAACGGGTCGAAAAAAGCTGATTTTTCGCGATTTTTTTTCGCTCGTTAAAATACGCTTTTATGTCTGTTTTTTATGGCAAATCAAAGTACTCATGAAGAACAGAAAACAAATTTTCAAACGTTTATTTTTTTACATTTTTTTAACGTTTGAAAATGTCTTCGAAAAAAAAGAGTCCTCACGGTGTATACGATAGTGGCCGTAAATATTAACTGAAACAAAATTTGTAAAAAGATTATTAATCAGTATAAAAGCCGCTATCTTGCTATGGAGGTTTTTTAAAATCTATATTGACAAGATGGCGGCGGTTTGAAAAAAAGTATCGGATTGAGCCTATTTTTGGACAGTTTTTCGTTAAATAAAATATGAAGATTTTAAAAAACTCCCGTAGCAAGATTAAGAATGGCGTGAAGAATGTTGTGTCAAAATTTGCGACGGATAGCTAGAAAGCTCTTCCTTTGAGAGTGTACACCGTTTTGAAGAATGACATTTCGAAAAAAACGCGTTAAAAGTTTCGAGTGCGGAATCTTCATATAAGTTGTCTACTTACGATCGATCGGCGATACCAGTTCCATGTTAATAACCGTCTATACTATCGGATAACGCAGAAAAAAATAGATTTTTTGAAAATCTCACACTGCGATGGTTCTTTAAGGGCACGGAAGCAACGCCCAAACGATTTTTTTATCCTCATCAAAAATCCACGACGCTAATCTATAAAAAAAATCAGTAGACCTCACTAAAAATGGAGAAATGAAAAAAATTGAAAAGAACTTTCGCTGCATTCCGCAATGCAAACTTCAACGTCATGCAACCTTCCATTTCATCGGCCCTTCGTCCAATATCGTTATAATTTCGTCATAATTTCGAGCCCGAGCCGCAAATTTGACAAAGTTCCTTAGCCTTTCGTTCACATAAAACCTTATAAACGCAGTACTCAATGGTAATTACAACTGTAACGTTAATTACGATAATGGCAACAATTTGACAAACGATGTAACGCTTTTCATTGTTTTCTTTTTCTTTTTCCAGTCTGATGCCCACGGGTCGTGAAGGTATTACGCAAATTGCGCATCCAGCGAGGAAAGGGAATTGAAGACGTCTTTTTTCGTACGTTGATCGTAACACGAGTGAGAAGCTGATCTTTGACGAGGCAAATACACGTAGACGTACGAGCGTGTATACGAGCCTTAATAAACGCGCACGGTTCGCTTGGCCTCACGAGGATCATCGAGATTCGTTTCAATTGAAGCTCGCGACTCGGGCTGCGAGTTTCCATTGGTTAGCCTCTTAATCCCACTGACTTCTCAGAAGACAGAGCGCGGGTTTTCCGGGTCGCGCGCACATCTTGCTCGTGTGACAGAGCGCCCCCGAGAGGTCCAGACACGAGAGAGCAAGAGGGAGAGAGACGGCGTGAAGACAAAGAGAGCCGAGGGAAAGAGAGACAGGGATCAACTAACGATTCATTTTATTTCGCCCACCGAGCGTTCCATTCGTTCGACAAGCCTCGAAGCGCGATCATCATCTTGAGCGATCATCTTCTCGACCGGTCACTTTCTACCACTAGTACATTAGCTCTTCGGAGATTCGAACTCGATCAAGTTGCCGCCGCTCGTAATCGGGAGGTCGCGTCTCTTCGCGAATGGCACAATTTTACTGGCTCCTTCTCTTCGAGAGAAATCATTAGAGGCGCGACTCAGGAGCCCAGTGTACGTCGTCAGGCTACCGCAAATCGAGCCGTTATCGTCGACCCAGTGAGTGTGCTCGGTCGGCCGGACCCACATCGAACTCTCGGAGCGCATCGCGTTTGAAGCCGTTTCCCAAGTGGCCGAAAAATAAAATCGCGATTAGCAACCTCGAGTGTCATGGAGCGAAGAATTTTAAAGATGTGGTGACTTTGTAAAGGCCGTTTGCGCCATTATTTTTATTCCAGACACTAGAAAGTGCGAGAGCATTGATTTTGTCGCTTAGGACAGAATCAACCTCACAAGCGAGGACTCGTAGAGAGAGACAAAGAGAGAGTGT
Organism: Ophion slaviceki; assembly: GCA_944452715.1. Taxonomy (NCBI): domain Eukaryota; kingdom Metazoa; phylum Arthropoda; class Insecta; order Hymenoptera; family Ichneumonidae; genus Ophion; species Ophion slaviceki. Next base: position 3,398,832 of record OX101795.1, on the reverse strand, counting down.
GTGTCCAGGGGAAACGTAATCGGCAACACAGACAGCCAAAATGCTTTTCAGCCGTGGCATTGGAATGGTGTACGTTGCGGACGCGTTCGTTGTATTCCTGCGTTTTATGGCACTGAGGTCTCGTGGCTGTACGTTATTGGAGACTCATCGACAGCGCGAGACTACGGGCATCAAGAAATTGTACAACAGTTTCTTCGTCATGTTCTAAAACTCTTGCGATTTCGAAGACATCGGATACAACAATCGGATATATATATAAATGTTATATATATACAGCCAAGCGGCCTCACCTCACTCTTGCCTACCGTCTCAATTTAACATTAACAATCTTGATGTTTTCTATGCTGAAAAATAACGAGAAGGAAGACAAAAAGAAGAGAAGAAAATACGTAGCTTTCGGCGAGGCCTGCCTCATCGTACTGCGGGACGTTATCGCTGTACGGTGCGTGAGATATAAAAAAAAGCAGGCGAGCAAGGAGGATAAACAGCGACGACAACGGCGACGACGACGAAGACGACGTGAAAATTCGAAGCAAATTATTTCTTTAAAATATTAACTGTATGTACTTTGGCATGTGAAACTTGGCCGCAAAATTAGAGGCTTGAGAAAAAAAGCGCCAGCTGGAGCGACGAGTGGAGTGATATAATATCGATATAAACAAACACATAGCCGCGAAAAAATATATATATATCTTTCGAATGGAGCTGCAAATGATAATGGATTCAGGCTCCGAGACACTCAGCGGTTCCGCTGGTTCCATATGGTTGGGGTCTTCGTCGCCCCCCCAGCCTTATCATCGATTGTCGCCGAACCGCCAGGAGGGACGAGGCATCGTGGCGAATCAACAAGTAAGCCGCAACACGTTGCTTCCCGAAGCAACTCTGATATACCAGGTGTGTAAGTTAAGTAATGAGACTGATTTTTTCCTTCATTTTTTCTATTCGAATAGAATTACAATTCAATATTGTCTTCCTCAAAATAATTTCCTTGGGAAGCCACTTAGAGCTGGAGATGGTTCGTCCAATCCTGATAGCAGTGCTGGAACTCGGATCCTGGAATAGCCTTCAGCTGGTCGGTTACTGAATGTTTTCGAGTGTCCCAAAATGTAGTCCCTCGAGGTGATTTTTCAATCTTGGGAAGAGGAACAAGTCACAAGAACGCAAGTCAGGCGAATAAGGAGGCCGAGGGAGCCACAGGAATCTTTTTACTGGCCAAAAATTCGTTTATTGAAATTGCTGTGTGACAAGGCGCATTGTTGTAATGCAACTCAGCCCTAATTCGGGTGCAGGGCAGACACCCAACTCCTTCCTGAGCTGGCCGACTAATGTCGATGAGAGCGAGGCTCGTCAATTGGAAGTGGTGCGGGTTTCCCGTGGTCACGAGGATCTGACCAATGATCAAGAATGGTACCGTGGGGGCTAGTGGCCGACCGGCCCTTAACCCTAGGACCCTACACTTGGGTACCTCAAACCCCACATTATTAGTGAGAAATGCTAACATCATTTTTCTTGCTTTGTTCAATCGCATTTTTCACTGTGATAAAATTACATTAGGATTCTCTCGCAAACCCTATCCCGGGGAAAAAAGTTCATATCTGAATATATCTGAATCATATCTGTAGAATCAGGTATGATCAGACAAGAAAAATGGCCATATCTGTTCACGTAGTGTCATGACAGATCATGTATGCTTATGTCTGAGCATGTATGATCACATCAGAGCCATTTTGATAATTTTGAGAGCAGACCCGTCCATATCGCAGCAGGTCTGACCAGATCCAATCCCCAGGCAAAATCTGATCTTGTTGGACCAGATCTGATTTTATTGGGCCAGATCTGATCATGTCAGGTAGATCTGATTTTATTGGGCCAGATCTGATCATGTCAGGAAAATCTAGTCTTATTGGACAAGATCTGTTTGTCCGTATAAGAATAAAATAACGTGGATCCCAGTAGACCTGGACAATTATGAACAATAGACCTGCCCATTTGATAGAATCATAGTTTATCTGAACTATCAGACCAGGTATGACTCCGACTATATCAAAGCAAATCTTACCTTGTTGAGACAGATCAAATCTTGTTAGTGCAGTCATAAAGATATTAAAATGTTTACATATATAGAGCGGGGTTATTAACACGTCATCACTTGACGTGTTAATAATTAACAATATTATAGTAACTCACATGATCACATATAATACAGTCAGGTGAGGTGCCATATCTTATCGGATATCGTCTCATATCCTCATATATCGTTTCATATATTCAGATCTTTTCATGTGTGAACAACTGAACTGCATATACGATAAGGTATGAGTGTATAAGACTTCGTATATTTTCCAGGTTTGGTATCGTATCTGATGGGATAACATTTTATATGAACGTGCCTGCTCATATATCACATCATATATATTCAATTATGGTTTCACGCTGCCAACTCGCCCTGGTACCTGACCAGATAAAAACATATATGAGATCTATATAGCGGAGTCTGGTACCGTATTTGATCGGATATGATCTTATACGAACAGATACGTTCACATATCATATCATGTATGTTCAAATACGAATTCACGGTACCAACTCGCCTTGGTACTTAGCCAGATGTAAACAGATATGAGTTCATATATGGTCAGGCCAGATACTGTATTTGATCAGATATGATCTATATGCATATGTGATGTGGAATATGATCAGACCTAATCATATATGATACTGTAAAATGTCAGATATAAATATATCTGATACATGTATGACAATATCTGAAACATATATGAACATATTCACTCAGACATGAACTTTTTTCCCGGGATTCCATTCGTCAGTTCTCGAGCGTCTGATTAAAAAAAAAAGAAATCTCCTTACGGCAAACAGTTCGTTGACAGAGTTGATTTGAAGTGCTGGGGTATGCGCAACCCCAGTGTACCCGGTGTAAAAGTATGAAAACGGAATTTTTTTGTAAAAATTACACGTCTGTTGTTTTGAAAATGATAAAAAATATTTTATTCAAAATAATCTCCATTGCTATTTATACATTTTTCCCACCTCTCCGGCAGTTTATGAATGTCACGCCAAGAAACAGTTCTTCTTTTGAAGCGAACCAGTTGTCGAGCCATTTTCGTACATTTTCAAACGAATTGAAGCGTTGTTTAGCGAGAGCGTGTCCCATTGATGCGAATAGATGATAATCGGACGGAGCCAAGTTTGGAGAATAAACCGCATGCGCTAGTATTTTCCAACTGAACGCCTCGATCGGTCCCCTGACCCGTTTTGTTGCGTGTGATAGAGCATTATCATGGAGCAAAATTACTTTCTGTTGCCTTTTTCTATATTCCGGTCTTTTAAACGGATGGAGACGGCTTTCTGCGTCACATTCAATTGATCCGCGAGTTCTTGTTGACTTTGAGTATCATCTTCATCCAATAAGGCTTGCAATTCGTTGTCTGCGAACTGTTTCGGTGGTTTCCCACGCTCTTCGTTTCTCACCTCAATATCACCACTTTTGAATTTTTTGAACCACTCGAAACCCTGTGTTTTACCAAGAGCATGTTCACCGTAAGCTTCGACAAGCATTCGATGCGATTCTGCAGCAGTTTTCTTCAAATGATAACAGAAACCAATGCTGTCCGCAAATCGTAGTTCGTAGGCACAAAACTCGACATGTTTAAGGTTATAGAAAAATATACCGGTGTAGGGAACTTTTGTTGTTGTGTATTGAAAATCATCGTCAGCTATTAGAGGTGATTATGGCGCTGCAGAAGGGGTCTTACGGTCCCTAAACTGATGGCTAGCACCATCTATAGGGAAATTCCGGTTTCATACTTCTACACCTGGTAGGTTATTTATTTCGTACAGATAGTGTAGGGTCCTAGGGTTAAGGGGGTCGGGACTAGCTGATTGTGGTTGGATTCGTGGGGGCAGTGGTTATAGGCCTTATGGTCAAGGTTCCTTCGGGTTTCCGGCGGGTGAGCTACGCTCTTCTAGCGACCTGCAGAGCCGTTAGAGTGATGAAGAGACACTTGGCTTGACCAGTAGTTGCAATTAGGACCCGCTTTCTGGGTGTAAACTGACTTGCGTAGGCTTCGCCACGCCGATTGAGCGTGATCTCAATCTCGGACCTAATGGTGGTCGTGTAGTTTGGGGTCTACGGCCAGGTACTGCTCGTTAAAGACCAATGACACTAATCATCCCCAACTCATCAAAATCTGGTGAACGGTGGTGTGAGTTAAATGCAACTCATCCCAGATCATTCTGACTAACAAACGACGATCTTCTCGCACCAGACCCCTGTCGACATTTTCATCGGTTCTTGAAGGTGAAGGCCTTCCGCTTCCCGTTTCATCTTCAATCGACTTTCTTCCTTCATAAACCTTAAAAATCACCTTAAACCACCGAAAAATCTGGGCCCTTGACAAAATACTGTCCCCGTAGGCCTGCTGAAGATTGCAAAAGTTTCCGTTGCACTGTGCCCAAGTCTGAAGCAAAACCTGACAGACACACTAGAAAAAACTGTTACACGAAAAAGAAATCGCTACGGACAACCAAATGACTAGCGAGTTGAAGCTCGTAGCGAAGATCGAACGCCACGTGGCCAGTCTCATTACTTAACTTGAACACCTAAGATCACGCCGGTGCTTGTCCCCTGTTTTTGCTTTTCGACGTACGTTCGCCCGAGCGTTGAATAAATCTGTGAATCTTTCGCCAGGTGAGCATGGGATATCACGAGGCCAGTTCCCAGCATGTATTGTGGCAGGATAAGCGGGAAAAGAGCGCGTCTTCGCCATCGGTGAACAACGGCGACGTTAATACCGTCGGAACTGTCGCGAGCGCGGCTAATCGCGAGCATTCCTCGCTCGCGAGCAAGCACTCGTCCTCGACAACGACGAATTTCAATCAATCGTCAAACGGATTGAAGCGACGGCTTGGGAACGAAGCAGCTCATCAGCACATGTCCGGCGAATTGGAGAGGAAACATCCACGGAGGGACGGTCCGTATATCGCTCCATTGCTACTCTCTTCCTCCCAGTCTCTATTTATGTGGACGGGTTAGCGCAATTCGCAATGAATCAGTGTTGCCAGTTTAGTACAATTGTACTAAATCTCGTACGTTTGCAAAGTATTTAGTACATCTGTACGCCTTTCGTAAATCTACGTTTTTCATTATTTCAGTAACCTAATAAGAAGAAAAACTTGAGCATTGATGAAAACCCTAGTCAAAGATAATATATAACATGGAAGCGATTTCTTGGGGTGATGCTTAGTTCTCACAATAGCCACCGCAAGCGCTGCCTGTATCGATGCGCATGAACACATCCAAAAAATATGTGTTCTTTGATTGGTGTGGCACACCGGTATGTCGCCGCGCAGTCTACCGGCGGAAATATATACTACATTTTCTGTGCCAAATATTAACACGGGACCTGTGCTTCCATGGGTAAATATTCGGAAGTGTCACTCCCGCTAAAAAGAGGCTGTACATTTTTTTATCAATTCTTTATGATTATAAAAGCTTATATTAAGTTATATTTTAATGGCGCGTAATGTTTTTGGTTTGTTTGTTTGGGTCGATCCAGATTCGGGAGGATATACACAAAATATTGAAAGAAAATGGCGCGATGCTCGTGGTAATATCCCAAAATTCGGACGATGTGAACTTTAAAAAATCTTTAAACAAATATTTACTGACATTGTTTTTGTTGATGCGCTGCCATAATAATATTAAATATGATGTTTTTTAACTGTAAGAAAGCACACAAAAAATTAGCTCGATTTCTACAGGAGTGACACTTCCTAATATTTACCACTCCATGTAATATATGTCCTTTGTCCTAGTTCATTCTCAATGGGAAAAGTAAACTATCAAGTTGTTGAAAATATATATATATTTTTTTTTCGTTGTACAAAATGGCCGACGACTAATATTTTCTTTTGTTATCTTTTTTTAGGCGCTTCGCGGCGTGGCATTAAGCATTCACAATTTTTGACTTAGAACAAAAAACAAAAATTCTCGTCAATCTACTATTTAAAAAGTATTGTTTTATTCAAAAGTTGTAGGTATTTGAACTTAAGAAATGAATTTTCAGTGAAAAATTTCGTTATAACTGCTCATAAAATGAAAAGTTTTCGATTAATGAGAAATTCCGTACGTACTTCTCTGCGAAATGCAATTAGGAACATAACTTTTTAATTCGAAGTAAATCGAGTGAAAATTGTTGAAGTTATTTGTCACGCCAATTGGAAAAAAGCTGTTTCGAGAAGTTTCGAGTAGTCGGACGTTTTGTACATCGAAAAAAAAAATCTAACAGCTTGATATCCATACTAAATAGATGTGTAATTAATTTTATGAGTGAATAACTTTTTCATGCGAAAAAAATTTGTTAAATTCGCACATGATTTACCCGTTACTGTAGCCTAAGGCCTTAAAGTGACCGTCAATTTAGTACGAAAATTCAAAATTTGTTACGGTTTGGCCCTGCCGTCTAGTACGAAACTTTGGCAACACTGGCAACGTGAGCGAGGCCGCGTGTACGAGCTCTCGAGCGAATAACAAGCGGCTCGATTATTCGTCACGTTTTGGCTGACTCGCTTGCTCCGTTGGCCGACAATGAGATGGACGACGTCCTGGATGCTGCGCTCCCGGTCTCGTTTCTACTAATGGAAATTGCTCGTTTCCTCTCGCGCGCTGTCTCCCTCACTCTTCATCAAATTCTTTCTATTCTTCTCCTACGCTTATTTCATACGCGCGCGGTGACGCACTGCGAGACCGCGTGCACACGTCGTGAACGAGTTACGTACGCGGTGAGATAGAAACGATCTTTCGCGTTCCAGGCTCGGTTGGAAGCAATGGCTCCGGCCAGGGCTGGACCTCCACCCAGGTCGACGAATTCGCCGAACACTTGGCCGCCGATTTCGACGGTCCGCTCTCCGCCCTCGCCGCTTCCGATCTTGCCAACGCCGTTGCCTCCTACAACATGAGGTAATACGTTGAATCTGACGCGCGTGTTTTCTTCGTTTGCTGCGTAATCCTCGCGTTTCACATGCTCGTATGCTTCAACAGCGAGGCTCTGCTGGCGTTGCCATCGCTGACGGTTTTCAAACAAGAGGCACCGTCCCCGGAACATCATGCCAACAATACGAAGCAAGTTCACTAGTTTGTATATTCGCTTCTTGGTTTGAACGGACATCAGGGCGTTTGCCGAAAATTCTGCGAATTGCCCGCGGTGACAATTTTTCTAATACAATTTTCCGAAAGTAATTTCCCGAATGAACAGTTTCTCGAACGCAGTTTATCGGACGGACAATAGGGATGACGCCTATTTTTTGGAAAGTGTTTAACCCTTTGAAGCATACATTTTTCCTTACGTGCAATCAGCTCAAAACTTTGTACTCGGGGGTTTTCGGGGTCGCTGATTACAAATCTGCACTCAAAATTTGAAAATTCAAGATGGCGGATCCAATATGGCGGACCATAAATGCAAAAATCGTTTGATGAAAGCGAAAGTTGGTACTCGGGGGTTTTCGGGGTCGCTGATTACAAATCTGCACTCAAAATTTGAAAATTCAAGATGGCGGATCCAATATGGCGGACCGTAAATGCAAAAATCGTTTGATGAAAGCGAAAGTTGGTACTCGGGGGTTTTCGGGGTCGCTGATTACAAATCTGCACCCAAAATTTGAAAATTCAAGATGGCGGATGCAATATGGTGGACCACAAATGCAAAAATTGTTTGGGTTATAATAATATATAAAATTATTTATATAATATAATTAATATATAAATATATTTTTATATTATATTATAATAATATATAATATAAAAAATATATAAAATATAAAAGCAAAAAAAAATATATAAAAAAATATGGAGCTAGAAACTCGCTACGTCCTCGCCGTTAGCTCCGGGTGATGCTAAAAGCGTAATTCTATTAGAAATTCAGTATAACAGAATCAACATATTGAGCAACTCCGATGTTTTAGTAATTCCAGTAAAATCTCCGGTTTTGGTCCGCCATATTGGATTCGCAATTTTGAATTTCTGGATTTTGAGCTCGAATTCGTAATCAGCGACCCAAAAAACGTCTCTGAATTCATTTTTTGTGTATGGTTTACCTGCTAGATTAGGCACAATTACATTTATTGTCTGAAAAACGTGTTTTTTTGTACTGTAGTGATGAACATCCACTAAGTGCAACATAAGCCCTTAATAGTAATATTGTAGTAACAATTGATCGCCTAACATCCTAAATATACATTTACATTAGTCGTTATGGGCTAAAAAAATTCACTATGTCACTGTGCTTCAAAGGGTTGAGGGGCTATACCAGTGTGAACGCTGAAAATTTGGGTGATTGTCGGGAATTTTTTGGAAGAAAAGTACTCAATTAAATGTTTCAGAAAATTAAGGCGTTACCCCCACTTGTAGCGCAAAAAAAGGACTTTTTCATGAATTTTTTTTAAAAAAAACTACAAAACTTTTTTAATCGATCAATATACCATCTTAAAGAACACATCTTGAAGAACTTTCAGTAATTTTTTTATTGAAAAATATTACATTGTTTAGTGGCAAATGGCCGTCAATGAAATAATGTTTTTATATACACGGTTTGCGGTGACCAACATTGCGGCGAAGTGGATCATCTGAAAAAAAAAAAATGCGGATGGATTTAGTCAAATATAAGTATAAACTAGTCTTTAATCGAAGGATTTTAAAAAATATTCATTTTTCACAAAATGACGGACAGTCAAAGTTAATGGTTCGATTTTAACGAAAAAAACGGCCGTTTTTTGGCTATAAAACGGCAATTTTTTTCGAAAAAAAATCGAACGATTAAAGACTACATTTTTATGTATTAAATAAGCCTGCAAAATTTCAAGAAGATCGGTTCGTTAGTGTTCGAGTAATCTTGGTCACCGACTTCAGAAATGCCATTTTGAGAAAAACGCGTTTAAAGTTTCAATTTCAGTTTACACGAAGAAAATATTTTTTTTGTAAACTTACATAGAGTCATCTATTCCGGGCCCATACAGAAGTATGGGCCCGGATACTTATACTTCAAAAAAATGAAATAAAAAAAATCGATTTTTTCAAAATCGCAAGTGGGGGTAACCCCTTATGAATATTTTTGGCTATGTTTGACCTATATTACATAATTTTTTCATATAAAAATATTGAGATCCAAGCGACTTGGGCGCTGCCTTCGGAAACTGTCGGTAAAGGCAAAAATAATCGATTTTTTAAAAGTGTCACACTGGTATAGCCCCTGTAAATTCGACCCGAGAGAATTGGTTTCCCGAAAAAAATCGTCGAAAATATTTGGTCGACAAATTGTCCATTCGAGTAACAGCGAGTTGAAATTTCTGCGCAGCTTGAATCACACTCAGCACGCATCGAGCAACGGTGTAGGCGTCCTCGGAAGTAGCGAAGCCGACAGTAACAACAACAACACGAGTCACAGCAACGAGATCGCAACGACTACGGAAATAACAACGAGCAACGGAACCAGTCCAGGTAGCACCACCAGCGTGAATCATCATCAGCAGCACAATTCCGGTAACAGCAGACACCCTGCTGCCACGACGAATCTTCATCAATTGTTGTATTCCAATAACGAGGATTATCAGCCAAATTCGTCGTCCGGCAATCACGTGTCGTCCTCCTCCTCGTCGTCCCAACAGAGCAACGAATTCAACGAGGACAGTCGGTCAGTACGCCTTGCACGATTCTATTTTTTCCACCCGCTGAAAACGACGATGTTTTTAGCGTAAATGATGAGAAAAAAAAACAATTGTTTCGTCGCAGCTTTCAGTACGTTCTAGCAGCAGCAACGAGCATCGCGACGAAAATTAACGAGGAAACTCTAACTTATCTCAATCAGGGCCAATCTTACGAGATTAAGTTGAAGAAACTCGGCGATCTCTCCGCTTATCGCGGCAAAATTCTCAAGGTACTTGGATAATACTCGATTATGTCCGATTGGAGGCGGAAATGTTGTCACCTTTAGATCATCCACGTTCGCTTTCACAACTTCGACAAGTTAAAAACGACATTTCGTCTTGGCTGTGCCTAAACGATTTTAACTGAGAGTACTTCCGCTGAATTGGATTCTTCTCGGACTGATATTTGCGAAAAAGCTTAAGGGGATAGGCCACAGTAACGGGTCGTAAAATCAATTACACATCTATTTAGTATGAATATCAAGCTGTTAGAAAGTATATGAGGCATTCCACAGGTTTCCAGCAAGGTCAAAACCCTCACTATTTTTCAGGGTCCTGCAATTTTTTTGTTATCAAAAGGCACCTACTAGTAGTGTCTGTGATTTTTTTCAGATTTTTTTTATGAGTCCTGCTCCAGATATCTCAATTTTTGAAAAATGAGAATCAGTTTTTAACTATATGTACCTTAAAAACTATGGCCCAGGCAAAAAAAATTGTGGGACAAAATATTTTTGAATTTGAACGAACTTTTGACTTTAACAATAAACTTTTTTTTTTCGTACAAATATTCTATAATAAATGAAAAAAATCGATTTTCAAAAAGTATGTCATGTTTGATTTTGCTCTAAATTTTTCTAAATTTTCTGTTGTTAGTGTAGACATACAGAAAAAATTGACAAGATGGGCCGCGAACTGGTATAGAAGATACAGGCTGATTTGCATTTTTAAAAAATCTTTTATATTGATATGAATTGGATCATTAATTGGGAGAAACTTTGAATTTCACATAAAAACATATATCAAAGTGTTTTGTATGTTATAAGATTGATTTTTTTCAAATTTTCAAATTTCCCGCCCGACCGACGCGACACCGGCGGCAAGGTCGGAAGTAAACGTTCTCGATTTCCTTGACCGGTTTCGATGTTATGATTGTATGTGAAATTTCATAACCTTCATTTTCACTTTTCGGCTTCTGACGGTGCAAGTATGTTATGCTAGTGCAAGTTCATCGAAAATCGCGATAAATATTCCAACCATCAGTGACGGATTAAATTGATCGGCGATTCAAATATCTATTGACCAAAGAAAAAATCTTCTCCCTCAAGAAATCCCAGAAGCAACATGCTTTCATTCCGCGAACAGACGGCACGATTACTTCGAAACTATATTCGACGGATGACAAACATATAATAATTCACAAGATTTGCTAATACTGGGCAATAAAAAACATTTACTTCTCATAAATATTGTGTTTTTTCTCACCTAGTATGTAAAGTTAGAAATGCATTAAATTTTGAAATCGTCAATTACACCATCCTAAGCTGCTTGAAGTTTCATTTTATAGTGTTATTTTTCAGTTATGTCCACTACTAATTCAAATCAGACTGATACAAATAAAGATAAGATGAATAACAACAACAAAAAATGCAATATCTTCTAAACCAGTTCGCGGCCCATGATGCCAATTTTTTCTGTATCTCCACACTAAGAACAGAAAATTCAGAAAAATTTAGAGCAAAATCAAACGTGACATACTTTTTGAAAATCGATTTTTTTCATTTATTATAGAATGTTTGACGATAAAAAAAATGTAATTGTTAAAGTCAAAAGTTCATCCAAAATCAAAAATATTTTGTCCGATAATTGTTTTTGCCTGGGCCATAGTTTTTAAGGTACATCTAGTTGAAAACTGATTCTCATTTTTCAAAAATTGCGATATCTGCAGCAGGACTCATAAAAAAAATCTGAAAAAAATCACAGACACTCCTAGCAGGTACCTTTTGATAGTAAAAAAATTGCAGGACTCTGAAAAATAGTGAGGGTTTTGACCTTGCTGAAAATCTATGGAATGCCTCATATACACTAGGCAAAAGAATTAAAGGATATTGAAAAAGTCCGCCAATTTTAGGGTCATTTTCAAATAGCTGTAACTCCTCGAAAAATGGTCATACAGCAAAATAAAAAAAAGCACATTGAAGGTGTGAATCTCTAGTTTTGAGATCTTGAGCTCAAACATTTTTCGCATCAGTCAATTTTTAGTAGCCATCAAAAAACCAAAGTAAAAAAATTCAAAATTTTTGCTCATCTTTCACAGTCTGCACGGAGTTTAATAATTTTTTTTGAATGGTCGGATTAAAAGGATCATCTAGCTGGATTCTTCCCCTTTAATTTGAGCGGTGGGAGAGCTCTGTACGATTTTTTCTCGCTGAGTTATCGATGTTCAAAGCAAAAATGACACTTTTGACTTTGATGACTGATTACTCGGAGACTAATGGTCGCACAGAAAAAAACCAGAGGGTTTTGGAAACTTTGAAGTATTCTCTATAAGATGCTTTTATCATTTTTTTATCAAAAATTTTTTTTATGCGGAAAAATGGATTTAAAAAAACGTGAAAAATGGCATATTTACGAATATTCTTCTAACTAAGGATTATTTTGCCAATATCGAATAGATGAAAAAAAAAATCGGTTTTTTATGACCTCAAAGTGTCCTAAAAAAGGCCTCAAAAGTTTAAATCCCTGCGATTTTTTTTTTCATTGTGTTCCGAATGATCGAAATTGTGGTTTTTGCCAAAAATCGATTCAAAGTCTAAATCTACCACTTTTTATTCGTCTTTTGAGAATCACAATTTTTTTTGGCACTGATCCGAATTTCCGGTGCTAAAAAATTTTGATTGTTGAACAACGGGAACAAAGTTTTGTTTAATGAAAAAAAAAAATTAATCAAGAAAAGTTAAGTCAAAGTGAAAAGATGAATACTATTCAAGGCGAAAGAAGATCAACAAGTTCCTGTCAGTCTCTACAGGGCGTGACATTTTGTTTTTCCCAAAAACTCCATCTGTGAGGAAGCTCCGTGTTAGTGATAGTTAACTATCCGTGTTTGGCCCACTCGTTGTCCATGAGTCAGTGAGTGAGAATTTTATACATGTAGATCGTTATTGGGTCTCGTTTGCAGTCAAATATTCGGATATGTTTTCACGAGAGGCGCTTGCAGTACACCGAGCGCGAGCAGATGATGGCCTGGCAACGGGCTCGGCCCGGCGAGCGTTTGCTCGAGGTTGACGTACCCCTGAGTTACGGAATGGTCGACGTTGCCCAGTCCGTGCCATCCAAGAACAGCGTTGAATTTATGTGGGACCCAACTAAAGAAGTTGGAGTCTACATCAAGGTATAAGCGCCCTTCTGCGGTTGCCTTCGCGGAAAATTCTTCAAAAACAATTGCCCGAATGACAATTTCTCGAATAGACAATTTTTTTCAGGGTGAACGATCGAATTATGAATAAATTGAATAACTTTAATTTTTTATAATTAATATTTGCATTAATATTTTTACGTTGGCCAATCGTAAGATTTATTTCGCTGTATCGTTTTGCATGAAAAATCTTGCGATTTTTTTCCGTTTGACTCATTGAAAAAAACTTTATAAACCGTTAAATTACACTTTGGATTAGAAAAGTGTACTGTTAGTTAAGACACTAATTTAATGATAACTGAATAATCAAACTATTATAAAATTATGAAATTATTCAATTGATTATTAAATTACAATTGGGTTTGTTTGGGTTTGTTTGGGGAATTGTCCATTCGGGATATCGTATTCGAGAAATTGTTCACTTTGAAAATTGTTTTCGAGGAATTGCATTTGAGAAATTGTTGTTTCGGGCAATTGTTTTTCGAGAATTTTTTCGCAAAACCTGACGATGGCCTCGACAATTGATTTCAGGTGAATTGCATAAGCACCGAATTTACACCGAAAAAGCACGGCGGTGAGAAGGGTGTGCCATTTAGAATCCTCGTGGAGACTCGACTCCCTGGTGGACCGCGTCTTCACGCAGCTTCATGCCAAGTCAAAGTTTTCAAGCTCAAAGGCGCCGATCGCAAGCACAAGCAAGATCGGGACAAAATTCTTCGCAGGCCGCCACACGAGCAGGACAAGTATCAACCGAGTTACGACTGTACCGTTCTTTCGGACGTAAGTGATTCTTTCACTTAACTCGCTAAAAAAGTTCACCAAGGGAAACCAGTTTAGATAACTAAAAAAATCGATATTTTTTTCAATTCCATAAATTGTTGGTAAAATTATTCAAGAATATGTTCCCGAAGCAGTATAAATAATTCACTAATGCCTTGAATTTTTTGTTTTCGGTAATTTTTTTTCAACGCGTTTTTCTCGTAACGACCTTTTTCAAATTGTGTACGCTCTAGCTCAAAAAGTTTCTAACCTATAATTTTATAAATCGACAGTAAATTTTTTTATATAATTACGCTCTATATGAACCTAAATTTGAAGTAATATTGTTTGAAGTGTATTTTTTATAGCAAAAAAGGTCATAAAATAATGGCAAAAATGATACCCTTTTGTTTAAACGCCTCAAAACAATGCAATGTTCAATTTTTTTTACCAGAGTTAGGTTCATATAGAAGGAAAACACGTTATTAAAGTAACATTCAAACCGTATTGATTTCTGATGAAAACTGTGGCCTCTAGAGTGTACACAAACAGCAAAGTCTGACGGCGACCTTCAATGGGCGGCAGGTTATATGTTCCATATTTTCAGAGGAAATACTTCGAGAAAATTAAAATATTTGTTTGAAAATATGTATAAAATATTCCCAATGTTTGAATACATTCTATTCATGCATTCCTTGTAAAAGAAAATAATGAAAATCACTAAAAAAAAACGTAGTCTTAAGGAGGTACACCAGCTTCAGCAAAATGGTGATAGATCAATAAAATTTGGTGAATATATTCTTTAGTATTATTCATGTAGATACAAATTTTTTCAGATTTTTTGGTTGTGCCGTTTTCTTACAAATAATTCACAAGCGTTTATTCTTATACCCGGAATATATACCTATATCTATAAAAACGCTATGCTTATACACGTGAACTTCAATGTTCAATTACTCGATAACGGCACAATGAAAAAATCTGAAAAAAATTGTATTGACATATATAATACTAAAGAATATATTCACCAAATTTTATTGATCTATCACCATTTTGAAATTTTACCATGGTTTAGCATGGCAACATTGTATGAAGCTGGTGTACCTCCTTAAACTGGTTTCCCGCCATAAGACATTACCCCCACTTGTAGCGCAAAAAAGGCCTTTTTCATGAATTTTTTTAAAGAAAACTACAAAACTTTTTTAATCGATCAATATACCATCTTAAAGAACACATCTTGAAGAACTTTCAGTAATTTTTTTATTGAAAAATATTACATTGTTTAGTGGCAAATGGCCGTCAATGAAATAATGTTTTTATATACACGGTTTGCGGTGACCAACATTGTGGCGAAGTGGATCATCTGAAAAAAAAAATGCGGATGGATTTAATCAAATATAAGTATAAACTAGTCTTTAATCGAAGGATTAAAAAAAATATTCATTTTTCACAAAATGGCAGACAGTCAAAGTTAATGGTTCGATTTTAATGAAAAAAAACGGCCGTTTTTTGGCTATAAAACGGCCATTTTTTCGAAAAAAAAATCGAACGATTAAAGACTACATTTTTATGTATTAAATAAGCCTGAAAAATTTCACGAAGATCGGTTCATTAGTGTTCGAGTAATCTTGGTCACCGACTTCAGAAAAGCCATTTTGAGAAAAACGCGTTTGAAGTTTCAATTTCAGTTTACACGAAGAAAATATTTTTTTTTGTAAACTTACATAGAGTCATCTATTCCGGGCCCATACAGAAGTATGGGCCCGGATACTTATACTTCAAAAAAATGCAATAAAAAAATCGATTTTTTCAAAATCGCAAGTGGGGGTAACCCCTTAAAAAGGCAGTTTCTAAAATATCGCACGTACAATTTTCTCCTCACAGATTCCGCTCGACTCGCTGTCGCCCTCGAGTTCGTCCAGTCCTAGCGAAGTGGGAAACTCATTCGTCGTAACGTCCGATGCAATGTGAGCAGCCATTCTGTCTTTTTAAGGGGTGGAACTGTGTGATTAATTAATATAAAAGGTCGTGTTCACCGTGCAGGTCGGGTAATTGGTTACTCCGATTGCCGCGACCCCTATAAAGGGGTCATAACCCGGGTAATGTTTCGAATTTTTTTAATGGCTCAAAAACGAAAGTATTCGCAAGTAATTATACCTTCAGAAAATGCAATTTGAAAAAATTGATTTTTTCGGCCCATCACACTAAACGACGGCCTTAAAGTTTGAAGTACCGTGAAACTTCAGTTATACGATTTTCAAGGGGTACATCAAATATGACGTATAAGTGGGAATAACGTCGAAGTGAAATACAGTATGTATCCGAAACTCTTTGACATTCGAAAATCGTGATTGGTGCATAATTTCCGATTTTTTTCAATAGCCGTACCTCTATTATGTTAATGTTTGGTTTTGATTGGTAATAGTTGAGTAATGAGCCATATCAAGTTTTCAAATTTCCGTTTTGAAGTTTTATTTAACGCGGTCCTCTAGTTTCTCGGCTGTTTTTTTACGGCTTTTTCAATAATTTTTTACGGGCAAAGCATCGAAATAATCCATCTCATTGTTTTTGCATAATCTTTATTAACATTTAAATAAGCTTTACAAATTTTTCGAAGTCACAACATATAATAGAATAAACGTTATAGTGGCCGACAGGAAGACATCAAGTAAAAGAGGTGCTTGACGGTGACCAAGATTGCGGCTGTTCTGCTTATCTGAAATCAAAAAACCAAAAGGCATTTTAATCTTCATATTTAAGACTAGCGATTGAACTAGAGTGAATTCTAAATTACAAAAATTGACTTTTTTATACACTTTTGAAAATTACATTCTATTTTTTACTCATTTTTTCTTAAGTTTTTCGCTCGTACAAAAAAAACTATCGAAGCAATCATAATAATCCTAGTTCAATCGCTGGCTTGTAACATATGAAAGATGCTGTATAAATTTGAACAAGATCGGTGCAGTAGTTTCTGAAATATCGTGGTCACCGTTTCGAAAAATGGTGTTTCGAGAAAAACGCGTTTGAAAGTATACCTGCTCCGTATACCTGCTCCGTTCCAGGGCCGTAACTTGTGAACCAATTCGAATATCGAAAAATCCTTTGGCACACATTTTCTACACATGTTGTAGATGTGATTTATGAAAAAAAAAAAACGATTTTTTCGACCCGAGAAACAAGAGGACCGCCTTAATACAACTTTGTAACACTAAGTTTTGTGGTTTTAGACTAGTCAATAACAGGCAGGTTCGTATTGATAAGAGATATGTCATCACAGTACATGCATACGTAGTCGAGGTCGGGAACAACAAAACATCGAAGAAAATATCAAAACGCAGTCACATGAAATTTTCTCCGGCGAGGAAATATCACGCGTGATTAACGTGTAACTGAGAAAAAACGAACCTCGGAACCGACGCTGGGGAAGCAAAATTAATAACGTATAATCGCGAAAAACGTAGAAATGAAACTTCATTACCACCTTTATGAACGGAATCTGGCGGGGCTAGAGAAATTTGACGTATAAATGATAAAAACGTATAAACGAAGTTTCACTGTATGGTGCTGCCACCGCTCGCTCGGCTAAGTATTAGAAGCTGCAGCTAATTCAATTTCAGGAATAATCCAATTTTTACGAAATATAGCTAAAAGGTGATACTATCGGATAAAAATATTTTCGGAAAATGGAATTTTTTTACCCACCCAGGCAGGCTCGTAAATAATGTATTACTTTTTGTAGTGCATTAGCGTTTTCATTACTCATTACTTTACATTTTGTAATGAAAAAAAATGTCATTACCCATTACATTGAATTCAGTAATGTTAAAAATATCCATTACTCATTACATTACATTTTGTAATGCAAACAATTGCCATTACTCTTTACATTGCATTTTGTAATGTAAACAAGTTTCATTACTCGTTACTTTGGAATTTGTAATGTAAAAAAATTCCATTCCTCATTGCATTACATTTTATAATGTGAAATATTTTAGTTACCCATTACAATGTAATGGGCAATGGAATTTTTTTTACATTACAGAGTCCAATGTAATGAGTAATGGAAATATTTTACATTACGGGTTGTCCATTAATCACGTGAGGTTTTAGGCCACTTTTTGACCCCCCCCCCCTCTCCCATAGAGATATGTGGTGAGGTTTTTAGCGCCCCCCCCCCCTTGCACAAAAAAATACACGTGATAAGTCACAACACCCCCCCCCCCTCCAGCATGATCAATCGTCATGTTATCCAAATCCCCCCTCCCTAATTGAGCCTCACGTGATTAATGGACGACCCCTTACAAAATGTAATGTAATGAGTAATGAATTTTCTTTACATTACAAAATGTAATGTAATGAGCAATGAAATTATTTTACATTACAAAATTTAACGTAACGAGTAATGGAATTTTTTCACATTAGTAATGCAATGCAATGCAAAAAATCTCCAGTACTCATTACAATGTAATGACGATTATTATTCGTTTCCCATTAGGGGCAGTGGTTTTTGCACTGGGTCGATCCGACCCGACGGGAAACGAATAATAATTCATATTACCTTGTAATGAGTAATGGAGATTTTTTACATTACATTAGCAATGTGAACAAATTCCATTACTCACTATCTCATATTTTGTAATGTAAAAGAAATTCCATTACGCATTACATTAAATTTTGTAATGTGAAAAATTTCCATTACTCATTACATTACAATCTGTAATGTAAAAATATTACATTACCCATTACATTGCATTTTGTAATGCAAATGTTTCACATTACAAAATGTAATGGATATGCATGTATGCTTACACTTCGTAATGTA
Source organism: Ophion slaviceki (assembly GCA_944452715.1). Classification (NCBI taxonomy): domain Eukaryota; kingdom Metazoa; phylum Arthropoda; class Insecta; order Hymenoptera; family Ichneumonidae; genus Ophion; species Ophion slaviceki. The sequence goes on along the minus strand of OX101795.1, from coordinate 3,380,119 downwards.
AAAAAATTTCATTACCCATTACGTTGCATTTTGCAATGCAAATGTTTCACATTACAAAATGTAATGGATATGCATGTATGCTTACACTTCGTAATGTAAAAAAATGTCATTACCCATTACGTTGCATTTTGTAATGCAAATGTTTCACATGACAAAATGTAATTGATATGTATGTATGCTTTATTCGTTTCCCAGTAGGGTTACAAAGGACTCCGTCCTCTCTCCTCTCTTACATTCTTCCTCACATTTTCCTTATTCTACTTAACCCATCTTACAACTATTTCGCCTCTCTCTCTCTCTCTCTCTCTCTCTCTCTCTCCCTCTCTCTCTCTCCGCGGCCCGCGCCGCCTTAATCTATTTCTTCTCTTTATTAAAAATGTAACGTAATGAGTAATGGACATTTTTTACATTACAAAATCCAATGTAACGAGTAACGGAAATTGTTTACATTACAAAATATAATGTAATGAGTGATGGCATTTTTTTACATCACTGAATGTAATCCAATGGGTAATGAAATATTTTTTCATTGCGCGTTAAAAAAGTAACGAACAACGCGTTACTTTTTCATTACAAATTTGGCAACCCTGCACCCAGGTAGATAACTAGATAACAGAATTAGTCCCTAGTTCGAGCAAAACCTTACGATCTCCTCTTTTGCCTATCCAAATTGTTGAAGATCTCGTTTTGCCAGCAGTCCGTCGCAGAGCCGGCCACTGGAAAATGGAAGCACAACGTCATCGAGTTCGGTAGTGGGGATCGGCGGAGGGGGCCAGCCGTTGTCGCAGACCGCGGCGGTCTCCTTCATGAGTGAACTGGAAGCCAACAAGGAGGAGATCCACTCGGAGCGCTCCGGCTCGCTGATGGTAGTCGATACAACAGCCAAGGCCAAAGTGTTGATCCAATCGACGGTGCTGCCGTCGAGTTGCATCGTTCAGGAGGAAGCGCCGCCGAGTTCGGTGGATCGAGGGATCGTCGAGGTTGCCGCGGAATCTTATCAATTGTCAGCCGACGCGAACGTCGCGCAAACGAACGCGTGGCTTCGCTCGCGACGTTTCAACTCCTTTCAGGCGACTTTCGCGAGTTTCTCCGCTCAGGATATATTGCGTCTGTCGCGTGACGATTTGATACAGATATGCGGCCTCGCCGACGGCATAAGACTCTTCAACGCTCTCCACTCGAAGGCGCCACAGCCTAAGCTCACGCTTTACTTCGCCATCGAGGGCAGCGCCGTGTCACCCTGGAGAGTCATTTATCTCGAGAATCTCAACAGCGCCCTCTTGGCCTCGAAGCTACTCGCCACTCTCAATCTACCACACGATCGTCTACATTCCGTTCTCATTCAAGGACCTCAGGGTGTTCACGTCTTGGTGTCCAACGAGCTGGTCGCCAACATCAAGGACGAGAGCATGTATTTGGTCGAAATCATCAAAGGTACGACACACACGAGGACTCTCACGTAAATTCTCGTCGTTATTGACGGACGAGACGTTTGTCAGTTCGCGATTTTCACGGCCGCAGAGGTGGCGCAACGATACTTCAATATGGCCGGTCATAACCTCAAACGGGAACAATAGGGTATTTGACTGTATAAAAAATATGGTGCATTCTCTTGACAGCCTAAAAGAAGCGTTCAACATGAACCTTTTAAGGACGGGAGTGGTCGATATATCGACCAGCCAGGGGGCACATAATATTCAATGTTTTTTACGGAAAATTTCATATATTGAATATGGCCAAACTATTGTGAAAATGTCTTGATGTTTTTTTTTACCTTGAAAATTGCTATTTCAAGGTAATTTTTTTCGGCCTAAACGTTGGCGTACTTACCTTTGTTGATGCGCTGAGTACGAAAACAATAGTACCACTCGCAAAACTCATTTTTAACGTGAATTGAAGATCAAAATAGTAATTATCTTTCGTACCTACCAGTGAGTCAGCACTCGGTTATTTTTTTTTATAGAGGACAAAAGATGTTCACTCATTTGCTTGTCTAAGATAAAGGTGCTGCAAGTTGCTACTTTTTATTTATAATATATTACTGATTAGAGCTCTGGTAGTATTGATTTATTACTTTTATTATTATCATTTTGACAATATCATACATCAAACAGTACATCAAATTTTTATCTTTGATAAAATGGCTGAAAATGAAGCGTGGAGTAGTGGCGAATATTGTACTCGGTGCATCCACAATGTGAGTATATAAATTTTGAGGCCAAACTAGCAGAGAAAGAAAATTGACCTTCAAATGGCGATTTTCAAGGTCAAGGATGCCACCAGGATTTTTTTTTAATTCTCCTGTATTCAGCTCATCAAATTACATAGGAATACGCTTTCGAACTTTTCTGAATACATTTTTAATTTGATTGAATATTGATATCTTTCATGTAAAAAAAGTCGATTTTAATAGAAATTTCCCCGTCCTTAAAAGGTTAAGCGGCATTGACGCCACATGGCGCACATTTTTTCCGTGCCCGAAGCCTAATTGACGCATCGTGGCGCACATCGATTTTTTCGAGATTGGATCGATCGACTTTCACGAAAATTGGTACCGCGGGGCTTTCGAGGTCGCTGATTACGAATCCGCCATCAAAATGCAGAAATTCAAAATGGCGGATTCAATATGGTGGGTAAAAATGCAAAAATTGATTTGAATCGTATGAAACTTGGTACTTGGTGGTTTTCGAAGTCGCTGATTACGAATCTTCCATCAAAATACAGAAATTCAAAATAATTGATCCGGTATCGCGCACGCGAATTCAAAACGTAAAATGATTGGATGAAACCTTCCTTCTTTACATTTGTATTTAGTATTTAGTATAAATGTTAGAAAACATTGCTCCGTGCATTAGCTGGTGAACTTAGATCCACATCTCCAGAGGGTGCCAACGAGGAGACTGCATTCGTACGACTTTATACTCCATTTGCTTTTTTTCGTATTTAAAATCATTTGTGTTTTTTTTTATTGTTTGTTTTTTTTTTTACAATTTTTTAATTTCTTCTAAATAATTCTTTTACTTTTTTTTGTTTATTTTTAAATATTCCTTCGTATTTAATGTTTGATATATTTTTGATTGTTGTGATTTTTTCGGAGGTTTAATGTTGTGCCATTCATTTCTACAAACTTACAAACCATTTACTCGTTTTTATCAATTTTGCATTGAAGTCCACCATGTTTTATCGAAAAATTTCGATTTATTAATGCTGACACCAGATTCGTAATCAGCGACCCCGAAAAACCACCGAGCACCGAATCTCATTCGATCCGAACTAATTTTTGCATTTTGGTCCGCCATTTTGAATTTTTGCACTTTGAGGACAGATTCGTAATCAGCGACCGCGAAAACCCCCGAGTACCAAGTTTCATCCGATTCAAATCAATTGTTGCACTTGGTCCGTCATATTGGATCGGCCATTTTGAATGTATGCATTTTAAGAGCAGATTCGTAATCAGCGACCTTGAAAATCCCGGGGTCCCAAAATTCGTGAAAATCCAAATACTTTTTTCTCCGCGTTCGGGGCTCTCGGCGTAAAATTTTTCTTGCCCCTCAAGAGGTTAAAAAGTCATCTATCATTTTGTCGAAAAATATGCATTATTTTCGTTTATCTGAATTTTTTAATTGGGTAAATTTGAACGTTTGGTTACGTAAACGAAAACGCTCCAGGATTTGTGAGTTTGCGAGTAATGACGGGTATGAACGGATTTATGGAAAGGCATACCGTACATTTTCACTGTTGGTGAAAAGTGCGAGTATACTTTTTGAATTGTCGATCAGGATGAAAAGTTACAGATCTCAGAAAAAACGAATAAACACCATGTTTATAACCATCTATACTATCGGATAATGCAACAACAAAAATATCGATTTTTGCGATTACGATGATTCCCACACAACAGTCAAATACCCTGTTACTTCGTTGTTGACTTTCTGCGAGTTGGCTATTGGATTTACTTCCATGGTACATTGTAAAGATGCTACTGCAGTAAATAATTTATTTTTCGCTCTTTTTTTAGATTTTTAAGGCCATGAGAGTCACTCGCAGGTTTCGAGGAGTGATTCTATTTTTCAGAGCATACTTTTTACAAGGGACGTCCGAAATTATGTTTATGGGTCATTCCATGTCAAATCGACAAATTTTTTACCTGACCCCCTTTGATTTCGCTGAAAATTTTCTATCTTTTTCTACCCCCCGAAAGTTATTTTTCAGAATTTTTTCAAATTTTTTTTCCCGACTCAAAAAAAGTTATGAATTTTTGAAAAAAACCGCTCTTTTATTTTTAAATTGCCAGAACTTTTTCAAAAATTGACCGTTTGGGAACTTTTTTTTTTCAAAATTTTTGTTTTTAAATGTAGTTTTCGAAAAAAAATATGAAAAAATTTTCAGAATCCCAGATATATGAAATATTTTAGTTTTTTTGAAAAAACCGTAATTTTCTCAAAGTCCGACCGTTTTTTTTTTTTTTTGCTCTAAAAATACTTCAACTAATTCTGCAATGATCCCCGTTAATCAAAAGATGTGACGACAATCGCTTCTAATTTTTTTTCTTGATTATAAAAAAATTTTTGTTGAATTTTTGCTGATTTTATATAACTTTGTTATGAAATTTTTTTTATTTCCTCGTGAAACCTCAAAAGTTAAAAAATAAAATTTTATTGGAGAATTTCAAGTGATTATCGTCCAAGAAATTGTTATTTAAAAAAAAATAATAATTTTTTTCTCTCATTGACGTTATTTTTTTACTCCTATGGACGTTTTTTTTTGGTACTGAAATATGACAACTTAACGTCATTTTGGTACTGAAACATGACAAAATAACGTCAATGAGAGAAAAAAATTATTTTTTTTTTTTAAATAACAATTTCTTGGACGATAATCACTTGAAATTCTCCAATAAAATTTTATTTTTCAACTTTTGAGGTTTCACGAGGAAATAAAAAAAATTTCATAACAAAGTTATATAAAATCACCAAAAATTCAACAAAATTTTTTTTATAATCAAGAAAAAAAATTAGAAGCGATTGTCGTCACATCTTTTGATTAACGGGGATCATTGCAGAATTAGTTGAAGTATTTTTAGAGCAAAAAAAAAAAAACGGTCGGACTTTGAGAAAATTACGGTTTTTTCAAAAAAACTAAAATATTTCATATATCTGGGATTCTGAAAATTTTTTCATATTTTTTTTCGAAAACTACATTTAAAAACAAAAATTTTGAAAAAAAAAAAGTTCCCAAACGGTCAATTTTTGAAAAAGTTCTGGCAATTTAAAAATAAAAGAGCGGTTTTTTTCAAAAATTCATAACTTTTTTTGAGTCGGGAAAAAAAATTTGAAAAAATTCTTAAAAATAACTTTCGGGGGGTAGACAAAGATAGAAAATTTTCAGCGAAATCAAAGGGGGTCAGGTAAAAAATTTGTCGATTTGACATGGAATGACCCTTATACATTGTATGTAACAGAAATAACTTTTAATATTGCTCGATTTATTATTTTTCAAGACAAACTTGGAAAGCTAAAATCTTGTGTGGTGACTAAAGACAGAAAAAATGACCTAAGGAGAGTCATTTTTAAAGCCAACAACCACTTTTTCAAAAGACTTTATCTTCACGTGGCTAATGGAATGACAATTCACTTTTATTATCCGTCTTCCGGATAATAATCCTGGAACACAGCAGAATTTCGCGTCATTTTTCGTTTTTTACATTTTGCCCATTGCTTTCAATGTATTTTGACAAAGTTTACTATGCTAGTAGAGCCTTGGGCCGCGAGAGGCGCCAAGACTATTGGGGATCGCGAATAGCGCAACGATTCGTCACGCCTGAACATTCGCCTCGTTTTTTTTTCAGTGCCAGACTGCTCGAACGAACGTTACAAGCTACTTCTCAAGCCGTCGTCTTCCTCGTCGTCCCGTTAGATAACCGCTAGCGCGACTATCGCTGTTGCGACAACCTCTTTAGCTCGTAGAATTAATTAATTAATTGTATCGTGTTATACTCATCCTGTTGCAGGAGATACTCGAGATTAAATAAAGAATATACGCATAGTGTGTGTATATTTATACACACAAACACAAACAAACAAACACACACACACACACACAAATATATATATTTTTTTAATAGTTGCAATAATGCTCATCGTTTAATTGTACAATGAAGAATGTATTGTTATTCACACTGATATATATATACACATATGCAGAGATATATATATATAAAGCTCCATGGCAGCGACCTTATTTGGTTTTCCTTTTGCTCTCCTTCAAACGTTTCTTCTCAAGTTTTTGGCGCTCTCTCTCCGTTAGACTCTTGTACAGCTTGTACCCGATGAACACTGAAATGAGAAACGACTTTGATCAAATTTCAACAGCACGCTACGGATACGGGCTTTAAGGCCTTAGGCCACAGTAACGGGTATAAAATCATGTGCGAATTTAACATTTTTTTTCGTATGAAAAAGTGATTCATTCATAAAATTAATCACACATCGTTTTAGTCTGAATATCAAGCTGTTAGAAAATATATATATTTTTTTTTCGATGTACAAAATGGCCGACTACTCGAAACTTCTCGAAACAGCTTTTTTCCAATTGGCGTGACAAATAACTTCAACAGTTTTCACTCGTTTTACTTCAAATACGGAGGTACGTACGGAATTTCTGATTAATCGAAAACTTTTCATTTTATGAGCAGTTATAACGAAATTTTTCACTGAAAATTCATTTTATAAGTTCAAATGCCTACAACTTTTGAATAAAACAATATTTTTTAAATAGTAGATTGACGAGAATTTTTGTTTTTTGTTCTAAGATCAAAAATTGTGAATGCTTAATGCCACGCCGCGGAGCGCCTAAAAAAAGATAACGAAAGAAAATATTAGTAGTAGGCCATTTAGTACATTAAAAAAAAAATTCTAACAGCTTGATATTCATACTAAATAAATGTGTAATTAGTTTTATGACTGAATCACTTTTTCATACGAAAAAAAATCTTAAATTCGCACATGATTTTATACCCGTTACTGCCTAACCCCTTAATATTGAAGCTATTTAATTGGGCGGTTTCTATGACACGTTGAAGCAGTTACAGAGTGTTTGGCGCATGAAACGACACCATTTTTGGGGGGATTGGGGGTCCTAAGTGTCACGGTAATTGAGATGTGATTTTTTTTTCGTTTTTGAATTACCCGGAAGTTCGCCTTTAAATCGTAATAACTTTTTTGTTTGTGGTCGTAATAGCACGAAATGAATTTCGTCGTATTCTGAAATGTATGTTTATTATAAATAAATCATTATTTGATACAATTGGTTTCAAGAAAATGACTCTTGAGCTTCCAAAGTCTTCATGTGTAAATGTATGAAAAATTTCAACTTCTAAATTCATTATAAAAAAAAAACTTATTCTCTTTATATTGATCACATAATGAATTATTTAGCAAACCGTTGGAAAGGGTATAAACTACAGAAATTTTTTAAACGAAGGTAAGAGCAAAACAGCTTTTAGTTGTTTTTATAATGAATTTAGAAGTTGACATTTTTTATACATTTACGCATTTTTAAGACTTTGGAAGGTCATGAGTCATTTGATTGAAACCTGTCAAGTAACGATTTATTTATAATAAATATACATCGCAGAATACAACAAAAGTGATTTCGTGCTATTGCAACCACAAACAAAAAAAGTTATGACGATTTAAAGGCGAAATTTCGGATTTTTGGGAAAAAAATAAATCAAAACTAAAAAATCAACTATGAGAGAAAATTTGAAAATTAGAAACTGAAATTTTGTAAATTTGAAACCAAATCAACTCTTTAAACAATATTATTAGGTAAACATTTAGAAAAAAAACAAATTATCCCTTTAAGGGATAATTATGTTTTATAAAAATTATACTTTTAAGGGATAATACTGTAAAAATGCCGAATACTTGTTCGTCACTTGAAACAAACCACATTGAAGAGGAAGGTCTAACATATAGTGCAGGAATCGCAGATTGAAGGTAAGCTTATCATTACAACGATAGAACAGCCGGTAAAACTTCAAACGCGTTTTTCTCGAAACTATGTCTTTCAAAACGGTGTACATGATTTCTCGACATCCAATCAATGGATTGACGAAATTTGGTACACATATTCAGTGTAGTAGTAGTTTAGTTTTGACCAACGTTTTCCTTCGCGACATTTTTTAAAATTAATTAATAGCAATAATATTATTTTTCCTCGACAGACGAGAAAAATAATAATTCTTTTTGCTAATTGTATCACGCTAATGAATAAAAGCCTGGTCTTAGCCAATATTATCAACTTTAAGAAGAATTTTTTTTTGTTTCAGGTCAACCGAGCGACTGAAATCATACACCGTTGAGCATTTTAAAGGTCCTTCACGAGATTGTCTAAACTTCTTCAATTATTAATATTTCTCATGTAAACTTGCCACGCAGCTTTGTGAATTGAATACGAATAAATGTTCAAACCATTTTTCAAGCATCCTACTTATTCCTTCAAAATTAATTTTCCAAACAATCCTGGTTTTTGGTCATCACAGTAGCCGAACCCCTTACACAATATTAACCCGAAATACTCTCGTCCCGAGTAAAATCAACTCTTATTCCATTTACGAATCTTATGAGGTAAACACAAAATCAAATTGTGTACCTTTGAACAATATTATCCCCAAATACTCTTGTACGAAAAAAAACAATTCCTTATTCCTTGAAACAATATTATTAGGTGAAAAAAAAATTATCAGGCATAAAAAAACAAATTCAAGCGCTCCAGCACAATGCTATCGGGCACCGCTAGAAAATACATGTGATTCCAATTGAACTCAGCAACTAATTGATATTTGCCGAATCCAGCTGTGCTTCTTACGACTCATCTTTACAGCCATACCAAAACTTATTAAATTTTCTATATCAATATTTTTGCAGAAATGTTACCTATTTGAAAAAGGCCTTTTTTATTATCGAAAGGACTGCATTTTTCGTATAGCTATAATGAGTTCGAAAGTAACAATGTCGCAATTGAATAAAAATTCCTTGAATCAAGTTTAAGATTCTTCAACTGGATTTGGTGAATACTAATTGGTTGTTGAGTAATTCAAGTTCATGAAGACAGCGGGGGGACAATAATGATTTTGAATGAAAAATCATTTTTTTTCGTTAAATTCAGCACAAATTGAAAATAAACCGTTTCAGGCCTGTCGAAGCCGAATTGGACATCGCAAAATCATTACTAGCATTATTGCAGATTAAAATGATAAAAATCGTCTAAAAAACATAGGCTTTATTCGAAAAAAAATAGAAGGAAACATGGGCCCACGATGAAACTAGTCTTAAAAATCATAGAATGGGTCACTCTATTTTGGGGGAATTAAAATTTTTTTTTTAATGGTAATCGTCTTTAAAAAAAATAGTTTTCACTTTAGAAGCAATAAAAACGTTCACATTGATAATTGATACATTTTTCATATTTTTTAACGAAAGTACGTTTCAAAATGCAAAAAAATTATACATCGACATTTGTCGATATTTCAATTAGTTCAGGAGTGTTTAAACGTTTCCAAAATTTCCGAAATCGACATTTTTGGAAAATTATGACTCCTAAAAAAGTACAGATAAAAATCTAAAAATTGGTGTGGATATTCCTTTTATGGGGTACAATTTTACAAACAAAAATCAGGAAAATCAAGAATGGTTGAGGTCACGGGCTAGGTGAAATGGTGTGGAATGCTTTATATATATATATATATATATATATATATATATATATGCGCGCGCGCGTGTGTGTGTATGTATGTATGTATTTACACACACACACACACACACACACACACACACATATATATATATATATATATATATATATATATATATATATCACCCAAATAATATATATGAACAATAATTTTTTCGGATAGTTCCTGGATTTTTTTTGGGGCTACAATATATATATATATATATATATGTTAGGATAAGTCGGAAAAAAAACCATTTATATATATATAGTTTTATAACTTTTCGAATACATAATATATATATATATATATATATATATATAGATTGAACAAAATACTCAACGGAAAATGAGGGCGACCAATCCCAGGAACGCGAAGAGCATAAGGAACTGTTGCATTTGTCCATTTCCGGTTGGCAATTGTTCTGCCGTACCGTCGCTGCTCAACTGTTGGCGCAAATTTTCCTTTTCCTCGTCGGATAGGCCGGTCATTGAATCGAGCATGCCCAGAAGCTCCTCTCTCGAAGGCATTCGACCTTCGGCGCCTTCATTACCAGACGATACAACGTCGTCAGGAGCGTCCGCGACTGCACCACCGATGAGGATGCACGCGGCGATGGTCAGTATGGTCACAGGCAGCATGTTTTATCGCTTGTACAAAATACGACTGTTCGAGACTTCACCACGTGTAGGATGAACGAGCAAGACTATTTGTCACGAAACTTTGCCACGTCTCGGGCCCGCCAAGATTCTCATTATTTTTCACTCCCAGCTGCTTATCGATAAACCGGCTCTGTAGGGCACGCACCGCATTGGCTGATCCCCCGATAGTCTAATATCTTATCTCGGGCGGTTATCCTCTTTTCCTCGTTTCAAAACTAATCGAAAATTGAGAAATTAAGTGATTCGCCAAAACGGATTGTATTAACGAGTATGAAATTATATGAAATATCGAATACGAAGTATGCGTCGGTTTGTGAGACTGTAAAAAAGGCTCATTCCTCGATCTTTTTCTTTTGCAGACGGATAACTCGCGTCGCTTTGTCCCATTTTTCGAATAAACCTGCCGGTTTATTGATAAATGATTTTTTTTATCTGAGCATACGCGCGTGGATCTTTTCGTTTGCGTCTGTCAAGTGGCGACTAAGGATGAATTTGTAGGATCGATTAATTTATCTTTTTAAGTTGCTCTCAGTCTTTATTCGCCTAATTAAAAATGAATTTTGATAGCTACGTGGAGCTGATCAATCTCGACATGTAAGTTCCGATTGCTGAATACCGAGGCCATCTGACGGTCGAGAAGACACTTAATCGTTCGAAGATTCGTTTTAATCTTGCGGGTCTTGCGTGTTCGGTTTCTCCACAGACTAGCTTGGTGAAGTTAGCGCCATGACTTTCGAATCTCAATTTTTTCGTTCTAATCGTTTGTAGGTGATTGTTAGAACAATTCGAAAGTTTATTAGATCATCGTTTCCGAAAAAAGGTAAAAACCATAACGTGGTAGTTTGTAGAGTTTCGGTCAGTGGCTCTCTACTCCTGTAGTTATCCGCTGCGTGTTCAGGTTCTGTAAGGTCGGTAAAATAGGAGGAGGCAGGAAAATAACTTTGCGTTTCGTCTCGGGTACAGTGACAGACTTATCAATAGGGCTGTGTCACTGTACCCTGCCATAGACGCGCTGGGTGTTAGAATCTAGGGGAAAGACGGTTGTATATATTGTAACGCATGCCCTTGCGACCGCTTGTGAGAATCGCTGGAACGATGTAGCCGCGTAGCGGTGAGATGGTGGAACTAGCAGGACCGCCACGTTATCTACGCATGGTCTTACTACCAGATGAAGTTAGCGCCGAAAAATTTATTATTGCGGTATTTCTACTTAACAAATGGCTTAATCGGGATAAAATCGCTTGTAGATGACGAATATTCAAATTAAAACGTTTGTTAGATCATCGTTTGTGAAATGAAGGTAAATACCATATGGAGTAAGTTCTCCACGCATGGTCTTATTACCAAATGAAGTTAGCGCCGAAAAATTCATAACCATGGTATTCCTACATAATACATTGCTTAATCGGCATGAAATCGTTTGTAAGTGACGAATATTCAAATGAAAACGTTAATTAGATCATCGTTTGTCAAAAAAACGTGAATACCAAATGTGGTAAGTTGTATGTGCATCAACCTTCTTTTCATTCCCTTCACATTTTTTTCAGAAACGACGATTTAACAAACGGTTTAATTTGGATATTCGTCACCTACAGGCGATTTCACACCGATTGATCCATTTGTTATGTAGAAATACCGAAGTAGGGAATTTTTCGGCGCTAACTTCATTTGATAAGACCATGCGTGGGAAACCTACCACGTGTAATTTTTATCTTTTTTTCGAGAACGATGATCCAACAAACGTTTTAAATTGCATATTCGTCACCTACAAACGATTCCGAAGCGAATAACCCCCCAAAGAATGTCAATGGCGAAATAAATAAAAATAGTGGCGCTAACTTCACGGTCATTTTTTATATCTATTTTTGAACGAAACGGTGATCTAACAAACGTTCGAATTGTTCTAAGAATCACCTACAAACGACTTACAAACGATAAGAACGAAAAAAATCGAGATTTGAAAGTCGTGGCGCTAACTTCACGAAGGTGTTGTTTAGGTTACTTTTTAGACACAACAAGGGAGTTGATACCGCCTATACCCTACTGTGTATACAAATGCTGTGCTTTTTGACCGCTGCTTTTAGTTCTACCTCTCCCCGTGGCGCTAAGAGTTATCTTGTAATATTCTTATTGCGTAGGCGCGAGGCCCGCTTGGCGTACATAACGACCGTACGTATACATAGCCCATGCGCGCGCATTAGGTTGTAAGAGTACAACTAGCGCTGCGAGTGGCAGAGTAGGGCACTAAAAAAGCGGTAATTCTGGGTAGCAAGAATTCCAAAAGGTGCCAGCCCCCTGCGATTTTGTAACTCGTTATAACTCGGTAGGGACAGTTTTCATTATCGTTCGCGTGCGACAGCCAATAAGAGGCTCCCTTTCTTCTTTGATAATGCATGCGATTGACTGTCGCTAGTTAGCGAACGTTTACTTGCACTTTTTGAATGTTCGATCGGAATGACCGGTCATAGCTTTCGGCCAAAGAGAAGCGCACTGTTAGTGTTCAATAGACAAACAACCGGCTGCATTCAGCTTTTCTTTTTACTTTGTACTATTTTTTCTTTACTGACTAGGAAATCTGGAATGTGGTTGTTTTTTTCTCCAGTCTCGTGACATCTCATGTCAGTTTTTAGGAAAGGGCAAGAGGAATTTTTTCGTAGAGAGACCCTAAAGAGTCAATATTGACCGCTAATTGGCCGATCAAGACTCTTTTTCTGGTTTTCTCTGTTCGGTTATTCGGCTTTTTGTGAAGTGGTACAGTTTTGTAAGATACACTGTAACCCAAGAACTATGGGCCGTAAAATAAAATGTCTTCGTGGGAAAAAGTTCGATTACAAACAAAGATTGTTGAGAATATCATTATGGGGGTAGGCTGCTGTGGCGACCCGGAAAACAAGGTTCAACAAATTAATTTGGCAAGTATAAGTAAGATTATTGACAAATCTTTTGGACATTCATTTGTATGTACATTAACAAAGTTGTGAACCCGGTGCGTTGGTCTAGTGGTTACAGTGCTGGCCAGCGGATAGGGAGGTCGCAGGGTCGAATCCAAGTCGCGTCGATTTCGGCGGGAACTGTTTTTCTTCGACATTTCTCGGCGAAAGACGACTAGTTCAGTGACTGGGAGGTGAACTTGGGACTAGCTGCACCGATATAGGTTTTCCGCAGTTTCCCTATGCCCATGACAGATATGTCATGATCAATACGACACAGAGGGGAAAGTTGGCTATGGCCGCAAGGTGGGGGGAGGAGTGGAATGGCAGGAGAGGGGTAGTGGAATGGGCGATATAGGGGAGTAGTCGAATGGGAACTGAAACGAAGTTGAAGCGCGTTAGAATTCATAAACCTCATAAAGGTTCACATTAAGGAGGTACACCAGCTTCATACAATGTTGCCATGCTAAACCATGGTAAAATTTCAAAATGGTGATAGATCAATAAAATTTGGTGAATATATTCTTTAATATTATATATGTCAATACAATTTTTTTCAGATTTTTTCATTGTGCCATTATCGAGTAATTGAACATTGAAGTTCACGTGTATAAGCATAGCGTTTTTATAGATATAGGTATATATTCCGGGTATAAGAATAAACGCTTGTAAATTATTTGTAAGAAAACGGCACAACCAAAAAATCTGAAAAAATTTGTATCTACATGAATAATACTAAAGAATATATTCACCAAATTTTATTGATCTATCACCATTTTGCTGAAGCTGGTGTACCTTCTTAAATTCATAAAGAATTCATAAACCGTCATTTGACTCAACTGGACCGCTCCAACCTCCTTATATTGAATAACTTTCTCTCCTACAGAATATACAATCGACAAATTGGCAAACGCGATGCATTTACCGATTACACTGTCGACGAAATCATCAACGGAAAAGAGGGCGTTTTTTCGGGCCTTGTGCCGCTCGTTAACTCTTATCTCGCGAGCATGAACGGCGACGTCAACACTTATTGCACCGTCCAGAGGTATCTCATGTCGGAAAGAAAAAATCGGACGTCTATTCCCAGCCTTAAGGGGAGACATACATCTAGGAGCCGGAAAAAGGTCATTTTTGTGAATGTTTGCAAGGAAAACTATTTAAAATTTCGGATCAGGGTTTTAATTATCTAAAAGTATATACATTCAAAAACATGTTTAATTTTCTTTATTTAAAAATATCAAAAGTATACAAGGATATTGTTAGATCCTTGGAGCTCTATAAAAAAATCTGCGTATACGGTACCCACTGGCCTTTCTTCAAAAATCACCTGAAAAAAACTAAAAAGATTATTAAATTAGATACTATAATCTGGTACTTGTCATAGCCGATTTTGAAAATTTCGATTTATGACAAAATGGCGGACGTTTAAACATAAATAGTGATTTTCGGGCCAAAAATTAATTATTATTTTGCCTATAAAACAAAAACTAAGTAACGGAAAAAAAATCCTATGACAAGTACTAGATAATGGTGTATAGAATAACCACAAAAAACCACAAGGCAATCGGTTCATTGGTTTTCGAGAAATTTTGGGTAACGATTTGAAAAATGTGCTTTTGAGAAAAAACGCGTTTGAAAATTTGGAAATGAATAAATCATGAAATTTGTCAACTTACATGGAATCATCGATACCAGGCCCATAGTGTAGGTCTTCTACGGTCGACGAAATGTTCATAGCTTCTAAATCCTAGACTTCGACCATCTACCCAGGTAGCAATTTAAAAATAGTTCTCTATTAGTTGTCCAAATGGGTACCAAATGTCCGCTTGGAAGTTACCTATAAGTTATCATGTGTCCAACAGTTATCTTTGTGGACGGTTGTTGACTTTAAGATAACTTCCGGGCGGACATTTGGCACCCTTTTAGCCGACTTTTGGACAATTGCTTGAAAATTGCTACCTGGGTAGGTGTATATCCACGGTCTTACATACAGGTCTGAAAACGAAGCCAGATTTCAATGGAGTCGTGAGGCACCGTTACGAGCTTCACTTTTCATTCCGCTCGTCGCCACCGCCGTCGCTACTATCGGCGAGTACCTCCCAACCACGGTCTTCTGTGATCTCTCCCTTCGCCCCTTGCCTTGTCATAACTTTTTGATTACACGTTCTCGATAACCTCTGTTTGCGTCGCGTCAACGAGCATTTGTAGCAAGAAGACTAGAGCTAAGGAGTCCGAACGCTTACGGCGATCACGATCCAAAAGCGTCCACGGAAATCCAGTTATTAGTGGTTGGCGGTTTCACCGCGTGCGTCGCTGCTCATCACCGAACCGAAATGAACTGAGCGACAAGAACGCAACCGACGCCATCCGCCAAAGATGATTCCTGCTTGTCATCCATGTTGAAATAAAGCGTGTGCGGACCGTGCGGACTAACGAATTTCGCGTTTAATAAAAAATAATTGTGTCTCGGTGTAAAATATATTTATCGTGATCTGCGGTGAAAACTATCGAAGGAGTGTTATGTATTGTCTGATGTTTATAAATAAATTTTGTTTGTTACTGCTTCCGCAACGATAAGAAAACATATCGACTGAATTTCGGTATTTCGTTATTATTTTTTATCTGTGCAACGTATAGTATCATAATATGGGAATATGATGTGTGCTAATTTGTAAAACTTTTATCTGGATTGAAAAATTCTTATGAATGTTCTTGTGTTTATAAATAAATTCTGTTACTGCATCCACAACGAAGAAAAAATATTGTCTTAATTTCTTTATTTCGTTATTATTCTCTATCTGTACAGCGTATCATCCGTGTGAATATGATGTGATTCAAAATTTATATCAATTTTCTTGTGTCTATAAATGTATTTTCTTAGTTACTGGTTCCGCAATGAAAAAAAAATATATTGTCTTAATTTCTGTACTTCGTTATTATTCTCTATCTGTACAGCGTATCATCGATGGGAATATGATGTGTGATAATTTGCAAAACCTCAGTCGTGATTGAAAATTCTTATAAATTTTTCTTGCGTCTATGAATGCATTTTGTTAGTTACTGCTTCCACAACAAAAAAACCATATTGACTTAATTTCTGTATTTCGTTTTTATTATTTATCTGTACAACGTATATAATATGTGAATATGATGTGTGATCATTTGCAAAAGCTTTATCTGAATTCAAAATTCTCATGAATTTTCTTGTATCTAGAAATAAATTTTGTTTGTTACTGCTTCCGCAACGAAAAAAAACATATTGACTTAATTTCTGTATTTAGTTGTTATTCTTTGTCTGTACAGCGTATCATAATGTGTGATAATTTGTAGAGGTTTTGTCCAGATTCAGAATTATTATGAATTTTGTCAGAGTCATAAACTATTATCATGTTATGCGAGGATCCTTTCTAGTGCGATCTAGCGGAAAAAATGAAATCTGTGAGATCGATTTATCTGTACAGTGTATCATAACATGTGAATGTGATGTGTGATAATTTGTAAAAGTTTTGTCTTGATTCAAAATTCTTGTGAATTTTCTTGTGTTTATAAATGAATTTTGTTTGTTAGTGCTTCCGCAACGAAAACAAAAATATATTGACTTCATTTCTATATTGCGTTATTATTATTTATCTGTACAGCATATTATAATGTGTGAATATGATATCATAATGAGTGATAATTTTAGAAGTTTTGTCTAGATTCAAAATTCTTATGAATTTTCTTATGTCTATAAATGAATTTTGTTTGTTACTGCTTCCTCAGCGAAAAAGAAAACATTGACTTAATTTCTTTATTTCATTATTATTCTTTATCTGTACCACGTATCATGATGTCTGGTCATTTGTAAAATTTTGTCTGCATTCAAAATTCGCATGAATTTTCTTGGGTCTATAAATAAATTTTGTTTATTGCTGCTTCTGCAATGAAAAGAAACATATTGACTAAATTTTCACATTTCGTTATTATTCTCCAAAACAATCTATATTATCTATATAAGACTTCTATCTATCTAATATAAAGAAATTTCCTGCACCAACTGCTTTCACAATTAATTTGATCCAATTACCGTTCCATATGAAGAAGAAAAGGGTGCTTCTTGCATATCGTACGGCACTGTTTTTAAATTAATTTGATCAAATTATCATATGAAGTAGCAAGGGGTGCTTTCTGCATATTGTACGGCACTGGTTCGTTCCTGATTTCAATTCGGTTCGGTGAAGAGCAGCGCCACCCTTCTCATCTGGATTTCCATGGACGTTTCTTCAACACTGCGTTCGTACTCCTTAGCTCTAGTCTTGTTGATTTGTAGTTTAAAATATTCATAAAGCTTGGGAAGGTGGACCGTTGTTTCAGGGTATTATTGAAAACTTGTCGACATGCCGAAGGTGTGTGCGGTACGCACGTGTCACACCGGGTGTTCAATAAAGGTATTTGTATATCGATCATCGAAAGAAACTCGGAATAAAATTCGAATGAAAATCCATTTCATTCGAAAAAGGTAAGTATTTTTAATTATTTTTTAAATTTTTATATTGGTCTTCTTCCAGCCATACAGGATCTTCCCCTTTTTACAAGCCCCACTTCTATTCTCTTCCACAATCCCCCCTCCTCATACCACAATTATTTCTCATCTCCCTCTATTCCCCCTTCGCCCCCCCTCCCCCCCGCGAAAAAGGTAATGTGTATTTCGGATCATCGAGAAGAGTGAGAGAGACGGACGGAAGCTGTTCTGTCCTTGTCGCACCGTACACGCCGATAGCAATGCCACGTAGTGGCGAAAATTGGAAACAAACGTGGGTTCGTTAACGGTGCCTACCCCCACCACGGTCGTTTCCAGACCTGTATGTAAGACCGTGTGTATATCTCTCCTTAATTAGCATATTCATAACCAACAAACGATTGCGCTTCTATTTAGCCTCAAAACAGTTGAAGTTTCAACAAATCGGCCAACTTCACGTTAGATTTGATTTTTCACCTTGTACTCTCAAAAATAGCCAACAATGATTGCAATTGATCCAACAATGACCAACAAACGATTTGTCACAATAAAAATCTTTGATGTTATTTTCGGTGGTCCATTTTTACAGAGGTCGCGTGTGTCGTCCTGTATCTAGGCTCCATGGACCTACCCCACCGCTAAAAAACGCCGGAGTTTCCAACCTGTATGTAAGACCGTCCTTGCGAAAACACGCAACTGTGCGTGAGTGTGTATGCGCGTGTGCATTTTTTACCCCCTGTTTCCTCTCGGGTGCAGTGTTTTTTACGTCGTACGATATTTGAAACGCCAAATGCACCCTAGTCGCAATCAACATAGGAATTAGAATATACCCAAAGAAGATATTGCGAAAAAGAAGAAAAAAAACACAACGAAGGAATTGCGATGGCGAGTCGTCGAGGGACCGAGTACGGTACCTCATCGCCGTCGTTCGAAGGAAACAACAGGACCGCCAACTTTCCTCCCACGAGCGTGAATAATCAACCGCGGGATGGTAACCTACGAGCGAACGACGAATCGAGTCATTCGACAGGTTCGCGAAAAAAGTCAAAACATTTTTTCGCTTATTTTTCATATTCTTCTCCGGTACATGTGTAATTGAGCACGTAAATAACGGGACTTAAAAAAATGTCCCTCCGGTGTGCGCGCAGGTATGCCGGAATCATCGAGGGAGGCGAGGTGCGAGCAGAATCCCTTCAGTTTCAAGCATTTTCTGAGGAAGGACCTGAGGCCCAATTACAATTTGTCAGGAGCCAGGCCCAAGGTCTATTCCCCGGCGAGAGGCGGACCGTCCGTGGCCCCTGCCGCCGCCTCCACCTCCGAGGGCGACGCCATTTATCCCTGCAATCCTACGGAGCTGCCGGACTTTGTTCAGGATCATCTGGTCATAGAGCAATGTTACTTGAACCAGGTGTCGTCGAGCGTTCCGCCCGCCGCCGACAACGCCGGCAATCTGCCAGACTTTGCCATTACTCACTCGGAAAGACTTTGCGGCAGTGGCAACAGAAATACGCCATCGACGATAATGACGACGACGACGACAGGGACGACAACGACAACAATGACGACGGCAGCGACGACGAGCCGCGCCAGGAACGAGGCGGATCGGTCCGACGGCGACATTTGCGCCACCCGCGATTTGCCTTTCGATCTGACAGGCGGACTCGAGAGGCGAAGTCGCAACGACACAGCGACTTGTAATGTTTCCGCCACAGCCACTCACCATTTGCCTGTTTATCCGAGGCCGAATCAGCTTCCGGTGCGACAAGCCGAAGCGACGACGAGAAACGCCCACCGGCGGAACTTGCCATTCGACCTGCCGCCGTCCGCGACGAGAGACTCCTCGTCCGCTCACGCGAATCCAGTCGGAGCTGCGAATTCACCCACCAACGAGATTGTAGCGGGGGTCAATAAAACGCTACCCGACTTCTTGAACGACGGGCCGATACGCAACAGAGTCGGCGCGGCGAACAACGAGAACGATTCCTCCTTGGATATGCCCGAGAGACCGGATACGAGTGTAAGATGCTCTGGCGAAAAAAAAAACGCTCGAATTTTTCGAAAAATTTCTATTGTATCTTCATTCCCGTCATTCAACGTTTGAGGGATGCAAATTGGAAACACAAACGTATTGTAAAGTTCTTTTAGTATGCAATCGAAACGTCTTATTGAAAAATTGTATATTAGTATTTATAATTATTTATAACCAAAATAGCAATTTTCGCTTTTTCATAACTGTCCGGCCAAGTACGAATTACGCACTATATATAGAGAGAAATATAGTAACTCATGAAAAGAAATTGAAACGGTAATAAAAGTAAGATTTTCATCAATACTTGGTAGCCTGCCCTTCGAAGCTATCACGGCAGCACATCGGTCAGGCATCGATTCAATAAGATTGATGATTCTATCTTGAGAGATATTTTTCCACTCTTGAACTTTTTCCCACAAAGCAGCTTTATTGGCACAATGTTCAGTTCCTACTCTTAGTTTTAACTCTTGCCATAAATGTTCTATGGGATTCAAGTCCGGAGTTTGACTCGGCCGCTCTAAAACTCGAATATTTTCCTTGCTAAAAACCTGCTGAAGGAGCTGTGATCGATGTTTTGGATCATTATCTTGCTGAAAAATCCATCCTCGTGGCATATTCTGACGAGCATAAGGCAGCATTTATTTTAATATAATATCTCTATACATAGCAGAGTTCATGGTGCCTTCAATTTGAAAGATTGGACCGGCGCCTTTCCAAGAGAATGCACGCCATAGCATAATGCTACCTCCACCGTGTTTCACAGTTGGTGCTTGATATCGCGAATCATTTCTAGTTCCTTTTGGTCGTCGCACGTACCTTCTCACATCATTTCCAAACAAATTAATTTTAGTTTCGTCTGAGAACAGCACTTTTTTCCAATCTTCAACAGTCCAGCTCTGGTATTTCTTCGCGAATTCTAATCTGACCTTATTTTTTTTACTGATGAGCGGTTTATTTAACTCCAACACGTCCAAAAAGTCCCACTTCTGTCAGTCTACGTGAAACAGTACTTTGGCTAATGTCAGCCAAATTTTCTTCGCGTAATTCACGTGCGATCATTGCAGCATTCTTTTTTACGTCCGCGACAGCCTTTCTTTCGATCACTTTATCGACACGATTAGTTGTTTTCCTAGGTCTCCCAGGACAGTATTTATCTTCTAGAGTACCTGTAGTCTTGAATTTATTTATTATATCGTTAACAGTCGATTTTCCAATCGCCAAAATTTTCGCTATTTCACGTGAAACTTTTCCTTCGTTGTGCAACTTGATAACCACTTTACGTATATCTAAAGACGTGCGTTTCGACATCTTGACTGAGTGTTACTGATCGTACAATGCAAAAGAAACAGAGCTCTCAATGTTTACATGATTTCGCGACTAATAACGTAAACAAAGCGAAGCGAATTATATCTTCTTGCAATTTGGCCGGACATTTATGAAGCAGTAAAACGTGTTATTTTTCTTACAAATAATTGTTAATCGTTATGAACAATTTTTGAATTACATATTTCGATTGCTAATAAAAGAACTTTACGATGATATATTCGTGTTTCCATTTTGCATCCACTAAACGTTACTTAATCATAAATTTATCTTTGGCCGAACACTTTTGCATGCAACTGTATATATTTGGTATTTAACAATAATTGATCTTCCAATATGTGTACGAGTTGGGAGATGTGATTTTTTTCATGTAAAATTTCAACGATATCTCGTTTTTTCTCGTTTCTTAAACTTTGCAGCACTTGGCATTGGAGAACGAGACACTGAGGGCCGAATTGAAAATCGCCAGGCGCCACATAACCGACAAAACAATGATGTACGTATCGCGTCGGATCCATTTGCTTTCAACGGTTAAATTTACTCGTTTCACCCTACTCGGCTATTTTTTCTCTTCTCTTGATCTTCAATAATCAATAATATAAATAAATAAAACGTTTCTTCCGTCCGATGTAGGATAGAATCGCTCAGGGCGGAACTGGCCTCGAGGAGGGCGGCGGACCAGGACGAGACGGCGCACTTGGAAAAGGCGATGGAACAGGTCGAGGTAAATCTTAAGAGGAGGACGGTACGTCGATTTTGTTCGTTTCTTTGTTTTTTCCCCCGATAAATTGCCGAGAAGAGACACGGGCGCGTATCTGCGTAAACAATTTTTTAATTTGATCTGCAAATTTCGTTGCTGGTCGTTGGATCGATTGCGTTTGGCTTTTTCTATTTGCAGAAGAGAGCGAGCAACGCCGAAAGTGCGGTGATTTTACTCAAGCAGCAAGTGAAAACGCTCACAGTGAGTTTCCCTTGTGTTTTTTTTGGCTCAATGGCTTGAAGAATTGGGGGGAAAGCTTGTCTCGCTCTTTTCGCTTCGCAGGCCGAGTTGTCGAGTCTACGTTCGGAAAATCACGAGCTGAGGAGCACAATCGGAGCAGGCGGGGGGGCCGATTACCGGCTCCCGGGCACGGAAAGGAAAATCAAAGAACTGAGCTCCGAGCTGCGGGCGGCTGCCACTACGGCCGAGTTCTCGCTCAGGTCGGTACTCAAATTTACCCCACCGATCTGAATTTCCATATTTTTCGGCAAGAAAAGGGCGGGGATCGGAAATTCGAACGATCAATATTCAGAAGGATCGAAATTTCGAATTCGGCCATGACGAACGTTCCAATATAGATAGATGAATTTTATGATATTCTGTAAAATAGTTAATCGAAATTGTAAATACAGAAAACTCTAAGTTGATTTATAGCGAAAACAAATATCAGATTTAATGAAATAATGAGAGATATAATATGGCTTCGCCTGTATATATACACCAAACAATTCGAGACATCAAATCGTCGAATGGTAAATATTACGACAGTTTACAATTTCGAATTCATTAAAGCGAAGGACCAAAAAGTCGAACAGTTAAAGTAGCGATGGGCCAAAATGGCGAGCAGTCCAAATAACGAAAAATTTTCTATTTCGGAGATATGAATGTTGTAGATTGTTCGAATCTGTATTTGCGTGACTCAAACTGCGGACTATCTGAATATATGTTCTCGAATAAATAATCCTTTGGTATAATAGTTATTCGATTTCGACATCGGTCAAAGGATAAAATTTCGAATAATTTAACATTCGGTATTTTGAGAGTTCATAATTCGGTCATTTCGAAATCTTTGTCGTTCTATATTTGATTATTCGACATTTTGACCCCCACCCCGAGAGAGTATCGCGGTGGCGACGGCGGCAGCACGTCGGAATTTAATCTTGTCGTCTCGCAAAGTTTATATAATTTTTGTCATTGAAAAATTGATCGACCTACGACAAAATCATTCCCAAAATCCGAACAAACTCGAATTTGAAATTGTTGCGAAATTACGTGGTCGTACTTGCCCGCAGGCAATTGATGTCGGGTGTGAACAATCTGAAGGCGATGGCGTCCGCGCTGGAGAACGTCGACGGAACAAAGGACAGAACCAAAGACTCTTTGTCGGACTTTGAGGAAGAAAACGCCGCTGGACCGGCCTTGTAAAGACCCCCTCCCCTTCGCGTATCGCTCAGTGCGGCTAACCTCGAGAATCATTTGTGTACACGCGTGCCCCCCTCACCTTCCCAATTCCCAAGATCAAGTTCCTGAACAAATCGCTTCTTACAGCTTCGGCTGTAACAACGGGAAAGAAGGAAGACAAAACAAAAAAAGCCCACCAACGATCGTCCGATGAAACGTTTCGGCTTTTTCTTTTCTTCCTTTGGACTCGAGAGATTCGTCATTTATTTTGTTATACTTTTGTACCTCCGACGGCATCGGTCCTCTACGTACGGTGGAGATCATATCCGCAATGTAACGCACTCAAATTTGACAAACTTTAAGGCCTTAGGCCACAGTAACGGGTATAAAATCATGTGCGAATTTAACAATTTTTTTCGTATGCAAAAGTGATTCACTCATAGAATTAATTACACATCTATTTAGTATGAATATCAAGCTGTTAGAAAATATATATTTTTTCGAAGTACAAAATGGCCGACTACTCGAGACTTGAGAAGAGTTTGTGGCTTCCGGATGGAGGCCGTGTTGAGGATCAGCGTTGTGCCGACGTTTCGCAAACGTTACAGTCTGCATCATCAGGGCTGAGAGCTCCGATACTGAAGCTCTCGTGTCTCAGGTATTCCTTATATAGTTGCAGTCATCGTTCCAGATCGCTGCACCAGCCAATCAGATGTTTTAATTGATCAGCTGGTCAATTAAAAAACCATTTCCAAGCCTTCTCGGTGTTTCCTGGAAAAATAGCTGTTTGATGGGGCCAGACTTTGGGCTTTGTCGAACTGGATGGCATGACCAGTCTCCATCCAATGTTCGGCCAGCGCTGATTGTGTAATATGGCCATATTTGATACATCGTTGGTGTTCTTTGATCCGTGTACTGATCTTCCTCCCGGTTTCCCCTATGTACACTTTACCGCATGAGCAGGGTATTTTGTATACTCCTGGTGCACGTAATGGTGGTCTTTGGTCTTTTGCACTCGGAATCACTTGTGCTAGTTTCTTCTGAGGTTTGAAGATGACTCGCACGTTATGTTTTCCAAGGACCCTGCCTATGCGATCGGTTATGCCCTGAAGGTATGGAAGGGAAGTTGTTGCAGTTATTTGTCCTTCATTCTCTCCATCAGGTGCTGTAACCGTTTTCGGATCAGCTATTTTTCTTTTTAGATTTTTGATCGTTCTTTCGATGTTGCCTGGCTTGTAGCCATTGTCTCCTAAAGCTTTTCGTAGGTGTTCTAGTTCAACCTCCAGGGAGTCCGGTTCGGAGATCGCTAGAGCTCTGTAGACCAGAGAGCTTATGACCGACTGTTTTTGGGAAGGGTGGTGATGAGACGTAGCGTGGAGGTATCTATCCGTATGCGTTGGCTTCCGGTAAACTTTATGGCCCAAAGTGCCATCGCTTTTCCGTTGAACCAGTACATCCAGAAAAGGGATTTGATTTTCCTGTTCTATCTCCATGGTGAATTGAATATTGGGGTGTTGGGAGTTGAGGAAGGTTAAGAAATGATTGAGGTTTTCTTTGCCGTGACTCCAAATAACGAAGGTGTCATCGACATATCGGAACCAGGTGGAGGGCTTGAGGAAAGCTTCTTGCAGAATTCTGTTCTCGAAGTTCTCCATAAAGATGTTGGCAATGATAGGGGAAATAGGGGTACTCGAAACAGCTTTTTTCCAATTGGCGTGACAAATAACTTCAACAATTTTCACTCGATTTACTTCAAATTTAAAAGTTATGTTCCTAATTGCATTTCGCAGAGAAGTACGTACGGGATTTCTGATTAATCGAAAACTTTTCATTTTATAAGCAGTTATAATGAAATTTTTCACTGAAAATTCATTTCTTAAGTTCAAATACCTACAACTTTGGAATAAAACAATATTTTTTAAATTCCGTACGTACTTCTCTAGGTATTCTAATAGATTGACGAGAATTTTTTTTTTGTTCTAGGTACAAAATTGTGGATGCTAAATGTCACGCCGCGGAGGGCCTAAAAAAAGATAAAAGAAAATATTAGTAAACGGCCATTTTGTACATCGAAAAAAAAATACATATATATTTTCTAACAGCTTGATATCCATACTAGATGTGTAATTAATTTTATGAGTAAGTCACTTTTGCATACGAAAAAAATTGTTGAATTCGCACATTATTTTAAACCCGTTGCTGTGACCTAAGGCCTTAAACCAAACCGAGTTTTGCCGATTGAAGCAACGGCGGGAGGGGAGGGGGGGGGGCGAAGCCTAAAGTGGTCGCGTATCGATAGGACATGGAAAATTATTTATAAAGCCCGGTACGTACTATTGCCGTGTACAAATTTTGGCGCTTCGTCAGATACCTAACTTTTTGTCCTTTCCCCTGCATTCGTTTAAGGCGGGATATGCATTTAGACAGGAAAAAAAAGCAATATTGAGGGATTTTTTTAACTAAGAAATAATTATTCTACAATTATCAAACTTTAGGTATACTTTAATAGTATATTTAAGTATACGAAACAATTTTTTAAAATTCACATATCATCAAACTAATTATTATGTAGAAAAAAGTAATTAAAATGAAGAAAATGCAAATTTGAGAAAATGGCAGAATGGCAAAATGAAAAATCAACATTTCTGTAAAATGTTGATTAAAAAAGTAGTTTTTTACCAATTTTTCAAAAACATTTTTCGTCAAGTACAAGGTACCATATTATCAATATTTCTACCAAGTTTCAACTCAATCGGCTAAAGGGGCCAGTCCACTTTGGAGCCACGAAAAAAAGGCGATTTTCGCGATTTTTTAAAGATTTTATAAAAGACATGAATATAAAAGATGTTGGGCCTTGAAAAGCATTTAAAAAAATTTTTATTCATTTTTAAGTACAAAAACTATAGTTTAACGTAACGCCTCAAAAATAGGTGGGCTAGGTAGCTCCATCACAACTCGGCAACGGCTTGTCTGAAACAAAAAAATCAAAGTCCATTAGATTCAGTATGACACCAGCTACAAAATGACCCTCGGATATAAAGTTTTATCAAAAAATAAAAAAAATGGCAGATGAAAAACGAAAAAGGTAGAAAAAACGCGTTTTTTCGCAGTTTTTCGCAACAAAAAAAAGAGTAAAAATCAAAATTTTAAAACCATCGAGGGTCATCTTGTTGCGAATCATGTTGACAATATGTGGTTCAAATTTCAAGAGAATCGGTTTATTAGTTTTAGAGATACGATGGAGCTAGATTTTGAAAACGTTGTTTCGAGAAAAACGCGTTTGAAGTTTATACTATGAAAAACTCTTACCTAAACTCAATCGGCAATTCCTGCACCGTACAAAATCCCTTCTGATTGCTCATCATCGTTGATTTCTTCAAGCTTGCTTTCGATTTTGTGAAATTTTCAAAGTGGACTGGCCCCTTAATAGTTTTTGAGTAATCCTGCACGCCAATTTCGATAATGCAGTTTTGAGAAAAACGCGTTTGAAGTTCACGCCCGCTCCGAATCCGAGCGATGAGGCGCAGCGTTGACAGGCTGTACGTTTGAAGTTTTTCGAATTTCGCTTTGAAACTGGGAAAATATTCTACATATGGGGCATTCCATACCAATTCGACCTGGGTCTGACCCTGGACCCCTCAAATCTGGTTCCCGATTTTTCCTATCATTACTCTCACTCTATCAAGCAATTACAATTTTTTTTCAGATTTTTCAAAATAAATTTAAGCGCGTCATGAATTTTTGAATTTTTTTTTGAACACCTCAATGGCCGTAATCGAAAAATCTGAAAAAATTCCCACATATACAGTGTCAGATATAAAAAATGTTGGTGCAAAATTCATAATGTCTGGGCTTTTGCTTCAACCACTAATTAGGGTTTTTGTCAACCATGATGAAAAAAAATTCAAAAATTACAAAATACACTTTAGAAAAATCGGAGATTTTTTAAAAAAATCTGGTATTATGCATACAAAATTTCGAGCAACAGTCTACGGTAAATTGACCTCTGCTTCTTATTTTCTTTGCTCAAAAAGCTAAAAAACGGGTTGAAGCAAAAGCCCAGACATTATGAATTTTACACCAACATTTTTTATATCTGACACTGGAATTTTGGGAATTTTTTCAGATTTTTCGATTACGGCAATTGAGGTGTTCAAAAAAAAAATTCACAAATTCATGACGCGGTCAAATTTATTTTCAAAAATCTGAAAAAAATTGTAATTGCTTCATAGACTGAGAGTAACGATAGGAAAAATCGGGAACCAGATTTGAGGGGTCGAGGGTCAGAACCAGGTCGAATTGGTATGGAATGCCCCATATATAGTCCTATCGTTTAAAGCAAAAAAGAAATCGATTTTTCGATGGTTGCGAATGTATATCCCGCCTTAAAAAACGCACACGAGTGCGCAGTTTCTTCGTGGAGAAAGCTCCGAATATCACACGGAGCTTTCGTCGCGGTGAAAAAAAGAAAAGAAAGTGGGCAAAGACGGAGCCTAAAGTATCGTGTAATATTTTCAAGGGTTAATTTATTTCGCCCCTCGCGAAATATGAAGAGCGTAACGCTTTTCTATCTCTTTGCCGTCATTGAAATATTTTTTCCCCGTTACTCCCGATGGATGCAGGCAAACGAGAAAATCAGTGGACAAAATGTTCCGCGCGAAACGAATCGTCCGGAGGTTGGGATTGAGAATGTTTTGCCTTATGAGCGTAAACTAGACGAATTCATCGTCGAATATGCTGAGAAGATCGGTCTGCGTCTCGGTATGGCTGATGCGTGTGTTGAGCCAGGATCTGCGTGAGTTTGGGGACTCGAGTCCGGTGGCTTCGTTGACACAGTCGTTGGTTTGGGTCTCTGCGGAGATTGTCGTGTCAGCGTCGAGCTCGGGCCAAGCGGTTTGCGTCTGTATGTCCGACAGTCCAAGATCCGAGGGCAGTATATCGTTGCAAGTTTGCGTGCACGTGTTGCTGTAGAGCAGTTGTTCGATGTCGTCAAAGTTCTCGGTCGTTTGAGTCTCGTTGTTCGAGCTGAGGGCAAAGTTTCTCGCCTCGTTGGCGTCCAACATGTCGTCTCGCCGGTTCGCGAGTTCGGTTTGGGTCTCGCAGCTGCTGCAACGATCGGCGAAACTTTCGCCGATCGTCAGCATCGGATCGGATCTCGAGACGCGATTCCCGGTTTCGAACGAGTAACACGAATTCTCGACCATGCTCGAGCAATTGTCTTGCGCGTGATTGTAGAACGCGGAAGCGAGAACGGTTTGGGTGACCGTCGCGCTCTCGCTCAGCGCCTCGAGCAAGTCCTTCTCGGGGCTCGTTTGCGTGCCCATCGCGTTCTTCTCCTCCCAAAAATCTTGCAGCGCAACGTCGTGGCGCAGCGCCAACGGGCTCGTTGGGAACAAATTTTCCGGCGTGAAGTTCTCGTGCAACGCGAGCTCCTTGACGAACGAGGCTCGCTCGACCCTCCTCCTCGTTCGCGGCCGCGTCGTCATTGTCGACTCGTCGACGACAGCCGCGGAATTGATCCCGCTCGTCCGACCTCCGCTGCCCCGGAGCGTTTGGGTCTCGGCCGTTTTGCGAGCGCGCTTCTCCCGCGAGGACGGGCTCGTTTGGGTCTCGCGCGACTCTCGACGCTTCCACGACTTTGTCGGGCTGCCCGGTGGAATCCGCCGGGGACGCTTGACCTCGTCCGTCTGCACGGCCGCGTCCAGACTCGTCCTCGTTGACCCCGGATACGAACGATCGGTACGGTTCGGCAGTATCGACACGGGCTTGTTTCCACGCCGGGACGAGGCCAACTCGGGCGCGGAACGCAACGTCGCGACAGCCGTAGGCGGACTCTTGGCTCGTCGATTGCGACTGTAAATTTCAGACGAAAAGGTCGGCCCTGATGTATTGGGGGTACAACTTAATTCGGCCCGTTTTTTTGCTTAACGATGGTCGGTACGGGCGATACAATTTCAGAAGTTCAGAATTTTATAAAATTTGGTGAACATATTCTTTAGTGCCAAATTTGACAATACAAATTTTTTCAGATTTTTCTTCTGCACAGTTATCGAGTAAGTTAACACTAAAGTTCACGTGTATAAGCATAGCGTTTCCATATGTATAGGTATACGTTGCGGGCATAAGAAATCTGCTTTAATGCTTCATTACTCGATAAGTAGAAGAAAATTTTGAAAAAAAGTGTTTTCGCACTTAATGTTGAAGAACATTATCACCAAATTTGATCAATATCTTAAAATTTTGACTTTTGTACCGAAACTCCTTAAAATACGCACTTGTTTGAATGATGAAATGAATGAATGCATTAATCGAAATATTGTCCATCGCTAGCCACTACTTTTTCCCATCTTTCTGGTAATTTATGAATTCCGTCGCGGAAGAAGCGTTCGTCTTTTGAAACCGAGAATTAATCGAGCCAATTTTTGATACCCTGTTGTGACGCCCTAGTGCAAATTTTTCTCCAAATTTTTAGTCATATTTAAGATTTTCGGAGAAAATATTATTTAAAACAGATTCAAGTACTGGTCTATTTCCCAAAAACACATTTTTTACTGAAAATTCATGATTTCTCATTCTTTTCCCGGAAATTTCTCTTTTTCCTATGACCTGAACGGCTTCGGAGATATTCCGAGAAAAATTAATGATGAAAAGAAATGAGATTTTTGTAAAAAAAAACTTATTTTTTTTCCCAAAATTTTTCTTTTTTCAATGACCTGAGTGAACGGCTGCGGAGATATTCGGAGAAATTTAAAGATGAAAAAAATGAGATTCTAGTCGGTTGCGTCTACAAAAAATCGTTTCGGTTCAAAACAACTTTTTTTTTAGTTGTAAATTTATAAAACACCCATAGAACCATTTTTTTTTACAATGAAACGAAGAACCAATTGAAAAAAAACCGAAAAAAAGAATCAGTTTAAAAAAAAATTAAACCAAGAACCAATTTTTTTGTAGTTAAACCAAGAAGAAAGGGTCTCTTATTTTTTAAGTAGGAATTAATAAGCAAAAAACGCATTTCCCGTAAAAACAAAGTATTTTTCTATGTAAGAACAAAGAATCAAAGTATTTTTCATGAGAGAAACAATAAGTAAGAATAGCAAAAGATCTTATTTAATAATTAAAATATTGTACTTTTTTTATTAATAAATATAACTGATGAACAGGTGATCATGCATTTTCATTTTGTTAGTTTGCGTTACTTGATAACCGGAGGAAGTATAATTTGAGCAAACAAAAAGTAAGAATTCATTTTTTATCTATATCTTTTATTTCATATAATTTCCGAGATTTTCCCGTGATCGTAATTAAAATGATGAAATATTCGGAAAAATTCGGAGAAATTCGGAGAAACTCGGATGTTTGCGTAAAAATAATTGTGCGCAAAACTCTGAATTCTTCATATTTGTTCCAATTCATAGAAAAATTCGGAGTTTTTCGGAAAACAATTTGCACTACGGTTTAACCACAATAGCAACACAAGGCCGAGCGTTGTCATGTTGAAAGATTATGGACTCGTGTCTGGTCGCATATTCTGGACGTTTTTCAGCTATAGTTCGCTTTAAACGCATCAATTGTTGCCTATAGAAGTCTCCCGCGATGTTCCCGCAAGCATTCGGTGGACTTCATCTGCACTTTTCTTCCAATTGACACAGAACATCAACACTTCTCGCAAATGGTGCTTATTTGGGACGAAATTCGACATTTTCACAGCCGTAAAAATTAGACTCGATGCGCAAAACTCAAAGGTCTGTAAACGATATTTGGTTAAGAGATGTTGATACTTCACGATACAGCAAAAATTGGCTGTTGCCGTCAACCATTTATAGCACCTAGAGCCATCTTTTGAAAACGAACCGAACCAAGTTGTACACCTAATAGCTTCATGGAAAGGTCGAATGATTTTCTATTCGTACGCAAAAAGGAACCTTACGCCAGTGTCCTCTTGTACTTTTCGTCTATCGCGTGACCCGCTCGCTTTCCGTGCGTCAACAGGGCCTCGTAAGTGCCGAAGATCCGCAGACAATCACACGCGAATCGTACTCCGCAGATCCTGAGATGCGCCAGCCTCGCAGCCTCCGTAGAGAAACTCTTATCGCACCGCGTACACGCGAATTTCTTCGCCGCGTGTACCTTCAAGTAGTGCTGTAAAAAGGAACAAAGAGGCGAAGGAGAAACGAATGAGGCTGAAAAAGGACGGAGAAGCAGTCGATGTCGCAGGAGCGCAGGAAGCCGCTGCTGGGGACGGACTTTGAACAAAGTGCGACTGGTTGATTTTTCACCTAGCCGCTGTCTATTGCTAACCTCAAAAATGTATTGTTTATCGAGATTGCGGGGGGGGGGGGGGATCGTTTGCGACGAACCTGTTTGAGATACTTCATCGTCGCGAAGTAACGCTGAGATTTGAGGGCGTAAACGCACATAATCTCGGGACAGTGATACCGCACGTCCTCCTTGATGTTTTTCTTGAGATTCTTGTGCTCGTGAATTTTCAGCACGTGCATACGAAGACGGGGCTCGTTGCTGAAGGACAAGCCGCACTCCTCGCACCTCACGTTGTTCACAATGACGCTGAGCTCGTCCGCACGAGGACAAACAATTTTCACGCAATTGTTCTCCATCGGGACAGTATCGTTCTCCATTTGACGTGAAATTGATAAACAAAGCGATACGCGGAGCGAGCCGTGAATCTCAAAGCGGAGAAACGTCAAAGCGCCGTCCCCACGGTCTTACATACAGGTCTTGAAACTCGCTCAAAATTTCAGTGGTGGGGGATGGCCTCTTATTGAAGCACCGACTGTTTCGACTCGTGACCACGAGGATCGCTGCTATAGAGTTATGCAGGCTGTGTGAGAGAGACGGAAATAGATTTGAAAAGTAAACAAAACCCAAACATAACCGCTGATTCACGCGACCACACGCGACCTGCTCTACTTGTAAACTTGTAAAAACAGTGATATTGAAAAATGACTAAGTGGTGTATTGTGCCAACGTGTAAAACAGGCTCTCGGAGTGAAAAATCGAAACGCTCAGTGTTCGGGTGCCGAGAGACTTGGCGCAATTACAAAAATGGGAGGCCGCGATACCGGGAGTTGGGAAATTAGAGCCGAGACACGTTGTGTGCGAAAATCATTTTGAACCGAAATATATTCATCGAGAATGGGCGAAACAGGCGTTGGAGCCGGAAACCTGAAAAAAAAATGAAAAATTGGTGGGATCATTACAATAAATACTTTCCAGGCTGGAAAACATAAAACAAAGTTAGTGAATTATTTTCATTTATCCTACAAGAGAGTCCTTCGCTTAAAGGTCGGAAAAGAGGTGTTTTTTTTTAATTTACCCACGCAAACCGTTTCGGAAACTGCAAAGTAGAGATTATTGAAAATGTTTCTTGGGCCATGCATTAAAATTTTTCGAAGAGGAAATAAAGAATTGCAAAAGAAGCACTGTTTCTCAAGTATTTATTTCATTTTCAAGAAATAAATCCTGCAAGTGCTTCGGTCTGGATTCCACCTCGGTCTGGAATAGTTGCCACTTATTTTCCGGTCAATTAAAACAACACGTAAAGCCTATTTTTTTATAAAACCTAAAACATGTTTTTAAAAAAGCGAGCGCACAGGGATCGAACCCCTGAAAGCAGCATTACGAAGCTTGCACCGAACCCCTCGACCAACACGAGCTCACATTGACACCTATATAAAAAACATTCATATTCTTTGTACCCACTTGAATAACGATAGTCTTTTGGTTTTTTTCAGGTTTACGATAAAGTTACTTTCAATTGTATTTAGGTCCATCATGCATTTTTGACATTGAACATCATAATTTGCCTACACCAGCCAATTGTACAGCTAGGTTAGGTTCCTATGAGTCAACAATCAGAGATTAGTGGGGAGATGCACAACGCGGCCCTTTTCGGCGTGCCTCGGAAATGGCGCTAAATCGCGGCGGCGAGTTCGGGAGTATGATTTCGTGATCATCGCCTCTGTCGAGGTTGCAGATTCCCTTGTAGCCGCGCGAGTCCGTGATCACCGCTCAAGTTGGTATCGCAGCAACGTGAACACGAATGGGTAGCTCGGTGGGGGAAAAGTCTCTGCCCCTCGCTCGCTCGACAGGCGAACGGAGCGAGGTTTTCCGTCGGATCGAGCTCGACATATATGTGTGGCCGTACTGCGGATTGGAATATGCATTATGCAAACATGTATCGAGATCATTGTTTTCTCTCGGTTGCCCGTTTATGCCGAAAATGCGGGTTAAAAAAATTAACGACGAACCGCGTTGAAAAATAAATCGCCGAAACGACCGTGAAAGGTTCAAAAAGAAATCTTGAGCCTTTGCCGCGATCGTTTCGGCATTTTTTTTCCAACAGTAAACATTATGGAAAAGGATGTATCATAAATGTTTCTCTATCTGCAATGAGCGTCGTGGCTGAGTTGGTAGCGTGACGGATTACGTTGCTGAAGGTCCGGGTTCAATCCTCGGTGAATCAACTTTTTTTTCTTCATTTTATATTCAGAAAATTTCAAACTTACTCTCGCTTTAGCTATTCTCGCCTGTTCAGGCATTATTTATGATATTTAATTCGTATATGCTTAATAAAAAAAACAAGACATTGGCTACCGGGGATCGAACCCGCGTCGTCTACACTCAGAGCCCGCACGCTCATATCTCAACCGCGAGGCTCTTGTGACTGCAAACCTGTCTTACGTATACAGTAGAATCTCGATTTTCCGAACCAACTGGGACCGAGACTAGTTCGGACAATCAAAAGTTCGGATAATCGAAACGGGGGTTTTTTGGGACGAGATCATCAACAACACCTTTTTACATTAAAAAAATACATAAATATATATTAAAATTTGACATACATATTAACGTTAAAAAATATATATATATACATACACGGTGGCCGGAACATTGACGTCTAACAATAAAATTTAGGTCCCTTGTATCGTGGGGTATCCGAATAACCCCCATGTATGTCGCGTGACTTTTCATAGTTTTCGAGTTATGAATTTTTTACTGCATTTTTGAGAATTTTCGACCTGACCAATTGAAAAAAAATCTTTAAAAAAAGTAGAAGACTATCGAGATTTTTTTTTGCAACTGAATCTTTATGAGTAGTACTTTTATGCATAAAATAATCAGCTTCGTAACTGTGATGAAAGTTATGAAAATGTTGGTCTAAAGTGAAAAATTTACGTTCGGTAAATTATGACTTAAATTTTCAACTTTAAATTAAAAATTTAAACAGGTGACTTCATGGTTTCTAATTAGGCCCTAAGAATGCGCCAGACTGTTAGCTTTCATAATCATTAAAAAGAGTAGCACTTGATAGGGCTACTTTGGCTACAATTGACCTTCAATGACAGCGAGGTGGAAAATTCTCATAATTAGCCATCTGATTAAAAAAAAATTTGCCCATTTTATCATTCCTAAGGCTATTTAGTTTGTTAACTAACCAAAAATGACTGCAGGGGAAGCTAAGATTGAAACATTTGGAGGTTTATTTTTTTTTTGTTTAATTTAAGTTTAATGAATTTTGCGCGATCCGTTCTCATGGATCAGGTAAAAGCTCGTTTACGTGATCCGTTCTCGTTACAAGAACGGATGGCGCAAAATTCATTAAACTTGAATTGAACTAAAAAAAAAATAAACCTCTAAATGTTTAAATCTTAGCTTTCCTGCAGTCATTTTTGGTTAGTTAACAAACTAAATAACCTTAGGAATGATAAAATGGGCAATTTTTTTTTAATCAGATGGCTAATTTTAAGAACTTTCCACCTCGCTGTCTTTGAAGGTCAATTGTAGCCAAAGTACCCCTATTAAGTACTGCTTTTTTTAAAATGATTATGAAAGCTGAGAATCTGGCGCATTCTTGAGGCCTAATTAGGAACTATGAAGTCACCTGTTTAGATGTTTAATTTAAAGTTGAAAATTTAAGTCATAATTTACCGAACATAAATTTTTCACTTTAGACCAACATTTTAATAACTTTCATCACAGTTACGAAGCTGATTATTTTATGCATAAAAGTACTACTCATGAAGATTTAGTTGCAAAAAAAAATCCAAAAAAATTTTATTTTTGGACGTCAATGTTTCGCCCACCCTGTATATTTATATATATGTGTGTGTGTGTGTGTGTTTTAAAAACCTGAAAAAAGTCGAATGCCTTTTAAAATATTTTTTTAAATAAAATCGTCCATTTTTAATTGACGAACGGCTGCAACGCGTTTTTGAGCGTCTAAGTCTCGCAGCTGTTTGAGAAGGAGAAGTTGCGTTGGGTTGCTCATTGTTGCTCACGGCGGTGGCAGCGAGCAACCATGTATCTTTCGCGCCAACGTTCGGATAATTGAGCTTCCGGATAAACTAAGTCATCGTTCGGATAATTGAGGGTTCGGATGATCGAGGTTCGGATAATCGAGGTTCTACTGTACACACTTATCCAACCTTAAAAAAAATCACTGCAGGACCAACTGCATATTGTTTTTATGACCCCAAAGTATTTTTGAAGCCAAAAGAAAACGATTTTTCCAAATTCCTAGAATGGTGTTATCCCTTAAAGAAAAGAAATTGATTTTTTGATCATTGTAAATGTATATCCCCTCTTAAAGACTTTAAAAGAATCTCGTACGTGTTAGCGAAAATCGGCAGAAAATTATGAAGCAACTCGTCCACTTCTTTGATGTTCGCTATTTCGGTGTTCGCTATTATGGACCATCGCTCGTTTGCCTATCTGAGATCAAAACTTTCGAAGTTTGTATCCTCGATATCTGGCTTTTTGCTATAGATGGTATTACCAATATTAGATACTCACGTCTTTGTATTTCGGAGATGTGAATGTTCAAGATTGTTTAAATCTGTGTTTGTATGACTCAAACTCCAAACAAACCCAAACAAACTCAATAGGAAAAAGAAAAAGTTCCGGAAAAAAAATAATACAAAGTTTTTTTTACGAAAATCTCATTTTTTTTTCATCTTTAAATTTTCTCCGAATATCTCCGCAGCCGTTCACTCAGGTAATAGGAAAAAAAGAAATTTCCGAAAATAATAATAATAATAAAAAGTTTTTTAACGAAAATCTCATTTCTTTTCATCTTTAACTTTTCTCCGAATATCTCCGCAGCCGTTCACTCAGGTCATAGGAAAAGGAGAAATTTCCAGGAAAAAAATAAGAAATCAGAAAGCCAGGAACGCTACCAACGGGACCATCTCATCGCTTGTAGAATATACGCGGTACTTACAATTCGCGGCCGGATGGATGATTGGCTTGTTTTTGGGGATAATGCTTTATCGCTTGATGAAAGTATGAGAATTAATATAATAATACGAATATAAATATATTTCCGCTTACTTTTATGAATTATAATTTATTTGGCATAAGGATGGGTGTGAGTAAAGCGTAAACAATTTTATATAAGATAAATAAGTTGTAATTTAGATATATTATTATGTTTAAATTAACGTATAAACTAAAAAATAAGCGACCTGAGTGCGCAATACATTTTTTTGTATACATTAATAACGCAGAGAATCAAGAACTAACTTAACATTGAAATCATCTAAAAGCCTCGCGCGTACCGTCGGGTGACGTCGCGCGCGAGTCGTGCTCAGATTGCTTTTTCCCTCGAAGCCTTCGTTCGGCTTGGCCGCACATGAACGTGCTGCTCAGCGTCTATGCATTGGTGTAGCAGCCGAAGGCGCGGTCGGGACGCTTCGCCTTGCTCGGCTCTTTCCGAAGATGTCCGAGCATCGCTCGCTCACGGACACACGCTACTACGATGGTGTGATGGGCGCGTAAGAAACTAGAGAGGGGGTAACTCGAGGGGCTAGTCACTATTAAGTGCGGTGCGGAAGAGATTTCCGTGTGAAGTCGATTTCATATGATTTTTGTGATTTCATAAATGATTCGAGCTATTTTTAAAGTCATGTGATTTCACGTAATTTCACGTAATTTCAGTTGATGTCAATTGATTTCATTTGAATTCATCAACTCAGTTTCAAGCGATTGCTGAAATCATTGGAGGGAGAAAAAAGCTCGAAAATGGTTAAATTTCTCTTTTTTTTTATTATTGGCTAATCATGAGACTCAAATTTGAATAAAAAATTTTTAAAATTAAAAAAAGGGTTTAAAAAAGACACAGATATACATATTAAAAGAAATGTTTAATTTTTTCATACAGAGCCATGTCAATATAAAGACCCGTTTCGGCCATACAAGGCGACGAAATAGTCAAACAATATTGCTTAATACTAATAAAACCATGTACATCCATCGATACAGGAACTAAATTTGGTGATTTTTGTACGATTTCGTATCAATTACAAAGAACACCAATTTCTTTGGTATTGTCTTTCACCCGCGCGTAATGGCTTGAATACTTGAATAAGAGGAAATGAGAAATGAGAAAATAAGAAACGTGAAATGTGAAACGAGAAGGGGGAAAATAAAAAAATGTATAGGAGAGAGAGGGAGAAAGATGTTTTGTAAAGAATTCTTAAAAATGATAGTAATAATAATTTGTGAGAACGTGCACATTCTTTCGGATTTTTACACGAAAAGACGTTTCTTATTTTCTCATTAAATTAGACGGTGTCTAATGATCGCTTCGGTTTGTTATTCGTCAATTTAACGAGGTACACCAGCTTCATACAATGTTGCCCTGCTAAACCATGGTAAAATTTCAAAATGGTGATGGATCCATAAAATTTGGTGAGTATATTCTTTAGTATTATATATGTCAATACAATTTTTTTCAGATTTTTTCATTGTGCCGTTATCGAATAATTGAACATTGAAGTTCACGTGTATAAGCATAGCGTTTTTATAGATATAGGTATATATTCCGGGTATAAGAATAAACGCTTGGGAATTATTTGTAAGAAAACGGCACAACCAAAAAATCTGAAAAAATTTGTATCTACATGAATAATACTAAAGAATATATTCACCAAACTTTATTGACCTATCACCATTTTGCTGAAGCTAGTGTACCTCCTTAAATACATTCAAATTTGAAAAGAATAAAAAATTAATTTAAGATATACATACCTTCAGTCGACCTTCAGTCGAACTCGAAGTCGAACGCAACGCAAAGTGAGGCAAGATTTTCAACAGTTTTGTTTTCACAAATAATTATCTCCCGGTATATCTCTCTGCATGCACTGGCGTTGAGCCGCAGACTGACTGCTCGAACGCACGGACAATGGATTATGAAAAATCATAATAAAATTTCCTTGTTTCGAGAACCAGATGATTTCTAGCGATTTCCTGAATCAAGTGACTTCGTGCTGATTTCAGACGACTTCAAAAAATGTAAACCTGATTTCAAGGGATTTCAACTACATTCGAATAATGGTGATTTAGTAAGACGCTTCGCGATTTCAGGCGATTTCTTGTAATTTCGCATTCGATTTCGAACAGAAGTGCTTGAATGATTTCACAAGTGAATAGCCCCTCGGGGTAACTTTTACGCGCGATCTGGCTGCACTGCGTCCGAGCTCTGAGTACGGACGGCGCGGCTTCGATGCCCGTAGCAACATTTTTTTTTTATACATATATGAATTAAATATAAAAAATAATGCCTAGACAGGCGAGAATAGATAAAGCGAGAGTAAGTTAGAAATTTTCTGAATATAAAATGAAGAAAAAAAAGTTCATTCACCGAGGATTGAACCCGGACCTTCAGCATCGTAATCCGTCACGTTACAACTCAGCCACGACGCTCATTGCAGATAAAGAAATATTTATGATACACCTTTTTCCATAATGTTTACTGTTGAAAAAAAATGCCGAAACGATCGCGGCAAAGGCTCAAGATTTCTTTTTGAACCTTTCACGGTTGTTTCGGCGTTTTATTTTTCAACGCGGTTCGTCGTTAATTTTTTTAACCCGCATTTTCGGCATAAACGGGCAACCGAGAGAAAACAATGATCTCGATACATGTTTTTCACTTTGAAATTCATTTAATGCATATTCCAATCCGCAGTACGGCCACACATATATGTCGAGCTCGATCGGACGGAAAACCTTGCTCCGTTCGCCTGTCGAGCGAGCGAGGGGCAGAGACTTTTCCCCCACCGAGCTACCCATTCGTGTTCACGCTGCTGCGATACCAACTTGAGCGGTGATCACGGACTCGCGCGGCTACAAGGGAATCTGCAACCTCGACAGAGGCGATGATCACGAAATCATACTCCCGAACTCGCCGCCGCGATTTAGCGCCATTTACGAGGCACGCCGAAAAGGGCCGCGTTGTGCATCTCCCCACTAATCTCTGCAACAATCGATTTCCATCTCTCTCGCACAGCCTGCATCACTCTATCGCAGTGACACTCGTGGTCACTAGGCGAAACGGCCGTTGCTTCAATCCGAGGACATACCCCCACCACCAGAGTTTCAAGACCTGTATGTAAGACCGTGGCCGTCCCCCGCGTTTGAGGCACGTATTTCGATACGACAGCGCGCCCTCGCGAGAGCGCGCCAACTTTTAAAAACAGGCTTCACCGCGAGAGGCGATTCGATAGAGACGCGTTGGTGAAAAAAAAGGGACATCGACGTAGCGATAAACTTGCCCATTCGGTACAATTTTGACCTTCACGATGACACAAACCAGTTACGGCTGCGCAGTGCGGTCCAATTGGTGCACATATATTTCATGAGAATTAAGCCCTTATATACGCGAAAAATTTCAAAATTTTGTAAGTTCAAGTTTTCAAAATTTTCAAAACAAAGGAAAAATTTTGTAGAGCTATTAAGGAGCCAGTCCACTATGAAAATTAAAAAAAATCGAAAACAAGCAAGACTTGAAGAAATCGACGATGATGAGCAATCAGAAAGGATTTTGTGCGCTGCAGGAATTGCCGATTGCGTTTAGGTAAGAGTTTTTCATAGTATAAACTTCAAACGCGTTTTTTCTCGAAACAACGTTTTCAAAATCTAGCTCCATCGTATCTCTAAAACTAATAAACCGATTCTCTTGAAATTTGAACCACGTTTTGTAAACATGATTCGCAACAAGATGATCCTCGATGGTTTTAAAATTTTTATTTTCACTCCTTTTTTTGCGAAAAACTGCTAAAGTAACGCGTTTTTTTTGTTTTTCATCTGCCATTTTTTCATTTTTTGATAAAATTTTAAGTCCGAGGGTCATTTTGTAGCTGGTGTCATACTGAATCTAATGGACTTTGATTTTTTTGTTTCAGACAAGCCGTTGCCGAGTTGTGATGGAGCTACCTAGCCCACCTATTTTTGAGACGTTACGTTAAACTATAGTTTTTGTACTTAAAAATGAATAAAAATAAATCAAATTTTTAAAAAATGTATTTCAAGACTTTATTTATCAAGCCCAATAACTTTTATATTCATATCTTTTATAAAATGCTAAAAAAAATCGCGAAAATAGCCTTTTTTCGTGGCTCCAAAGTGGACTGGCCCGTTAAATGAGGTAAGATTGCATTGATAATAGATACCACACGGCGCGCCCGACCTCAAACTTCAAAGCCGTTTTTCCACGATTCACTTTTTTAAACCTTGTGAAAGTTGTAACTCTTGAACGAAGGTTCCGATCGCTATGAAATTTTTACAACATATTCTTAGTATCATCACCTATCGTGTGAACCACAGAAACAATTTTTTTATGACACAAAAAAATATAATAAATAAAATACCGACAGAAAAATGAGTAAACAAAATTTAAGTTTCGAATTTTTATTATAATTTTTTTTGATAATATTGTTGGTTCACACTGAAGATACATTCATTATGCAATTATAAACATGTTCATTTTTTTTCTCAGACACACACATCGATGCGAGAACTTTCACCATCAACGCGCGCGCAAAAAAAAATACATTGCTTCATTATGTTATATCTCCGCTATTTCTTTATATTTCTTTACATACACTCAACTATATGCATAAATGATCTGTAAAAAACATGTTAATAAATGCGTCATTTTTTTAACCGGGTCTAGAAAAATACCTTCGAAAATCGGCGAAATCGCGTATATAAGGCCTTAATGCGGATAATAATATATCGAATAATAATTACCAGTAACAAAATTAGTTAAATGAGTAATTAAGTTATACACGACACGCACATACGCTATAGTTTGAATTTCGAAAGTTCCGTTTAGAGAAAAACATATATATCCACTCGACATTCGGCCGTCCGTGACAGATTTTATTTTCAATTGGTAGAAAATTTATGCAAGAGCAAAGTTGAGAAGCTCTTCACGTTAATTGAATTATCGATATTGAATAATAATTGAAGCTTTTGTAATCCTTTGCCAATACTCGAGACATCCAAGAAACGTCACACGTTGGCTTGATGAAGAAACCATATTGGGGCACCACACCACGGTTCGTGTGCGGTACAAGGGTGTATTTTTCGTAATTATTTTCAAGCAAACGATTAATGGAATTTTTTTATTAACTCTCATAGTCAATATATACATATAGAAGACTGTATACAAATTTTTGTACTCGAATCTAAAGTATAGTTTGCGGTGTACGCCGCTTCCAAGAGGACACTCCGACGAAATTGCTTCTCGGCGGTTGACAGCGATTAAGACGGAATGACACCTCATCGCGGTCGGTATGGTAGTGCAATTGTAGATACCCAAAAATCTCTGAAACGGCTCTTCAGATCCCGTCGAAACTTTGCCAAACGACGTTAAATAGATAGACGAACAGCTGTCTGCCCCTCAAATTTTCTGAATTTGAGAAAAAAAACCGTAGATTGGCTTATGATAACCCGATCTACGTTTTTTTTTCTCAAATTCAGAAAATTTGAGGGGCAGACAGCTGTTCGTCTATCTATTTGACGTCGTTTGGCAAAGTTTCGACGGGATCTGAAGAGCCGTTTCAGAGATTTTTGGGTATCTACAATTGCTCTACCATACCGACCGCGACGAGGTGTCATTCCGTCTTAAGCCATACGGTTCATTTGAAAAATAAAATAAAAATATATTTAGAAACTAGACATATAGGTTTACAGCATCACGTAGGGGAATTTCGATATCTAAAAAAATGGCTGACCAGCGAATTTTATTTCCGATTTTCATGGAAAATTTTCATCGTTCGTAAAAGAAAATAGAAGGGGGTCTTTTATTTTTAAATCCCTACGTGGTGCCATAGAGACTGGGTTTTCGAACAGTTTAAGACTTGGCGCATGCAAATCGGATGAATAGTTTTTTTAATATGTTGGGAACCAGGTTTAATATGTTGTCAACCAGGTACAAATATCTTTGACAAAATTGGGTGAGAGCATTCTTAACAAATATATCTTTCAGAAAATGAAAAAAAAATTACAAATTTTTTTTAC
The DNA here is from genome assembly GCA_944452715.1 of Ophion slaviceki. NCBI lineage: Eukaryota > Metazoa > Arthropoda > Insecta > Hymenoptera > Ichneumonidae > Ophion > Ophion slaviceki. Next base: position 3,337,454 of record OX101795.1, on the reverse strand, counting down.
CGTGGTCCCTTAAGAAGCACGTACACGTACATGCGGAAAGCAGGCGGACGGGATGTAAATCCGCAACGATAAACCCAAACAAGTAGTTTAGGAAAAAGAGACTTTCGGCAGGAAAAGTCCCAAGGCAAATTGACAATAAAAATGATCTACATAACAAATCCATTTTTATTCAATAGTATCACCTTGTAGCTATATTCGGTGAAAATTTCATTGATATATTTTTTAAATTGAACGAGCTACATCTTCCAACAATCGGCCGGACGAGAGATAGCAGCACCATACGCTGAGAAAAAAACCAATTGAATCAAAAAAATATATTGGTTATTCAAATAAATGTCTGAACGCGGAGTGCCACCGATATATGAGATTGTTGCAATACTATAAAATATTGGAAAATGTGATTAATTCAAATAACATATTATTTTATTTGTAAATCTCTTCTGTTCCCTGAATATCTACATTATCCTTAAAATAAAATTATATTCTATCGAAATGATTCTATATACAATCCGTAGATGTATGGATAAAATAATTAAGCTGTTGCTACAACATTTTTTATTTCGTACAAAAATATAATCAATAGAATGAATTATTTTTTTACTTCATCGAAACGAATATGCCATGAGACGTAACATTTTCGTACTCCGTACAATATAAAAAATGCAATATCATGCAACTAGTATGAGATAGAGACAAGTGTATATCATGATTGAAATGTCAACAATATGGATCCAAAATGATGGTATTTTTTCGCCACAAAGTACAGGTGTCATCAGTAGCAACGCATTTAGGCTTTATTGGTAGAAAAAATGTAATATTCGATGAAATAAATGTTCATTGCAATCAAAAGAATATATTTGTGAATTCGAGAAGTCGTGTTTTTAATATGATTCTATGTGCACTTGCAAACATTTCTTCATTATTGGTTCAAATAAATGTACACTCACGAAAATTGCTGAAAATATTTGAAAAATCGCATGCAGTTCTTTGGAATAGGATAGAATTGTCACAATAAAGGGTTTGATCGAATTCGTTTTATTAAACAATTGAAAGCTTTTCAATTTTTTTTTAATGTTAAATAAAAGGTGAGCATTAGAATGATCATCCACGATAATAGTGGATGAGAAGATCAGATATCCAATGGAATATCCACGGAGAGAATATCAGATATTCAACTGATAAGAACAGATACTACACTTTGATCTTAGCCACAGGCCAAGAAGCGATACTCGTTAGAGTTTCTCCGGCGTTTAAATAGATTTTCGGTTCGCGCTACGCTTACGAGAAACGAGTGCGCGTACGGCTTCTAGCGGTTATTCCGAGAACTACGGGTTTCCTCACACCTATAATTTCGGTAGCGCTCGGCCATGATTTGGTTGAATTTTTCAACCAAATGCGCAAGAAACAAATTTTATTTTCGCATAATTTTTTAACCAATTCAGACATTTGCTAAATATTTTTCAATCAAAATAAAATATTAATATTTTAACGAATAATGTACTTGAAAATCAATATCGGATGTGGTGTAAAAAGTAAACAACATATTTACTCAATAGAAATTTTATCGGAATCAAACGAGCGAACTTCAATTTTTCTTGTGTACTCGAATCAACAATATTCATGTTATGAATTGAAACGCTTTTTTATTCGTTGCAGAAAATGCATTCAAAACTATGTAATTTGTTCGCGATAATTTTTTAGATAGTTTCAATAATATATTGTTCTTAGCTAACAATATATCTTTTGAATGAAAAAAAAACTTTAAATTTTATCATCCCGAGTAAAAATGATAGTATATACTTAGATACAATTATATAAAAATGATATACAATCATATATATTTATATATAGGTTTATATATAATTGCATATAACTCTATACATTCGTATATATAATCCGATGTAAATGTACTTCCATCAAATTTGATTTGATAAAATTATACATACTTCTGTATATAATGATATATGGAGATACTATTTTTATAGGGAGTTTATATAATTAGATATAATATTATATACAGTTATATATAATTCAATATAGTGTTGTAGATAATTATATATATACGTGAAAATTGTACTTACGGCATATAAAATTGTCTATGACTGTATATGAGTACTTTGATTTTCTTTTGAAATACATATAATTGTATATATCTTTATATGGCTTCATATATGATTAGATATAGAAAAAGTTTTCTTTGGTTTTATTCGCGTATGGAAGCAGGTAAATCAAAAGATTGTTTATTAAAAGTTAACAAATTACGTATTGATGCAATATATTTACCAAATTTGATTACAATTATTGGGTTTCTTACAGAGATAATTTCCAATTCTGATCAGTTGATCGATGTTCGTTTTTCCTTGATATTTTACTAACAAAATGTTATCGCTTTCTTCGACTGGTATAATATGTGTCACAATGGCTGTTTTTTCTACATGACAAAACATATCAACGTATTTTACATTGAAACGTTGAATTATAAAATATAAACCTGAGTAAAAATGAGTATATATAAACATATATAATTGTATATTAATTGATCATATACAATTGTATACAAAAATTGGCGCGATAGAATTTTCTATATATTCATATACAATCGTACATAACTGTATATTAGTATATACAATTGTATATGATCAATTAATATACAATTATCTGATTATTAGACTTAAGCATACAGGAAGAAAGCTGTACGTCGCGTTCATCGATTTTCGGGCAGAGTTCCACAAAAGTGAACAGAAGAAAACTACTAGAGAAGCTGCATAAAATAGGCATTAGTGGAAGAATGTACGAAATGATAAAAGTAATCTACAAGAAAACGATAGCGGAGATACTAGTTAATGGGAAAATAACAGAGAGGTTCGAATCAAAACAAGGAGTGAGGCAAGGGTGTGCGTTGAGTGCGCTACTTTTCGATCTGTACATTGATGACATGGAAGACAGATGGGAGAGGAAAAAGGAAGGGGGAACGGTTATCGGAAAAGAAAAAATATACGCAATAAAATACGCAGACGACGTGGCAATAGTAGCGGAAGACGATAGGGCACTAGCAAGCATGTTAAAAGAGCTAGAGAAATAGGGAAGAGAAAATTATATGGAGGTGAACGCGAAAAAAACCAAAATTATGGTATTTAGAAATGGAGGACGGTTGAAAAAGGAAGAGGAATGGAAAATAAGCGGAGAAAAAATAGAAATTGTGAACCAGTTTCGGTACTTAGGATACTGGTTTACAACAAAGAATGTAGTAAAAGAACATGGAAGGAAAATGGTAGGAACGGCTCAAAAAGCGGCTAATGCAGTATAGGGGGTATGGAATAGAGCAGGCAGGGATATCATGGAAGAAAGACTATATCTACTCGATACGATCGTGAAAGCTGGGGCATTCTACGGAGTAGAAATTTGGGGTTTTGACAAAATTGGGCAGTTTGAGATGATACAAAACAGGTATTGTAAAATGGCGTTGGGTATAGACAAAAGAACGCCTAGATATGTATGGAGGACTGAGCTGGGAATCCCAACATTTGAATTCAAAATCAGGGAAAGGGCGCTGCGATACGTGGTAACAATATTAAAAATGGAAAGAAACAGATCGCCAAACATATGTTTAAGGGACGAAATGAGAGGTATAGCAAACAGAAAGCCGTCGAAGTGGGGAAAAGACTTTCTAAAAACAATAAAGGAATTAGAAATAGAGGAAATGGTAGATATGATAAGTGAGGAAAAATAAATAAAAACTATAGAGAACTTGATTGAAAACGGGCTTAAAAACTTAAAAAGGAAGACCATAGAGAAAGAAAAATAACAGATACAAAATTCGACGTACAATAGTGCATATAAAGAAATAATAGAAGATATCGAAACCCCATGGAAATATTGGGGGCGAAGGACATCTCGGGAAAAGATAAGGAAACATGGGCGAGATTAAGAAGCGGAAACATAGGGAGGGATGGAAAGAAAGGAGAGGAAGAATGGACATGCAGGATTTGCAACTACGAAACAGAAACACTGGAGCGCCTAATCCCTTGCGAAAAAGGAAGACAGCTATCATCCGATGGGGCGAAGGCGTATATATATATGTGGGCAAATGGGGAACAAAAAGGAAGAGAAATAAGGAAGAAATTGATCAGGACGATAAGAGGAGAAATCGATGTAGAGTTGTTTCAATTTTTCAGGGAAATAGAAAAATGTGTAAAAAGGAGAAGGGATTATAACGGAGAGCGGGAGTTCCGAATTAGGTTTAAGTTAATTATAAAGTAAAAAAGGCAATAGATGTAAGTTAATAATAGAAAACAATAGCATTAGATATAAGTTGAGAATAGCGAACAGAAGAACTAATTACAAGGCGAGTGCGAACCAAAGATTTATGCGATAGCGAATAAAATAGATTGTAAAAGAGAGAGACAGATATATTGTTACAATTTTTGTAAAACGCCATAAAGGTCATACAAATAAAAAAAAACTACTACTACTACTAAATCCGATTATTTACACCAAAATTTTACAATTGAATCAACGAAATTTCGTTCAATAACACCAATGATATTGGATCTATGATTTCTTTTTCTCAGTGTACTCGAAACTTTAAACGGGTTTTTCTCGAAACGATCTTTTCAACATCGGACATGATAGTTTTCGAGAACCACTCGATGGGTTGTTTCCAAATTTACAGGAGACATACGATCAGAAAGTTTTTCATGCCTCTAGGTTGATGTAGCCCTTCTATTCCAAAAGCAACTGTCGAAAGCACGTGGGACGCGCGATTTTTCGGAAGTCACGTGGACGCGCGCGCGTGCGAGGTAAAAATCGACAAGCGAAAATCCGGGAGCGAGAAAATGAGTGTCGAGAGAGGAATGAAGAGACAAGGGGAGAAAAAAAGAAAGAAAGAGGACGAGGGCTTTCTTAGGTTGCGAGTAGCCGTGTTTACAGGCGTGTGCGAGAGAGTAGCAGACGCGGGGCTTCGGTTTGTCGGCAAGCAGTCTTCGCGTACAAGGTATTTCTCAAATCCTCGATAACTCGATAAGCGGCATCTTAAGACTGTTTGGCGACTTAGAAAGGCAAACCCTGCCCCGCCAATGGGGGAGCGTGCTACGTGAGAAATGGAAGGGGTTCTTGGGTACATATGAGGGTTGCTTCGTCCTGGAGACGGTGCATATTTAAACGGAACTGCGAGGCTGTAGCTTCGAGCCGCATCCGACAGTGGTCCAAGCCACGTACACCAACATAGCTACCTATCCTTTGTTAAATTCCTCTTGCAACTTGCAAAACAACAACAAGAAACGTCAACATTTTGCAAACCCTCGCGGTTCCATCCTACTTGCGTCATTACGACGATCGTCGCAACGTCGCGCGATACTCACATCTATCGTAACGCGCTTGGAATAGGTCGTTGAAGACAACGATTTTCTCCGAGTGAAGGTAAGCTGTAGACTAGCTCGGAGAGGCAAAGAGACGTTCGCGATGGTGCGCGGTAACCACCTCGAAGAACGAGAAAATCAGCCCCCTGACACTGGCCTACTATTCCTATACGATAAACGGAAACGCGTTTTGTCCCGGCTTTTTAGTTCTTAAAATCGCCACTACCTAGCGTTGGCTGTTATGTGACAGCCTTCGGCTCTAAATACTCCGATAAGCTGAACGATTCGATACTTTCGCGGCTTTCGCCTGTTATCGTTATTGCGAGTTTATTTATTGTGCTCGAACGGAAAATCATTAGAACGGAAAATCATTTAAAATATAACAATAGACTTTTATTTATGTAAAATATTCGAAACACCGGCGCAACATACGTATATACGCATGCCTGTCACACGACTACTAGTGCCACAGTGCGGCAAGGACATTTTGCGAACAGCATTTATCTACCAGTGTCAGGGGGCTGGAGAAAATCAAGGAGCCCTCTCGCGCTTCGAACGGCAATGAGAGCGTGTCGTTACTGTCGAACGTTTCAATTCGCAAAAGATAGTTTTCGTTGGCACCCGCAGGGTTGCAAATAATGCATTACTTTTTGTAGGGCGTTTTCATTACTCATTACTGTACATTTTGCAATAGAAAATTCAATAATGTAAAAAAATTTCATTGCTCATTACATTACATTTTCTAATGCAAACAATTGCCATTACTCATTACATTGAATTTTGTAATGTAAACAATTTGCATTACTCATTACATTGGAATTTGTAATGCAAAAAATGTCCATTCCTCATTACATTACATTTTGTAATGTGAAATGTTTTCATTACCCATTACAATGTAATCGGTAATGGCAATATTTTACATTACAATATGTATTGAGTAATGGATTTTCTTTACATTACAAAATATAATTTAATGAGCAACGACATTTTTCTACATTACAAAATATAAGGTAGTGGGTAATGGAATTTTTTCACATTACTAATGCAATGCAATGGAAAAAATCTCCAGTGCTCACTACGATGTATTGGGGATTATTATTCGTTTCCCATTAGGGGCAGCGGTTTTTGCACTGGGTCGATCCGACCCGATGGGAAACGAATAATAATCCATATTATCTTGTAATAAGTAATGGAGATTTTTTCATTACACATTGAGAAAAACATCATTGATCCAATATCATTGGTGTTATTGAATGAAATTTCGTTGATTCAATTTTAAAATTGTTGGTGTAAATAATCGGATTTATTAGTCCAAACAAAATGCTATTAACTTCAATAACATGATAAAATTAAAAGTTTTTTTTTTCATTCAAAAGATATATTGTTAGCCGAGAACAATATATTATTGAAACTATCTAAAAAATTATCGCGAACAAATTATATAGTTTTGAATGCATTTTTTGGAACGAACGAAAAAAGCGTTTCAATTCATATCATGAATATTGTTGATTCGAGTACACAAGAAAAATTGACTTTCGCTTGTTTGATTCAGATGAAATTTCTATTGAGTAAATATGTTATTTCATTTTTTTTTCACCATATCCGATATTGATTTTCTACTACATTATTCGTTAACATATTAATATTTTATTTTCATGGACAAATATTAAGGAAATGTCGGAATTGGTTAAAAAATTCTGCGAAAATAAAATCTGTTTCTTGTGCATTTGGTTGAAAAAATTCAACCAAATCATGGCCGAGCGCCACCGAAATTATAAGTGTGAGGAAACCCGTAGTTCTCGGAGTAACCGCTAGGAGCCGCAAGCGCGCTCGTTTCTCGTAAGCGTAGCGCGAACCAAAAATCTACTTAAACGCCGGAGAAACTAAAGAGTATCGCTTCTTGGCCTGTGGCTAAGATCAAAGTGTGGCATCTGGTCTTATCAGTTGAATATGTGATATTCTCTCTATGGATATTTCATTGGATATCTGATATTCTCTCCACTATTATCGTGGATGTGCATTCTATTGCTCACTTTTTATTTAAGATTTAAAACAAATTAAAAAACTTATGTCTCATGGCATATTCGTTTCGTTGTAGTAAAGAAATAATTCATTCTATTGATTATATTTTTTTACGAAATAAAAAATGTTGTAGCAACCGCTTAATTATTTCATCCATACATCTACGGATTGTATATAGAATGATTTCAATATAATATAATTTTATTTTAAGGATAATGTAGATATTCAGAGAACAGAAGAGATTTTCAAATAAGATAGTATGTTATTTGAATCAATCACATTTTCCAATATTTTATAGTATTGTAACAATCTCATATATCGGTGGCACTCCGCAATCAGACATTTATTTGAATCAACCATTATATTTTGTTGATTCAATTGGTTTTTTTTTCTCAGTGCATTAGTAATGTGAAGAAATTCCATTCCTCACTACCTTATATTTCGTAATGTCAAAAAATTCCATTACTCATTGCAATACATTGTAATGTAAAAAAATATCCATCACCCATTACATTGCATTTTGTAATGCAAATGTTTCACATTACAAAATGTAATGTAATGAGTAATGGAATTTTTTTTCAATACAAAATATAACGTAATGAGTAAGACATTTTTTACATTAAAAAATCCAATGTAATGAGTAATGGATTTTTTTACATTACTGAATGTAATGGGTAATGAAATATTTGTTTCATTGCCCATTAAAAAATTAATGAATAACGCATTATTTTTTCATTACAAATTTCGCAATCCTGGTCACCCGTTGGTTTCAGTTTGGACAAGAAAAAAAAACTAAAATATGTCAGCGATGTCGGGACCGAGTTACGCAGCGTACGGTGGTGGCGGCGGATTCGGTAACCAGACCGTCGTGGACAAAGTCCCGCCGGAGATGCTCCACATGATCGACCCGCATTGGTATCAATTTCCCCCGATGAATCCTCTGTGGCACTCGATTCTCGGCTTCGTCATCTGTTGCCTGGGCCTCATATCCGTCACTGGCAACGGAATGGTCGTCTACATATTCGCCTCTACCAAGAGTCTCCGCACTCCGAGCAATCTCCTGGTTATCAATCTCGCCTTCTCCGACTTTCTCATGATGTTCACCATGTCGCCACCCATGGTGAGCAGTTGATCTCCGAAATACCTGCAACTTTCGACACCCCCCCCCCCCCGGCGATTTTTTCGACGCGAGAAATATCGCTTTCCTTCGATACAGGTAATCAACTGTTACAACGAGACGTGGGTGTTCGGACCCTTGATGTGCGAGATCTACGCTATGTTTGGCTCCCTGTTCGGATGTGGCTCCATCTGGACTATGACGATGATCGCTTTCGACAGATACAACGTAATCGTTAAGGGTCTGGCGGGCAAACCGATGACCATAAACGGTGCGCTTCTTCGAATCGCTGTTATTTGGCTATTCGCCCTCTTGTGGACTCTCGCCCCTATGTTCGGATGGAATCGGTAAATGTCCCTTTCCGCGGCACTCCCTCATTTCCTCTAAATCAATTCCCCGAAAGTCAGTTTCCCTAAATCAAATCCCCTAAACTTATTTCCCCTGTGTAATTTCCCCTAATTAAAAAAAGGACAATACAATAGATTTCAAAGAGATTGTTATGGAGTGAATAACTTCATGACGTTATGCGGTTACGTTACAAACAAGCCCAAACACAATCAATCACTTGTTTTGTCCTTTTTTTATTTAGGGAAATTTACATAGGGGATTAGATTTTAGGGGAAATGAGTTTAGGGGAAGTGAATTTAGAGGAACTGACTAGGGGCGCTTTCCTTAATCGGCGTCGCAAAAACCGAGATACCGTCTTTCACACGAGCATTTGAAATTCTGCAGCTACGTGCCGGAGGGCAACATGACCGCCTGTGGTACAGATTATCTCAACAAGGAGTGGCTCTCGAGGTCCTACATCCTTATATACAGTATCTTCGTTTACTACCTGCCGCTGTTCCTCATCATCTACAGCTACTATTTCATCATCGCTGCTGTGTCCGCCCACGAGAAGAACATGCGTGAACAGGCTAAGAAAATGAACGTCGCCTCGCTGAGGTCATCCGAGAACGCAAACACGAGCGCCGAGTGCAAACTCGCCAAGGTAAACAACAACACGCGACTGACCGATAATATATTGAGAAACGAATGGCCAATGCGAATCACCAGGTCGCCCTGATGACGATCTCTCTCTGGTTCATGGCTTGGACTCCCTACCTCGTAATCAACTACGCCGGGGTCTTTGAGTCCGGTAAAATCAGTCCCCTCTTTACCATCTGGGGCTCCCTCTTCGCGAAGGCCAACGCCGTCTACAATCCGATCGTTTACGGCATCAGGTGATCTCCCCGAAGCTTCCTAAATTTGCCACTGGCTTGTCGCAAATTTCAAGCTGAGCCTCGTCGCATCTTTGTCAATAATCTTTGCACTGTCCACAGCCATCCGAAGTATCGGGCAGCGCTCTTCGAGCGATTCCCGGCTCTGGCCTGTGCCAGCGAACCGGAATACGCCGGTGACGCGACTTCGACCGCTTCCGGCGTGACGACCGTCACCGAAAACGAGAAGCCCGCCGCCTAGAGTGTACGGGCGGGGGTGGGCGGAGCCATCGAACGGGCGACACCAACGCGGCCGCCAACGGAGGCCAAGCGAACCGAGCGCGGCGGATCTCTCACCACCAGAGGGCCGCACGCGACAATGTGTAAATACGAAACGACTCTTCGCGCGGATTTCGTCTTCCGCTCGCCGCGTTGCTGTCGCCGTATCTTCGATGACGCTTCGTTCGTAGCCACGGGATTCAATCGTTGCCAATGGATTCGCCAAAGATTCGAAATCGCGACTGTTGCACTCTCTTTGAGCTCCGACCGAGAGACGAATACGATCGATTACTCGCGAATTTGCGACTCGGGTACGCACCACGACCCGAGTCGTTTCGCACTCGGACGGCGCGCGGATCGAGTGTCTCGCGATCGTTCGTGCAGCCCAAACAACCGGAACTTCTTCGTACGAGTCTCGCGTTTGTCGAGCGTAGCGGTCGAACCAAGAAAAAACGGCGAGACATCGATAACCGATCGCTCGCGCGACATTTGCGACGAGATAACGTTGTATCTGAATTTTTCTTTTCCAATGTTAAATAAATTCTGCAAGCAACAAAAAAAATGCTATGAGAAATAGGTATCGACTTATCGTTCGAGAACGATCCACGAGCCAAAATTCCCTTCTCGGCCTTTCGCTTGCGCGGGCGCCACCTGGTGGCGACGTGGCCAACCGCGCGTAACGTACTACTCATGACCGACCAGCAGGGGGCTGGCATCTCAGAATTTTCGCTACGCAAAATATCCTCTGTTTTTAGTGTCCTACTCTGCCACTCGCAGCGCTAGTTCTCGAACAATCCTGATGCGCGCGCAGGGGCTATGTATTGTAATCCCCCGAAAAACTCAGAACTATCCGAAAAAAATGCGCTTCTGGGCCGGGATTCGAACCCGGGACCTTTCGATTGCCGGTCGACTGCTCTGACCAACTGGGCTACGCCAGCCCGCTTACCTCACCTTTCTCGGATAGGCTCTATATGGTAACGCAACGTTACAGTATATATACACACACGCCCACATATAATTCGAAGTCTTTCCATAGCTTCGAATGCGAGGATCGGCTAGTATGGTGAAAAATGCAGCTTTTCAGGATTATGCGGGTACCTTGAGGTACAACCGTGCACAGCACACGGCATTAGCGCACGGGTATAAGTAGTTTCGGTAATTTCATCAATTCCGCACCGCGGCTTAAACTCCAAACGTCAAAGTGGTCGTATTCGGCGTCGGGGTGGTTAAGTGCGCCGTGTGGGCCTTGCGCTTGCGCAATAAGAATATTGTCAGTGACCTACTAGCGCCACGGGGAGAGGTAGAACTAAATGAAGCGGTCAAAAAGCGTAGGATTTTTATGTACGGTAAAGGATAGGAGGTGCTGGCTCCCCAGCCAGCCTTTTCTTTTTCCTTCGCTTTCCATTGCGCCAAAATTTTTTTATTCAACATCGTAAACCGAACAGTTTTTTCGTATTTTTTTTTCCTTTTTTTCGTCACTTCAGAAACAGAACGTAAAACGCGTTGCAATTTTTAATCGGAAAATAATAAGCGAATCGGGGAATAGGTAACGCACAAGTCAGTGGAAGGAGAGAGAGAGATTATCAACCGTAGGAGTTCGTGTTTTTTTTTTCATGCCGGAATTAAACGCGTATGGACGAGCTGTACAAAACAAAGGATTCAAGTTCGGCAAATGGGAAAACTTCGTGGTCTCTTGCGCGATCAATTATTACGGGACTCGAATGTGTTTACTTGTTCTCTTCTTATTTTCGTTTTTCTTCGTCTTTCTGTTGTCATCGTTGTTGTTTTTCTCATCACGCCGAAATAAAATTGGTACGTTTTTTTTCGTTTACTTTAGTTCGCTTGTTATTCCGTTGCATCGCTTGCGCAGCGGGCAAAAGCGATCTCGGACACTGTGAATGTAGCCTGATGTCGTTCAAGCCTTTCCATCGTTCGTCGTTGTAGTTTGAGTGTCAGCAGCCGGCGCGGCCCCCGGTTTATCGATCGATCCGCACACGAACATCGGTAGTTTTTCGTTCAGTGCCGCGCGATATTTTGGATGACTGTGAATATTTCCAATCGATTATCATTACCGTGTCGTCCTATCGCTTCACACTAGTCATACCACTGATCATACTTGGGACTTGTACAATTTATATTTTTAACGTATGCAAAAAAAATTGTTATAACTAAATTTTTCATGTGTAAACTGTTTAATTAATGTTCACATTTACTTAGAAAAATGAAAAAATAGTTATTCCAACGATTCGCGCAGTATTTCTAGATTTGATATTTGGCAATATTGGTCCTATCTCCGTCTCTTTTAACTCAACCAGGCGAGCTTAACTTCCATGCTTTTCAACGTCGATCTGTCAAAACAATGGCAGGTGGGGGAAATATAAAGCATTGTATTCGGGCCACGACTGGTAAAGAGCGTGGAAAATTTATGTCGGCGAAATATGTTGGTTAAACATGAAATATGTGTGGAAATTCGAATGAGTGAGATAAGGTTAGGACTGCAGTCAGCTGTTGCCTGGCTGTCACGCCTCTTTATCGTAGCAAGTGGTGATAAATCCAATACCGGAAGTTCAAATTAAACTTGATATTACATACAAATTAGGTCAATGAGCGTATTTTTTTCTGAGAGCACTGGATTACTACAAGTGTTAAGTATGTAAATCTTATTATTTTTAAGAATTTGACGGATTCCTACTATTATATACACTTTTGTAAAGACCGGAAATTGATTTTTTGTATGTCGTCTCGGAATTCCTTCACAAAAATACACAATTTTAATATTTCTTTTCTCTGTAATTAGGTCGATAAACAACCCTGAAATTTCACAGAGACGATTATTAATATATTTAGTAAAGCTCAAAAAAAAATTATGAAAATTCTATGGATTGAAGCCTGGCGATAGGACTACCTTAATGAAACAGAAAATTTCTTGAATCTTTTTAGTGTTTTTTGAAGCGCTGTATCTATGTGAAAAATGGTCGTATCGAGATGAAAAAAAAGCATTTTAAAGCTTCAAGTTTTTAGTTTTGAGATTTTTTGGCAACAATTTTTGTGAGCTGCAGTTATCGCGCAATCATAAGAAATAGCGCGAGAAAAATTGTTTTATTTTTTTTTCAAGGTCCACGAGTTCGAGAATTTTGTTTTCAGTTAAATCAATGCATAGGTCAGTTAGCTTGTTTATACAGCTTTATTTTGGATTTTTTTCTCTCTCCACGTCAATTTTCCTCTGAGATATCCGACTTTGAATGAAAAAAGATTCTTTTGTCGTTGATCATCAATATCTCAGCAACCAATGATTGTACAGAGAATAAAAGGCAGCTATGAAAACTTGAATAAACTTCCTACTTTCCCTTTAGTTGATTTTTGAAGAAAAAAATGTTTTCACCCTTAACATTAATTTGAAAAAAGCACAAAAAATGATTTTTTTATGGGTTTTCAGTAAATTTACCACTCCTTTACAAATATTGATGGAAATACTACTGTTGCCAATGTTGCTCAATATACCCCCAATGGCCACGTAAATTTTCAAATTAATCCATTGCACCGTTTCTCCAGACCGATTGATCTAAGTTTTACAAAACAACTAAAGGAACAAGTGTATTGTTGATAAGCATCGAGTAATCATCATCAAAATGAAAAAACCTATTCTTTTTCCACTTTTCTCACAACGTTGCACTAGTTACTTGTTAAACATGAGAAAAAAATCCGAAAAATCAACAACAAAAAGATTCAATAAGAGAAAAAAAATTTATTTGATTGTTTATTTTTATAAACAATACTGACCATAATTTCACGTTATTATTATTTATTATGCGTACCATAATTTCACTCATGTATAATTGCATTAATTAAAAGTTGATACCTCCAAGCTGTATTCACTATTCGATTATTAGGGTTGCAAAAAACAGGTTTTTCAAAACTCATTTTTTTAAAAGAAACATACCAATTAACAGTTTTTTAAAAAACTAATATCTTTTTTTTGTAAAATTTTTCTAAGTTTTGGTAAAAAAAAATTAATCGAAAGTTTTTGTACACTTAGACGTTCTTCCAATTTTTTATCATGGCTAGTTTTGAGGAAAAAAAAACTGTATCTTGTAACCCTAATAACCGTTGCAGAAAATATCGAGAATTAATCGCATAAATGTTCACTTCGACTAGTGAATACAGCTTGGAGTATCTACTTTTAATTAGGGCCATTAAATATGAGTGGAATGATGGTGCGCAAAGGCCGAATCGTCTAAAACATGAGTCAGTATAGTTTCCTGAAATGTTTTACAAATTAAAAAAAAAATCAATTTTTTTTAATCCTAAATTAAAAAATATTTAAATTTAATAAGTAACTAGTGCAAAGTTGTGAAAAAATCCGAAGAAAATTTGCCTTTTTTTAAAACAATTATCAACGATATAGCGTTTCGAAATTGTTGTTCTGTTCGGCTCGGCTGAAACGCGCCGAGAGCATCCGAAGTTACACGAGCGCTCTGTGACGTCACCGTTCGAACGTCGGTATACGAACTACTCGTGTAATACGAGTTTTTTGTCAACGATGGTACCGGCAAATTCGTGTAAGGCTTGTTTTATTCCTCTTTACAAAAATACGACGAAAAGTGCCCCTGATAAGGTATTTCTGAATGTGCCACAAGACGTAGAACGTCGAAAACGGAGGTTCGATGCAGCACGACATGTTAACCCGAAATCATCGTCCACTTATTTTTGCCGTGAAGACCACTTAGATGAAAGTGTAAACGCGTTATAACATAAACTGTAGTGAAATATTTTTCTTTAAATGCGTCTTTCTCAATATGCTTATGATACGTAGCGGCCATAAGTGGCACAATTTATCAAGCCTCTCCTAACCTAAAAATCCACGGTCGGCAAATTACTCGAATTTGCTTTCACAAATCCATTTTCACACATCGTTGCACGAAAATTAAACTAGTTTTCGACTTTTTGAAGGGGCTCAAGATGTTTTCCGATGTAAAATGACACCAAATTGTACACTTGTGTACACTCGGGCGTAAGCCGTATGCATAGCCTATTCGTTCGCGTTCGAACGGTGACCTCACAAGCGCCAGCGCCGATAGCGTGGCGTTTGGCGGCAACATCTACTGCTTGAATTATCGTGATATAAAACAATTAATAACTGTCTTCAGAATTATTTAAAAGAAAAACCCTTTTGACATTCTGTTTTTTATCACAAGAGGCTATAAAAATCGAAAAAAAAGACTATAAAAATCGAAAAACTATAAAAATCGAACATTTTTGTATTTTTAGCAACTCAATTGTCGGAATTTGTCAATAAAATGGGATCGCGTTTCGACGCGGAAAGACGAGCCACGACCTACCTGATCGCGTAAACGATGGGATTGTAGCAGGCGTTGGTCTTGGCGCACAGTGATCCCCAAATGGTGAATATCGGACTGATGCTGCTGCCGAAAATGCCCGCGTAGTTGATCACCAAGTAGGGCGTCCATGCGGCGAACCACAGCGAAATCGTTGTCAGCGCGACCTGAATCGACATGAGATTCGTTTGAAAGAAAATGAAAAGTTTTCATTGCTCCCTGGTACGTGAGTCTATTTGGAAGATGTCGAGACGTTTTTTCTTACCTTGGCGAGCTTAGCCTCGGCGCTCGGGCCGTCCTGTTCGCCGGTTCGCAGCGACGCCACGTTCATCTTCTTGGCCTGTTCGCGCATCCCTTTCTCGTGGGCCGCGACAGCCTGGAACGCGTCAAGTTTTTTTTTCTTCCTTTTTCTTATTCTTCAACGTCGCGTTTATTCGCCTACTGGGGAAGGCATTGTTCTTTATGAAGACATTGATAAATTGACAAACTCACGGCAACGATGAACCAGTACGAGTATATGATGGTGAACAAGGGCGTGTAGTAGACAAAGACCGAATAGGCGAGGATGTAGGAACGGGAGGTCCAATCCTTGGTCAGATAGTCCGTGCCGCACGCTGTCATATTGCCCTCCGGTACATACCTGAACAAATCGTGGATTCAACGCTGCTGCCCTTTGATTTTTGCAGTTTGTTTGCGCCCCCGTTACTTACCGGTTCCATCCGAACAGTGGCAAAACCGTCCAGACGAGCGAGAAAAGCCAGACGAGCACTATTTCGATCAGCGCCACTTTTATCGTCAACGGTGTGCCGGCCATTCCTTTGACGATCACGTTGTAACGATCGCGGGCGATCATCGTCATCGTCCAGATCGAAGCGCCGCCGCACAACGAGCCGACCATCGCGTATATGTCACACATCAGTGGACCTGATACGGAAAGGGCCTGATTGCTTTTGATTCGCCATCTTCGCACAGTCACCCACACCCACACACGCACACATTTTTGGTCATATTCGTAATATTAGGTGTAGTAAAAAGAAATCCATTATTTTTGCTATAGATGGCTTTAGTAATCTGTATATCGCGTTGTATAAGTGCGATCGGATTACGCTAGATGGCGTTAGAAAGATAAGATTTCGTACTGAAATAAACATCTCAGACAGTTTTGTGATTGCTTGACTCAATATTGTTTGAGCGCGCGTCAAAGATGGCCACCAGCAAAGTGAAAAAACGCCATATTTTACAGTTTTTCTTCGATAAAGGCGAAAACGCAAGCCAGGCGGCTGAAAATGTGAATAGTGTTTATGGTCCTGATACTGTAACAGCCAATCACGCGCGATTTTGGTTTCGTCGATCCCGTTCCGGTAATTTTGATGTCAAAGATGCACCACGCTCTGGAAGGCCAATTGTCGAAAATGTCGATAAAATAATGGAAATCGTCGAGTCCGACCGTCGTGTAAGCACTGTTTCGATTGCCCAGGAGCTAAACATTGCACAAAAAACCGTTTGGAACCACTTGAATAAGGCTGGATACAAAAAGAAGCTCGATGTATGGGTGCCACACGAGTTAACGCAAAAAAACCTCATGGACCGAATTTCCATCTGCGAATCGCTGCTGAGTCGCAACAAAATCGACCCGTTTCTGAAGCGGATGGTGACTGATGATGAAAAGTGGGTCACTTACGACAACGTCAAGCGAAAACGGTCGTGGTCGAATGGCGGTGAGCCGGCGCAAACGGTGGCCAAGCCAGGATTGACGGTCAGGAATATTTTGCTGTGTGTTTGGTGGGATTGGCAGGGAATCATCTACTATGAGCTGCTTCCCTACGGCCAAACTCTTAATTCGGATCTGTACTGTCAACAATTGGACCGTCTGAAGGAAGCAATCGCCCAGAAGCGGCCAGCTTTGGCCAATAGGAGAGGAATTGTGGTCCATCAGGACAACGCCAGGCCACACACATCGATAGCGACTCGCCAGAAGCTCCGGGAGCTTGGCTGGGAGGTTCTTATGCATTCACCTTATAGTCCGGATCTGGCACCAAGTGATTACCACCTGTTCATGTCTATGGCGAATGATTTTGCTCGTGAAACATTCGCCTCGAGAAAAGCTTGTGAAAATCGACTGTCCCAGTTTTTTGCCAATATAGACGAGGGTTTATATGAGAAAGGCATAATGAAATTATCTTCAAAACGACAACAAGTTATCGATCAAAACGGTGCATATTCGACCTAAATCGGGTCATTCTAACTATGCTAAATAAAGCCTTCAATCTCATGCAAAAATAATGGATTTCCTCTTACTACACCTTATATTTCCCGTTAAATTAAAAAAATCATTTGGATAGCTCGCGCTTTATCGACGTATAATTACTCGATGAGGAGAGTAAAATTTACGAACCGAGGACCCAAGTCTCGTACCAACAGTTCACCACCATGGGCGGTGACATTATAATCATCATGAGAAAATCCGAAAAGGCCAGATTGACCACGAGAAGATTGCTCGGCGTGCGAAGAGTGGGCGTCAGGAGGAAAATGTAAACGACCATTCCGTTGCCACACCAGCCCAATATTCCGATCACTACCATCACGAAACCGAGAAGTTTGTGCATGATGGGATCCATCGGTGGATATTGGTACCTTGATTGGTAAGGGAATGAAACAAACAAAAGGATTATTTTTATCTCATCGCCATCCTGTTTGGAATTGTTACTTGACCCGAGGGTGTAATAAAGGAATTGCGATCCTCACCAGTGAGGATCTATCAGATGCAACATCTCCTCGGGAACTTTGTCGGCGACCGTTTGGTTCGTGTATCGCATGAATTGACGGGCGAATTGTGGTCCCACGTTCATAACGGCATCCGCCATTATCGTAGCTACCGGGGATGTTGCGCCCGAGGTAAAACCACCGACGACCGATTCCGTCATCTCGTGAATTCCCGCCTCCAAAGACGTCATCTCGTTAACCTGTTTGTGAAAATGATCATTTTACGCATTGCTCTCTCTCTCTCTCTCTCTCTCTCTCTCTCTCTCTCTCTCTCTCTCTCTCTCTTCAAATTTTCATACATTTTGAGGATCCGGGCGATCGAACATTTTCCGCAAATTACGAAAATAGCGAAAAACATCTTTTCGGGCACTTTTGACGGTTTTCCATCGAAATTTGAAGTTTCGGGGAAAATGAATGGGGTGAATTCGTATTCAGGGGATAAAAATACATGGATAAGGACTTGAAAAAATCATATTAACCCTCCGTGTGCACACTTGTTTTTCAGACCTTCGGTGTGAACACTGGGGCTTTAAGGGGCGTTCCAATTTCTCAAATAGTGTCGGGCTTCAAAAAAATCGGGAAAAAATCATGGTCACTTCTCAGAGTGTCTAGAACATTATCCAAAAGTCAGTCAAGTGAAATGTCAAACAGATTTTTCAATAAAAATTGAAGTTTGTATAAAAATGTGGAAAAAACAGGAGTTTGGTTGAAAATTCATAATTTTGCAATAAATAATGATATCAAGAAAGTACTTTTACGATTTTACACCTAAGATTATATACTTTTAAGAAAAAGATCAGTTATTGAGGTTCGCTCGAAAAAGTTGAATTATTTTGAGACCCGAAAGTAGAGAATATATCATAAGATTTATGCGTTTTTCAGACTTTCGGTGTGAACACTGGGGCTTTGAGGGACATTCCAATTTCTCAAATCGTTTCGGGCTTCAAAAAAATCGGGAAAAAATCATGGTCACTTCTTAGAGTGACTAGAACATTATCCAAAAGTCAGTCAAGTGAAATGTCAAACAGATGTTTCAATAAAAATAGAAATTTGTATAAAAATGTGGGAAAAATAGGAGTTTGGTTGAAAATTCATAACTTTGAAGTAAATGAAGATACTAAAAAGTACTTTTACGATTTTACACCCAAGATTATGTACTTTTAAGAAAAAATCAGTTATTGAGGTTCGCTCGAAAAAGTTGTATTATTTTAAGAACCGAAAGTGGAGAATATTTCATAGGATTTGCTGCCCAAAGATCCACCACAATTTTAAATTGATCGGCTGAACCGTTATTTTTTACCGAAGCGTCAAAGTTTTATAAAAAATGAAAGGAACACTTTAATTGTACCTTAAATGTCAATTAATAATGATTAAAATGAAAAAAGTGTCCGTTATTTTCTTTAAATTTTGGAAAAAGAAAACAATTACAAATAGCGAATTTTTTTTTAAATTGCAGACAAAAAAAATTTTCTTCACATTTCCACAAATAAAAATTCAAATTTAAGAAGAAAAAAAATGTTCCGTTATTTTTTTCACAATTTCTCATGATCGATCTTTCGAATGCTGAAGTTTTTTTCTTCGAAATTCCCAAAAAAAAAATCTTTCTGATCCAATTTTGAATTTTTTTTTCAAATTTTGAAAAAAAATGTACCGGTAAGATTCGTAAACCAGAGATTTCAAGCTTTACAGCCCCATTTTTTTGTTTACGATACGACCATTTTTCACGAAGTGACAGCTATTAAAAAATCACTTAAATTTTTTTGACATTTTACTGTTCTCTTAATTTTTGTAATGAGTGTATATACACACATACACACACCCAGCCGTTTGCCGCTTTGTCGGCCATGTTTTTAGTGGACCTAGCGGGAAAACCAATCGAGATATCGGGATGTATTCAACGGCACTCCTCGAGTATACCAAAATCCTTTTTGAAATCCGCCCGATGAATGTTTCTCACTCAAAAAATAGGACCGACGCTAGGACCGTTAAAAATTTCTATATTTTGGCGATTCCGGAAATGGGCGAGTTTTATAAAAATGTTAAAAAAAATCGCCCTTTGCCACATTTTAAAAGTCTATCAGATGGGAAATTCTCCGCTGATTACGAATATCACGGAGTTCTTACTAAAGCTCAATATTACGGCGTGAAAACCGCGTTTCCATACACTTTCTATGTTTTTTAATGAAAATTGAAAATGGGGGGGGGGGAGAAACGAATGGTGATTTCATATTCAGGGGACAAATATCCATCGAAATGAACTTGCAAGTAAAACATGTGAATCCCAAATTTTGTTTCCATCTCGGAAAAAAAGAGAACCTTTACTGAATCGGCGATCATTTATTTTCTGTTTGTATTTGGAATTCCGCTCTGTGCTCATTCTCTTCGGTATTGTTAGCTCTTTAAGGGGTTACCCCCACTTGCGATTTTGAAAAAATCGATTTTTTTATTGCATTTTTTTGAAGTATAAGTATCTGAGAATATGTCCTGAAAATTTCAAGTCGTAGTGGATGACTCTATGTAAGTTTACAAAAAAAAATATTTTCTTCGTGTAAACTGAAATTGAAACTTTAAACGCGTTTTTCTCAAAATGGCATTTCTGAAGTCGGTGACCAAGATTACTCGAACACTAATGAACCGATCTTCTTGAAATTTTGCAGGCTTATTTAATACATAAAAATGTAGTCTTTAATCGTTCGATTTTTTTTTTTTTCGAAAAAAAAAAATGGCCGTTTTATAGCCAAAAAACGGCCGTTTTTTTTTAGTTAAAATCGAACCATTAACTTTGACTGTCCGCCATTTTGTGAAAAATGAATATTTTTTAAAATCCTTCGATTAAAGACTAGTTTATACTTATATTTGACTAAATCCATCCGCATTTTTTTTTCAGATGATCCACTTCGCCGCAATGTTGGTCACCGCAAACCGTGTATATAAAAACATTATTTCATTGACGGCCATTTGCCACTAAACAATGTAATATTTTTCAATAAAAAAATTACTGAAAGTTCTTCAAGATGTGTTCTTTAAGATGGTATATTGATCGATTAAAAAAGTTTTGTAGTTTTCTTTAAAAAAATTCATGAAAAAGCCCTTTTTTGCGCTACTAGTGGGGGTAACGCCTTAAAATGCCGTTCGGTTCGTTGAGCTACGATTAGTTTTTTATTTTTCTGCAGGATTTCAAAGAGGGGCCATATTTCGAGGGCCCTATCGGGGAAAACCAATGGACATCACGAATACGCCGGACCTTTTGTAAAAATATCAAAATTACCGACTGTAAACGCGAAAAGCCCCATTTTGTCACACCTCCCCCAATAAAAAAAATCCTACATCCATACAAGAGAAACGGCAGATTCGTATCCAGCGGTCAGAAATTCACCTGTGTTGACTCACCCGAAAGTAAATATATACACTAAGTAAATAATAAATCTACAAAATTGCACGATAACTTTGAACAACCGAGCACGAACTTTCTCACGCTAAAAACACACACACACATGAAACACCGAAAAAAAACGTCGAAGGTATACGCACGTTTGATTGCGGTAGTCCAAGTATCGGTTCTTCTTCTTCTCGTGTTTTTCGTCGGTAACAGAAGCAAAAAGTCACTATTAAGAAACAACTAAAGAGGTTCGAGGCCCGTTTTTGTCCCAAGAAAGACTGGGATGAGTCCCGACTTGCTAAACATGAATACTTCGTGGTACTGGAGTGGTCAGCACGGTGTGAGATCGGCGGAACGAGACTCTTATACCCTCGCCGAGGCGTCTTATCTAATAAAAATCAAAAGACTATGATTTGGAATCCAATATATTGTAATGAGGCGACACGTTTCAAGGATTTTGTATATCGTATTTGATACACACACATACACACACACACAAATGCGCGCGTGTGTGTGTGTGGGTATAATATAGTAAGAGAGAGAGGAGAGACGATGCTGACAAATCAAATTTGACAATGATATTTATTGGACGAAAAATTTGCATACCCAGTTTTTTGTATGTGTGTGTGTGTGTGCGCGCGCCGGTATGTGGGCGTATGTGCGATTGAAACCATAAGAAAGTAGGCTTATTTTGCGTTATTAAATTTCGACTTTGAATCCGCGAAGATCTCTTTAGTTTATCACTTATTAATTCCCCGTTTTAATTCGAGTTTGAACATCTCTAGTAACTTTTTAATAAAATTATTGTTCTAATTGGAAAAAGAATGTTTAGGTTTTTACGGCCTTAGGCCACAGTAACGGGTATGAAATCATGTGCGAATTTAAGAATTTTTTTTCGTATGAAAAAGTGATTCAGTCATAAAATTAATTACATATCTATTTAGTATGAATATCAAGATGTTAGAAAATATTTTTAATTTTTTTCGATGTACAAAATGGCCGACTACTCGAAACTTCTCGAAACAGCTTTTTCCAATTGGCGTGACAAATAACTTCAACAATTTTCACTTGATTTACTTCAAATTTGAAAGTTATGTTCATAATTGCATTTCGCAGAGAAGTAGGTACGGAATTTCTGATTAATCGAAAACTTTTCATTTTATGAGCAGTTTATGAGCAGTTATAACGAAATTTTTCACTGAAAATTCATTTCTTAAGTTCATATACCTGCAACTTTTGAATAAAACAATATTTTTTAATTACCGTACGTACTTTTCTAGGTATTCTAATGTAGATTGACGAGAATTTTCGTTTTTTCTTTTAGGTAAAAAATTGTAGATGCTAAATGTCACGCCGCGGAGCGCCTAAAAAAATGATAAAATAAAATATTAGTAGTCGGCCATTTTGTACATTGAAAAAAAATATATATTTTCTCACTACTTGATATTCATACAAAATAGATGTGTAATTAATTTTATGAGTGAATCACTTTTTAAGGGGTTACCCCCACTTGCGATTTTGAAAAAACGATTTTTTTTTATTGCATTTTTTTGAAGTATAAGTATCCGGGCCCATACTTCTGTATGGGCCCGGAATAGATGACTATGTAAGTTTACAAAAAAAATATTTTCTTCGTGTAAACTGAAATTGAAACTTTAAACGCGTTTTTCTCAAAATGGCATTTCTGAAGTCGGTGACCAAGATTGCTCGAACACTAATGAACCGATCTTCTTGAAATTTTGCAGGCTTATTTAATACATAAAAATGTAGTCTTTAATCGTTCGATTTTTTTTTCGAAAAGAATGGCCGTTTTATAGCCAAAAAACGGCCGTTTTTTTTTCGTAAAAATCGAACCATTAACTTTGACTGTCCGCCATTTTGTGAAAAATGAATATTTTTTAAAATCCTTCGATTAAAGACTAGTTTATACTTATATTTGACTAAATCCATCTGCATTTTTTTTTCAGATGATCCACTTCGCCGCAATGTTGGTCACCGCAAACCGTGTATATAAAAACATTATTTCATTGACGGCCATTTGCCACTAAACAATGTAATATTTTTCAATAAAAAAATTACTGAAAGTTCTTCAAGATGTGTTCTTTAAGATGGTATATTTGATCGATTAAAAAAGGTTTGTAGTTTTCTTTAAAAAAATTCATGAAAAAGGCCTTTTTTTCGCTACAAGTGGGGGCAACGACTTAATACGAAAAAAATTGTTCAATCCCACATGATTTTATACCGGTTACTGTGGCCTAAGGCCTTAATGGGAGAATCAATTGGTGAATGAATGAATGAATTAATCATTATTTTAGTTATTATTATTATTTTTATAAGAAAAAATTCGGCTTGTTTGGATTTTCAATTGAAAATCCAATTAATTTCCCTTTAAAAAAATAAATAATTTATTAATTATAATGTTCGATAACTAATTCATTGGCTAAACAACTCATCGAATTGAAACATTTGTTAATTTAATTAGTTTTCATTGGAAATTCGTTTGGGTTTGTTTCGGGTTTCAATAAAGAAATTAATACACTGATTTTCTTTTCGCTTAATTAATTCATTTTATTTTCATTAATTCATTACTCAATCAATGTAATTGAAACGTTAATTAATTTGATTAGTGTTTCAATTTGAAAGAAAAAAATGTTTCGGACAATAGTAAAGTGTTTCATTTTAATTCTTCTTCGATAGACTCATTTGCGACTGTAAAAAACACTCCATATTGAGAAAGTTGACCTTGAAGTCACTTTGCAAACGTTTGTCGAATTAAAAAAGTTATCTCGTCATCTCAACTCCTCGTTTGTTCGCTCCTCCGCTGTACTTTCGTTATTCCGATGTCTCAAGAGAGAAAGAGAGAGAGGGAGAGAGAAAGAAGGATGCCTTTGGTGACAATTCTCACTTGACGCTTCTCTTGACGATTCTCATGTGTCGCGTGTGCGCCTCGCCTATCGCCGATTCCAATTCCTGGCAGAGTCGCACCAAATTCGTCGGGTCGCACTGCAGCGAGACGTGCTCGAGCTTGTCCCCGTAGTTGGAATTCTTAAGTGCCAGATCGAGCGTCAGAATCGGCGCGAGTTGATCGACAAGCGAGCGGCTCGCCAAGCAAACCTCAAATCTCCACTCGAGATCGTGATAGTTGGGCAAGCAAAGGCCGATCTTGGCGAGGGCCCCATTGATCCTCGTCCTCTCGGTCTCGTAGAGCTTCGCCAGGCAGACGAGACTGCGCTCGTCGCCGAAGCCCAGCGAACGTATCGACTCGGAGAACGTTGCTTCGTCCCAGCCGCGCTTTTCGGCCTCGAGAAGCAAATTTATCAGGGCCTCGACGGAACACCTTATCAGCTCAGGCTCCACCCGGAGTTTCTCTGCAGTGAAGACCAAACGAGAGGAATTAACGGGAGATATACACCTAGATGGTCGACGTCGAGGATTTAGAAGCTATGGACATTCCATCGACCGTAGAAGACCTACACTATGGGCCTGGTATCGATGATTCCATGTAAGTTGACAAGTTTCATGATTTATTCATTCCCAAATTTTCAAACGCGTTTTTCTCAAAACCACGTTTTTCAAATCGGTACCCAAAATTTCTAGAAAACCAATGAACCGATTGGCTTGAGGTTTTTTGTGGTTATTCTATACATCATTATCTAGTACTTGTCATAGGATGTTTTTTTTCCGTTACTTAGTTTTTGTTTTATAGGCGAGATAATAACTAATTTTTGGCCCAAAAATCACTATTTATGTTCAAACTTCCGCCATTTTGTCATAAATCGATATTTTCAAAATCGGCTATGACAAGTACTAGATTATAGTATCTAATTTAATAATCTTTTTGGTTTTTTTTTCAGACGATTTTTGAAGAAACGCCAGTGGATACCGTATACGCAGATTTTTTCACGACGCTCCAAGGATCATACAATATCCTTGTATATTTTTGATATTTTTAAATAAAGAATATTAAGGGGGGATTGTCTTTTTTTTCGCAAAATTTACCGCTTTTTGGAAATTTTTTTGTGAAGAAAGTATACAACGGAAAACTTGTGAAACTTGGCATATAGTTTTATTGATCTGTTTACTACATACAAAAAAATTTTTAAACAATTTCATCAAAAAATCCGCCTCCCACCCCCCTCGACGCGCGATGGTCCTTTTTTGATGGTGTGCACGATTTCTCAAAAACTATTCAACCGATTGCCTTCAAATTTGGACAGAATGCTCAGCTGACATCTTTTTATCGTTTGATGAAGCAAAAAAGCAATACGTTTAATAGTTTTTTATTTATAACAAAAAATCGATCAATTTTTTTCGAAAAATCGATACTTCAAGTTCAAAACGTCACCAAATCGTCAATTTTTTTTTTCCCTTCATCGAACGATAGCTATGTGTGTCTAAAGTAAAATGCTTTTTGGGTTTGTTGCAGGATGAACGTGAAGGCTGTAATCGTGCACACCATCAAAAAAGGACCATCGCGCGTCGAGGGGGGTGGGAGGCCGATTTTTTGATGAAATTGTTTAAAAAATTTTTTGTATGTAGTAAACAGATCAATAAAACTATATGCCAAGTTTCACAAGTTTTCCGTTGTATACTTTCTTCACAAAAAAATTCCCAAAAAGCGGTAAATTTTGCGAAAAAAAAGACAATCCCCCCTTAAACATTTTTGAATGTATATACTTTTAGATAATTAAAAGCCCAATCCGAAATTTCAAATAGTTTTCATTGAAAAAATTCACAAAAATGACATTTTTTCGGCTCCTAGGTGTATACCTCCCCTTAAGGCCACAGTAACGGGTATAAAATCATGTGCGAATTTAGCAATTTTTCGTATGAAAAAGTGATTCACTCATAAAATTAATTACACATCTATTCAGTATGAATATCAAGCTGTTAAAAAATTTATATCTTTTTTTAATGTACAAAATGAAGGGGTGAAGGGTAGGGACAAAGAATTGTGGGCAAGATTAAGGTGTGGAAATGTCTGGAGAGCGGGAAAAAAGGGGGTGAAGGACTGGAGATGCAGGATATGTGAGGAACAAAATGAGACCGTGGAACACCTCATAGTGTGCAGAAAAGCATGGGCATTAATGCCAAAGGAAACAAGAAAAGAAGCTGAGGAGTGGATGCAGGGAGTGGATGAGATCGCGATAAAAGGAGAAATCATTAATATGTTAGGCGGAAAAATAAATGTTGGAATCTGCCGGTATTTTAGAGAAATAGAGGTATTGTGCGCAAAAAAGAGTAAGGAGGAGGACGGAGACGTTAGTGAGAAGTACTAGAGGTAAAAAGAAAGAGAAGTGCAGGTGCAGGATAGAATTGTAGGCTTAAGTTAGAAATAAGGAACAATATGTAAGGAAATAGTTTGTAAAAAACTTGTATTCCAAGTTATGCAAATAAAACTCTATATATATATATATATATAATGTACAAAATGGCCGACTACTGCACTGAGCAAAAGAAATAGTTGAATGTGCAAAATGCATTTTGCTGTCTCGAAATTTTGTTGTTTCAACAGTTGCTCAGACATGCTAAATGAGCTACAGTTCAAACCACTAAAACTATCGGTTAGATTAACAATACGTTTGTTTTGCCAATCAAAAATCGAGTTGGACGTATTTAAAGATACATTTTGTTAAACCAACTGAATTTTGGTTGGCGGAACGAATTTTTTTTTTTTTTTTTAGTGTATTATTTTATCCAAAATCCCAAACAATCCCAAAAATGTATTCCAAATGTAACCCAAACAATCTGGTATAAAGTCAAACAAGACCAAATGATCTCGAACGAACCCAAAAAAAACTCGTATGAATCCAACAAAGCTGATGGAGTTCGATCTCCCGGTTGGACAAATATGGTCGCGTATCTCGCGAAATCGAGCGACTCTGAGCGTGGGATGAAAAAAAATTTGGCTACTATTTGAAATGGAAAAGTAAGTAAAAAGTGGCGGCACTAACGCGCAGCGGTCGCGTAGAGCTTCAAGTTGGGTCCTTTCTGCAAATAATCCACCGCCAATTTGCCGAAATCCTGAATAACTGGAAGAAAACAAAAAGCATCGGAGAGACGAATTTTTATTAATTTATTCTCTTTTATTTCGCGTCGCGTTTGATCGGCTTTTTTCCGTGAGTATGAAAATACACGTAGGGATTGAAAAATCGTTCGTACCTTGGGAGGATTGCTCCGATAAAAAGAGCAGGTGTTTTTTGTGCTCCGCATTCAGATCTGGCAACATGACGCCTCTCAATTTTCCTTTCTCCTCGAGTGTTGATTAATTTTACGTATTTAATTCTACATATCTTTCTCTTTGCGTGTGTTGAAAATCGAAAAAATCAAGTATTTCGAGCTTGTTTGGATTCACGCCTTCGGAGGTTAGGTTTGCGTTTGACACGCGTCTGCGCAGCTCATTGGCACGTCCGCCGGTAAGAGTGCTGCTTTACCGACGGAGGGTAAGCAATGTGGGAATTGCGCTCTCTATAATATCATCCGACAAACGTAACACCCTCGCTGTCTTGGCTCATCAATAATTCGAGTCTCCATCGAAATTTCCGAAAACCCCGAAGCGACCAAAATTAGGCCTCAACTACTCCCCTAGTTTCTCCGAATTTTTCATAAGTTCTCATATTTTAGTCATATTTGAGATTTTCGGAGAAAAATATTATTTAAAACAGATTCAAGTACTGGTCTATTTCCCAAAAACACATTTTTTTTACTGAAATTTCATGATTTCTCATTTTTTCCCCGGAAATTTCTCTTTTTCCTATGACCTGAGTGAACGGCTGCGGAGATATTCGGAGAAAAGTTAACGATGAAAAGAAATGAGATTTTCGTTAAAAAAAACTTGTTATTTTTTTAACTTGTTATTTTACTTCATATTTGTTATTTTACTTCTAAACTTGTTATTTTATTTCATATAATTTCCGAGATTTTCCCGTGATCGTAATTAAGATGATAAAATATTCGGAGAAACTCGGATGTTTGCGTAAAAATAATTGTCCGCAAAACTCCGAATTCTTCATATTTGTTCCAATTCATAGAAAAATTCGGAGTTTTTCGGGAAAAAATGTGCACTTGGGTCGTCTCGAGCACCTTACGTTCTGCCTTATAAAAAATGTCCAAGGATTCTGTCGCTTCTCATGTGGATTCGCCTACCGAACCCCCGAGTATTAAATTGCTCATACTTGTTACCACGCGGCAGTACTCGATGGGCTCCTTTGGTTCCGCTACTCTAAACCTCTAGCCATAAAAACTCGATTTAAACTTTCGGATAAACTTCCGAAAAGCCCACACCCCCGAATAATTTAGAACTTCGTGTACTTATGGATTTTGATTCGCTGATCACGAATATAATAGTGAAAATACCCGCAAATTTGATTTTCGAGATCTAAACCGAAAAAACGTTTTTTTGTAGTTTTTCTATTTTATTTCAACAAATGTTGATCGTAGAGGAAAATATCTGCTACGAAAGTTGTAGCCCATCAAAAGACTGATAATTTATATTCTACACAAATTTTGTCTGCAATCATTATTTTCCCAGAAAAATGGGATAATACTCCAATAAGTCTATTTTGCTAAACTCCATTAGTTTCGATATTATCTACTTACGCACTTTACTACTTATGGGCCCAAATAAACCCAAATAAAACATACAGAAACAGCAATCAAAACAAACCCAAACAAACTCGGGTATGTTAAATCGCGGGGTGCGTAGAACACTGGGGTGGGTTTGTTGGACACCTTGGGGGTGCGTGGAATCGTGGGGTGCGTAGAACACTACGGCGGGCGGGGGGCACTTCGGATGGGTGCGTGGAATCGTGGGGTGCGTAGTACACTGGGGTGGTTGCAGAGCATGTTTTCCATTCTTTTCTCTTTCGCCAATTTTTAAATAAAAAATACAAAAAAAGCAAAAAGTGCAACAAAGTAACAAAAAACAAACTAAAATACAAAAAAGGCAGAAAATAGAATAGAATTCAAAAAGCAAAAAAAAATGCTCTTTAAAGACCCAACTATAACCTCCCAGTGGTAAAATGCGTAAGTAGATAACATCGAAACTAATAGAGTTTAGCAAAATATACTTATTGAAGTATTATCCCATTTTTCTTGGAAAATAATGGTTTTAAACGAAACCTGTATGGAACATAAAATATTAGTCTTTCAATAGACTACAACTTTCGTAGAAGAAATTTTTCTCTAAGATCAATACTTGTCAAAATAAAATTAAAGAACTACAAAAAATCGTTTTTTTTTTAAGTTTTGACCTTGAAAATAAAATCTGCGGGTATTTTCACTATCATATTCGTGACCAGCGAGTCAAAATACATAAGTACACGAAGTTCTAAATTATTCGGTGTGGGCTTTTCGGAAGTACACCCGTCAAAAATATGTTTTTACTATTTATCCCGTGACACTCCACCGACCGTAATATAAGTTCGCGAATGTGACCTTTTCCGTAAATGCCCGGTCGGTAAAACAGTTTCGACGTTTATTCCCAAAAGAGGGCGCGAGTGTGTAATTCTCGCCCGATTTTTGTGTTCCGCAGTGAAATCGAATCATCGTTCTACATTTCAATCGATTAGTTAATGTCTGATGATGCGTCTGTCAAATATTAAGGCGATCCCCACCCATCCGCACAATCAGTCGCAGTGTCGCAGTCGACGCTCGTGCGGATCTGCAGCTGAGCGTGCGTTTGCTGCGTATCGAACACTCATGTAGCGCAGCGTGTATGCACACTTATGTGTACATATAATAGCGATAATACCCACGTCACCATTCTCGCCCGAATAACATAATAACTATACATCATTCGCGAGCTCCGGAATTATCGATTTTGCCCTCGAAAGTGACTTTGTTCGCGCTACCGTCTGTCACACGGAAAATCCTCAATATTCCCCTAACGCGATAATCAACAACGCGAGCCGTGACAATTCACATGTGTCATAAAACACAAACGTATAAATTTTCCTTTTCTGTCACTCTGGCTTCATTGTTTCGAGTGCATTTCTCTCCCCTTGTGTTTGTTACGTGCCCGACTTATCGTTCTGTAAAGTTTCGCCAAATACAAGCAAGCATGAGTGGAAAATCGTTGAAATTCGAGGATGAAGAACTTTTTCGATAAATTCCGAAACACAAAGGTAAGGGAGTTCGTTCTTTTTTATTCAGCCAGTTAAACGTTGGCTGTAACGTTCCCATAGAAACATAAGCTACACATTATCGTTGATGTTATTTCGCTCAAGTAAATTCACTGCTTTATATACTCATTTAGGTATACATTTTTGGGATTTCAATAACGATCTTTGGTAATCTACAGGCTTCTAGGTTCCATTTTTATATTGTTCCTTTTAGAATCAAAATATCTTTATCACAAATGTAATGGGTAAAAATGGTAATTGCTTTTTCCAATAGCGATTGAAGCAACAAATAATGAATATTGCAATTGAAAAATGTCATTTGAATCATTGGATTTTGTGCTCAATGAAAAGGTTATTCATATTGTTTTTCAAAACACATTTCGTGTGGACTGGAATACTTTAAATAATCAATTGTAATTAGGCAATTCCAAGTGAAATTATCGACATTAATAGTAACATATATATATACATACATGTGTGTGTGTGTGTGTGTGTGTATATGTATATATGTATATATATATATATATATATATATATATATATATATATATATATATATATATATATATATATATATATATATATATATATATATATATATATATATATATATATATATATAGACACACACACACATACACATGTATGTATGTATGTATATATATATGTATATATACCTGTCACTTGACCTGAGGTTACACTTAGCTCGTGCCTAGAAAAAAGACAAATTTTTGTCAACTTTTGCCAGAAAAAAATGTGCAGGGTTAAAATTTTTTTTTTTTACACTTAAAGTATGTTTTTGAGCATCTATTAGAACTTTTGTATTGAAAATTATTCATAAATGCGGTAAATACAATGATTCGTGGAGACAATCAGATCGAATCGTCCGAAATAAAAAAAAATATCCAATGCATTTAGTTTTTGCATAAAATTATCCAGCGCTTGGACGAAGGATTTAATAAAATATTGATTTTTGAAAAAATGGCACAGTCCCAAGTGAAAGAATCGATTTTCTGTGAAAAAAAGCTCTATATTTACCGATGGAAAAAAAAATGGATAAAAAAAATCCTTCGTTCGAGCGCTGCTTTGTGATATGTAAAAGAGGTTTGTGAAATTTGCATTGCAAAATTATTTTTTTCCGAAAAAGTAATTTTGAGAAAAAAGACTCTTAAAGTTGGTCGGTTTGCGGAACCTACTTATGAACGCTCTTATCACCCTCAATTTTAAACGGCTTGAAGTTTGCAGAGAATATTTTTTAAATGCCAAATTTCGAGAATCCGACGTTGATTCAAAATTGATATTTCAAAAAAATATTCAACTCGAATAATTGACGAATACAATTTCTGTGCATAGTTATTGCTTACGTCTGACGCTATGAGCAAAAAATTCTGGCAATTCTCTGTGTCAATAGACGGATGGGTCTATTGGGAGCCACTAATGTACCGCTGACCCGCTAATTACCAAACTGACAGCAATTTTCTTAAGGAGTTACCCCCACTTGTAGTGCAAAAAAAAGGCCTTTTTCATGAATTTTTTTAAAGAAAACTACAAAACTTTTTTAGTCGATCAATATACCATCTTAAAGAACACATCTTGAAGAACTTTCAGTAATTTTTTTATTGAAAAATATTACATTGTTTAGTGGCAAATGGCCGTCAATGAAATAATGTTTTTATATACACGTTTTGCGGTGACCAACATTGCGGCGAAGTGGATCATCTGAAAAAAAAATGCGGATGGATTTAGTCAAATATAAGTATAAACTAGTTTTTAATAGAAGGATTTAAAAAAAATATTCATTTTTCACAAAATGGCGGACAGTCAAAGTTAATGGTTCGATTTTAACGAAAAAAAAACGGCCGTTTTTTGGCTATAAAACGGCCATTTTTTTTCGAAAACAAAAAATCGAACGATTAAAGACTACATTTTTATGTATTAAATAAGCTTGCAAAATTTCAAGAAGATCGGTTCATTAGTGTTCGAGTAATCTTGGTCACCGACTTCAGAAATGCCATTTTGAGAAAAACGCGTTTAAAGTTTCAATTTCAGTTTACACGAAGAAAATATTTTTTTTTGTAAACTTACATAGATTCATCTATTACCGAAGTATGGGCCCGGATACTTATACTTCAAAAAAATGCAATAAAAAAAAATCGATTTTTTCAAAATCGCAAGTGGGGGTAACCCCTTAAGCTTCTCGCTGCAACATAATTGCAAGAAAGTAAAAAACAGCTGCCTGTTTCCTTGTGCCTTGGTGCAGCGACCCAGTAGCTGCAAGAGTGTCTTCGATGTGTAGTAGAGAAGTTTCAGGAGATTGGTCCTAGGGTGAAGTAAAGCAAAAGAGCGACGCGCAGGCTGAGGTGGGACTCTGGGAAATCTGCAGAGTATGCAGAACGAGGCAAAAGAGGCCTAAGATACCATAATAGTGTGTAAAAATAGCGCATACGCTTAGTAAGGACACAAATGTCAGTTTGAGGTAGTATACGGACGAATGGTGTTGAAGTTTGCAACATCGAGAAGCCACAAAAGTTCTCTCTTTATACTAGGTGCGTAACTAAGTTTCCGGGTTTTTTTGACCAATAAAAAATCAAAAATTTCAAGGCAAATACAAAAAGTAGTCCATGCGAAGTATTGTCCCTCGCTATTTACACATTTTTGCCATCTCTCTGGCAATACATAAATACCGCGACGATAAAAAGACGCGTCTTGGTACTGAAACCGTTCGTCCAACCAATTTTGTACTGCATCGTAATTGGCCAAGTGTAGCCCACCCAAGCCATGCGCCATCGACCGGAACAAGTGATAGTCCGAAGGGGCCAGGTCTGGCGAATACGGCGGGTGCGGTAGCAGATCCCATTTCAGTGTTTTTATGGTGTCCTGGACGATGGAACTGCGATGGCACGGAGCTTCGTCGTGCTGCAATATCACACGTTCGTGTCTCGTGTCCCATTCTGGCCGTTTTTCGAGCAATGCGTGGTTCAAATTGATTAGTTGTCGTCGGTAGCGATGCCCATTGACAGTTTCGCCCGGTTTCAGCAGCTCATAGTACACGATTCCTTTCTGGTCCCACCAAACGCAGAGCATTGTCTTTTTTCCGAAGCGATTTGGCCGTGCCGTCGATGTTGACGCTTCGCCAAGTGAAAGCCACGATTTTCTGCGTTTGGGATTTTCGAAATATATCCATTTTTCATCGCCAGTAACAATTCGACGCAGGAAACTCTTTCTGTTCTGCCGCAAAAGCAAAATTTCGGAAGTGGCTCTTTGATTTTCCATTTGTCTCTCAGTCAACTCACGCGGCACCCACTTTCCTTCCTTATGAATTTTTCCCATGGCGTGCAAACGTTTCGAAATACATTGCCGAGTCACATTTAATGCCTCGGCAAGTTGATCTTCTGTTTGAGTGTCATCTTCATCCAATAACGCTTGCAGATCGGCGTCCGCAAATGTTTGCGGTCTTCCCGAGCGCTCCTTGTCCCCAGTCTCAAAATCGCCACTTCTGAACCGCTTGAACCAATCTTCACACGTTGTTTTTGATGGTATATGTTCGCCGTAGGCCTCCTCAAGTGACCGACATGCTTCAGCTGCTGGTTTTTTTTTAGGTTGAAGCAGAAAAGCAATGCTTTCCGCAAATGCTGTTTATTTGGCACAAACTTTGACATTTTCGAAGTTAAAAAAAGGTCGTTGTTTTGCGATATTTGTTTATTTACGACTAGGTATTCTTAACAGATGTCCAAGCTATAAAGACATCCAATTTCAGACCTGTATGCCGACCACATGTGTCGCTAGCGCCATCCATGTGTGAAACCCGGGAACTTAGTTGCGCACCTAGTATATCCGCATCCTCATTTTTATTGTGACGTGCGATCTTTTTTCTCAGATTTGTGTAAATACCCAAATGAGTATCTGAAAAAATGGTCGGGGTGCAAAGCCTGTCGAAGGTAACTGAAGCAACTAAAAAATATGCCTTCATTGCATTCCAACGATCGGCAAACTTCGACGCCATGGGAATTCGCAGCATTGGAAAGAGAGTATCAGGCTCGCGTTCCAATGTGTCGGTGACTGCGAAATTTCATGGTGATTTATTTCGTTAATTCGAATAGTCGGTGAGCTTGCTTGAGTTTTCGAATACACGTGCTTGTACGCGTAATCCGTAGGGTAGGAAAAATACTTGGATCAATAATCAAGTGTTTGCTACTATTATCTTGTGAACTTGGGCTATTGTATGGCGGCGCTTGTCGCTACAACTGGGAAATCGATTGATTCCAAAAGGCCGATGCGTCACGCTTCTCTTTTTCTGATTACAGATTTTACGAGGCTACCGCGTCAAACTTATCTAATCCGAAAACCCTCGACGGGAACAGATAAAAACAATAAAACGATAACGCACAGCTTACGGAATAAACAACGAGACAATGGCCGAATACTTGAGAATATTGAAGCTTCTTTTGTTGAAGAACGCAATGGTGCGCAAGAAACATTGGAAAATGTTGCTCTTTGTCGAGATAACGATACCGCTGCTGCTGTTCCTCCTTGGGCAGATAGTGAGATGGGCATCGGGCACAGAGCCTATTCGGATAAGGAATAACTCTACTCACGAACCTGAGTATCCCCACGACTTCCAAGTGCCGCAGACCGACTTTGTAATGATTTATACGCCGCAGAACGATCTGACGCGGGAAATTATGCACAGGACGCGGACCTGCATGGAAATCACTGCACAACGTAATGAACAAAGACAACGAAAAAGCACTTTTTAATCCTTGTCCATATTTATTTCGATTTTCTAATTAAAATTCATAATAGATATCTGTATTACTGTACACGGCGTAATACGCCCCGTAAAGCTCGCCATTCTACGTTCTTTTTACAAAAACGAGAAAGCATTTGCGATCAAGCATCAATAATTACAAAAGCAATGGAGTATATATATTAACGAATTCTCCGTTTCAATAATAATAATAACGATAACGATGCGGTATATAAATTTTGCATGGAACATCAGAAACAATCTCATCTGATCAGAAATAAAGAAACCAGTTTCTTTTAATTAAAATAGATAATATCGGATGAGACTTGACCGAGCTCTTTTTCGTTATCGTGTTTGAAACGTGAAAAAAATCTTTCTTGAAATTTTGTTCTATTCTAGGAAAAAATGACATTACTTTTAATAGCAGATAAAAAAAAATGTTGAGGAGAAAAGGGTCGGTCGAGACTAAATTACTATTACACTGAATAAGTTTATCAAATTTAATGTTAATCCGTTACCTAGATGTTGAGAAATCGTGTACACCGTTTTGAAAAACATACTTGAGGGAAAAAAGCGTTCAAAGTTTTAGCAGCAGTTCTATCGTTGTAATCACGAGTCAACTCGAATCGTTAATGGAAACTCACTCTGCTACTAAGAAAGAGTGAAGATACTATTGTCAGATACTTCTCGTTAACGGGTTACCCCCACTTGCAGCGCGAAAAAAGGCCTTTTTCATGAATTTTTTTAAAGACAACTACAAAACTTTTTTAATCGATCAATATACCACCTTAAAGAACACATCTTGAAGAACTTTCAGTAATATTTTTATTGAAAAATATTACATTGTTTAGTGGCAAATGGCCGTCAATGAAATAATGTTTTTATATACACGGTTTGCGGTGACCAACATTGCAGCGAAGTGGATCATCTGAAAAAAAATGCGGATGGATTTAGTCAAATATAAGTATAAACTAGTCTTTAATCGAAGGATTTTAAAAAATATTCATTTTTCACAAAATGGCGGACAGTCAAAGTTAATGGTTCGATTTTAACGAAAAAAAATCGAACGATTAAAGACTACATTTTTATGTATTAAATAAGCCTGCAAAATTTCAAGAAGATCGGTTCATTAGTGTTCGAGTAATCTTGGTCACCGACTTCAGAAATGCCATTTTGAGAAAAACGCGTTTAAAGTTTCAATTTCAGTTTACACGAAGAAAATATTTTTTTTTGTAAACTTACATAGAGTCATCTATTCCGGGCCCATACTTCTGTATGGGCCCGGATACTTATACTTCAAAAAAATGCAATAAAAAAAATCGATTTTTTCAAAATCGCAAGTTTGGGTAACCCCTTAAGGGGCTACATCTACCTACACTGAGAAAAAAATCATTGATCCAATATTATTGGTGTTATCGAATGAAATTTCGTTGATTCAATTGAAAAATTGTTAGTGTAAATAATCGGATTTATTAGTCCAAACAAAACGCTATTGACCTTAATAATATGATGAAATTAAAAGTGTTTTTTCATTCAAAAGATATATTGTTAGCCGAGAACAATATATTATTGAAACTATCTAAAAAATTATCGCGAACAAATTATATAGTATTGAATGCATTTTCTGGAACGAACAAAAAAAGCGTTTCAATTCATAACATGAATATTGTTGATTCGAGTACACAAGAAAAATTGAATTTCGCTCGTTTGATTCAGATGAAATTTCTATTGAGTAAATATGTTATTTTATTCTTTTCACCATGTCCGATATTTATTTTCAAGTACATTATTCGTTAAAATATTAATATTTTACTTTGATTGAAAAATATTGAGCAAATGTCTGAATTGGTTAAAAAATTATGCGAAAATAAAATTTGTTTCTTGCGCATTTGGTTGAATAAATTCAACCAAATCATGGCCGAGCGCCACGAAAATTATAGGTGTGAGGAAACCCGTAGTTCTCGGAGTAACCGCTAGAAGCCGCACGCGCGCTTGTTGCTCGTAAGCGTAGCGCGAACCGAAAATCTACTTAAACGCCGGAGAAACTCTAAAGACTATCGCTTCTTGGCCTGTGGCTAAGATCAAAGTGTGGTATCTGTTCTTATCAGTTGAACATCTGATATTCTCTCCATGGATATTCCATTGGATATCTGATATTCTCTCCACTATTATCGTGGATGATCATTCTAATGCTCACTTTTTATTTAAGATTTAAAACAAATTGAAAAACTTACGTCTCATGGCATATTCGTTTCGATGTAGTAAAGAAATAATTCATTCTATTGATTATATTTTTGTACGAAATAAATGTTGTAGCAACCGCTTCATTATTTCATCCATACATTTACGGATTGTATATAGAATGATTTCAATAGAATATAATTTTATTTGCAGAATAATGTAGATGTTCAGAGAACAGAAGAGATTTTCATATCAAATAATGTTATTTGAATCAATCACATTTTCCAATATTTTATAGTATTGTAACAAACTCATATATTGATGGCATTCCGCGATCAGACATTTACTTGGATCAACCAATATATTTTTTTTATTCAATTGGTTTTTTTCTCAGTGTAGGGACCCGAAAAAATAGCCAAATTCCGATTTTTTTTCTTCTGCGAAACGGTTGGTGAAGAAGAAACGCTTTTTTTGTTAACACAAACGTACATATGTTGCGAGCCTCTTAAAAAAATAGAAAAACAATAAAAAACATGGCCGCCGGCCGATGATGGAGCTTTTTGGTGGTGGCTTTTTGGACACTCTCCAGCTTAAACGGTCCATTTGAAATCAAGTTTACAATGAATACGAGTCGTCGACGACCGTCAGTTTTTAAAATCATTTTTTTAAATTTATTTTTAAATTTATTTGTATTTTTAATTATTTTTAATACATTAACATTACAATTTAAATTTATTTATTTTTAATACATTACATTATATTTTGGAATGGAGAAAATGTGCATTACATTTTTGTATTATAAAAAATTTCCATTACTCATTACATTACATTTTGTAATGTGAAACATTTTCATTACAAAATGTACTGTGATGTTTAATGACAAAGAATTTCATTACACATTACATTGTAATGGGTAATGGAAGTTTTTTAGATTATAAAGTGTATTTTAATGAACATAATTCACATTACAAAATGTAATATAATGAGGAATGCACATTTTTTACATTACAAATTCCAATGAAATGAGTAATGAATTTTTTTTTACATTACAAAATATAAAGTATTCAGTAATGAAAACGCTAATGCATTACAAAAAGTAATGCATTATTTGCAACCCTGGAAAAAAGTCGTAATTTTTATGTAACTATTAAAAAACGAAGATCGATTATTAAAAAGTGAGATCGTCAACGCCCTCTAAATGTTTCTCATCGTATGTCTTGTATATTTGGAAACAGTCGATCAAGTGGTTCTCGAGAAGTATCATGTTCACCGCGACTTCAAAAACTTTTTGTTTCG
This sequence comes from Ophion slaviceki, assembly GCA_944452715.1. Taxonomy (NCBI): domain Eukaryota; kingdom Metazoa; phylum Arthropoda; class Insecta; order Hymenoptera; family Ichneumonidae; genus Ophion; species Ophion slaviceki. Next base: position 3,298,656 of record OX101795.1, on the reverse strand, counting down.
AGAAAACGTCGTTTAAAGCTTGAAGTTTGGTGCTGGTACCGCTCGCCCGGCGGACTGTTGGAAGCTGTAGCTCATTCGATTTTACGAATATTTCAATACATTTTTCAAGCAATAGAGCTGAAACGTAATACTATCGAATAAAAACGCATTTTTGGAAAATAGAATTTTTTACGCATCTAGGCACATTCCCCCCCCCCCCCAGCGGTTAACGAAATAGAAAAGAATGCTTTTGTTATTTGCACAGTCATTGTAGAAGGAAAAAAATGGAACGCTACGAATTGTGAATATTGCTGTACGGGTAAGCGTACCGCGAGGAAAATGCAAATGCGACAGAAAGTCCGCGTAGGACAACATGCTATTACTTTGTAATGTCGTAACGTTTTCGAGTTCTATTCTTTTTTCGTTGGTTGGATACGTCAATTATGTCTTCGCGTTCCGGACTGCACTTATTCACATTCGCGTCATTCGCATTACTGTAGTATTGAAAAAATAGCGAGGGGGGGGGGGCTTGTAACAATCGTGAAATTAAACCGTGAAACAATAAAAGCTCGGCCACGGCTTCGCTCTTAACGGTTGGAGCTAATGAAACTGTTTGCCATTGAATAAGTTTGCACGAAGCGTTTCTTTCTGAATGCTATCCCGAGTCACTCTTATCTACAAGGAAAATCATATTTTCTCAGCTCCCACTCAAGGGGTTAGGCCACAGTAACTGGTATAAAATCATGTGCGAAGTGAACAATTTTTTATCGTATGAAAAAGTGATCCACTCATCGAATTAATTACACATCTATTTAGTATGGATATCAAGCTGTTAGAAAATAAATATATATTTTTTTCGATGTAAAAAATGGAAGACTACTAATATTTTCTTTTGTTATATTTTTTAGGCACTCCGAGCTGTGAGATTCAGCATCCACAATTTTTTACCTAGAACAAAAAACAAAAATTCTCGTCACTCTACATTAGAATACCTGGAGAAGTACGTACGGAATTTAAAAAATATTGTTTTATTCAAAAGTTGTAGGTATTTGAATTGAGTTGTACTCAATTCAATTTTCGGTGAAAATTTCGAAATTCAGAAAATTCAGAAATCAAAAAACTCGAAATTTTCAGTGAAAAGTTTCGTATAAAACTGCTCATAAAATGAAAAGTTTTCGATTAATCAGAAATTCCGTACGTACTTCTCTGCGAAATGCAATTAGGAACATAACTTTTAAATTCGAAGTAAATCGAGTGAAAATTGTTGAAGTTATTTGTCACGCCAATTGGAAAAAAGCTGTTTCGAGAAAAACGCGTTTGAAGTTTTAGGTACTTTGTGGCCGTGCCAGAGGTGGGCTTACGTTATACGCTCAAAGTCGGTGAAAAAAAAAAGTTCTTGCTATAAATAGAATAGTAACTTATTCTTATGATGATAAAGCACCGTTTTAGTGAAAAAAAAATCGATTTTTTGAAAATTCTACTGTGGCCTTGCCCCTTAACGAATAACACCAAAACGCAGGAAAGATCTAAAAGTGTTTATTTCTATGCCGTTGAAATTTGCAACGTGTCGCATGCGACGGAAATTCTTTTTTCTTTCCTTTTTCGCCATTTTTATCGTTATCCAAAATATTTTTCGACAAAGTTAGGTTGTAGGTCTCTAGTCGGGATAAAAAAAAAGTTTATCGTAGCTTTGACGCGCGAAAAAAAAATGTTTGAAATTGGAAGCGAAAAAAGTTCGTTGCATTCAAACGATGCAAACTTCAATATCGTGTCAATTTTTTGCTAAGATTTCCGACTTTCTATGAAAAAAGATTCTTTTGTCTTTGATCATCGATATCTCAGCAATGCTCGCACAGGAAATTAAAGGACAGCTTGGAAAACTTGAATATATTTTCTACCGAAACCATTCGCTATTTTTGAGAACAAAAAAAATTCACCCTCAACATTAATTTTAAAAAAGTACAAAAAAATGACTTATGGTTTTTCGGTAAATATACCACTACATTAGAAATATTGGTGGAGGGTCCAAAAAACTGTTTTTTTTTTTCAAAACTAGGCATAATCAAAAATTGAAAAAGTTGAAGTTTACAAAAACGTACGAGTCATTTTTTTTTACCAAAACTTAGAAAAAATGTACCAAAAAAAGATTCGTTTTGAAAAAAATTATTAATTATTTTTTAAAAACTGTTTTATGGGACGTCGATAATTACCGAGTTATTTCGGGTGGCAGAGATAAGAGGGACACCCGGTATATTAATTATTTAAACATAAAGAAAGGATAAAGGATGCACTTGACACAAAGTTAACGACGAATGGCCATTCATAACTGCAGAGGTCAACGGCACCAGGAGCGAGGAACTAATGCTGGGAGCATTTTCGAACATACGCTCGGAGAACCCGTACGTTGAGTGCATGGGCATCGTTTTCGAGACGGTACGAAATTCGACATTGCCGAAGGACTTTCGTTACAAAATTCGTACCTCGAACTCTTTGCCTGAGGAGCTTTACGAGGAGGAGGAAAATGGTTACGGCGCGAGTCTACGATTCGCACACACTCCGATCATACGAGCGCAGACGTGTCTCGACAGAGCTTACATCGAACACGCAGCCGGAATGCCCACCCTTCCAGCCAAGGTATGCTCGATTAATGCCAAAATATATTCATTTAACGCGCTACATCTACCTAGAGGCCCGAACTACAAAAATCGCCAAATTCGAAATTTTTTTCTGCTAAAACGTTGGTGAAAAAGAAACGCATTTCTTTTTTTTTAACAAATGTCATGTATTGAAATACTGGGGAAAAAATCACCGAAAAGTACAGAAAAACATGGCCGCCGGCGGATGATGAAATTTTTTCCCGACGTTTCGCGGTTCAGCTTAAACGGTCCATCTAAAATCTAAAAACCAAACGGGTTTTTCAAGTTGACGATAAATAGGTACGAGCCGTTGACGAGCGTCGATCTAGAAAATCCTTTTTTTTCAACAACGTGGTTACGAAAAAATGACGACTTTTTTCAGATTTTAGGAAGTCTAGAAAAATCTAAATTCTAGATTTTCTAAAATCTAGATTTTAGATTTTAAAAATCTAGATTTTCTAAAATCTAGAAAATTCTAAAAATCTAGATCGTCTAAAATCTAGAAAAATCTAAAATCTAGAAAAATCTAAAATGCGGATTTTCTAAAATCTACAATCTAGAAAAAAAGTCGTCATTTTTGCGTAACTATTGAAAAATGAAGATCGATTGGAAAAAACGAAAAGTGACGATCGTCAACGACCTTTAAATGTTTCTCATCGCATCTCCTGGAAATTTGGATACAATCAATCAAGTGGTTCTCGAGAACTATCATGTCCACCGACTTTGAAAACAGTTTTTCGAGAGGAAAAACGCGTTCAAAGTTTGAAGTACGGTGCTGATCCTCTTAGAAGCTCCTCATTCAATTTTCGGAATATTTCAATGAAATTTTCGGGGAAATATAGCCGAAAGGTGAAACTATCGAGTAAAAATTAATGTTTGGAAAATAAAAGTTTTTCAGCCGTTTAGGTAGATATAGCGAAGCCTTAAGTAGACGTGACGAATTATTTTCCATAGATATCGATTCAACAAATGCCTTATCCACCGTACGTCCTCATCGACAAAGCTACGCTATCGCTGGTCAAGCTTTCAGCGAACTAGCCAGATTGGCGTTTCTTGTGTTCTCTGCGTCGAGGTGACGTTTCCCAGCAATGAAAAATACATCGGAATCATCGTGAGTCAAGACTACTTTATCGG